>CAVNZK010000297.1:3000000-3523033 GCA_963693345.1 Pieris melete | reverse complement strand
GATTCCCGGGCACTGCCTCACCCACTGCTTTGGTAAAAAAAGCTGTTTCGGAGGCAGCGCCCGCCAAAAAAAAAAAAAAAAAAAAAAAAAGTTTGTACTCTAACCCCACTAAACAGGACGTGTGGAGTCGAATGCACTCACTCCTGAAGTGATAGCTCTAACCGTTCCAGAGATAGCTTTCCCAAAACCCTCGCTAATTACTTACTAATCACCTTATCAGCTACTATTTCCTGCACGAAATTCCCACTCATTATCTAATTACTTAATGACTCAGTACGAATGCATCGTTATCTACTTTCCTACATTCACTAACCCGATCTGTGGCTCTAAAAGAAAAATAGAATAAACTATATCTAACCTAACCTACGGGTCTAAGCAAACAACAATAAATATACCTAACCTACATTAACACCATTATCTATAATAAAATTAGGTGTAAGGGTTACATATTTAAATAAAACATTTTTATTCCAGGTATTATTCTTTTATTTATATGTCCATTATGTTTCTATACAAATTTACTAGCACCGTATCATTGTTCTCTGAGTCACACGTAAAATTTCTAAGGAAGTCTTCTAATCTCATCCCCCTGAACTTGTAATATATGTATACCAAACAGTACTCTCCGCACACCGCCGATAGGTAATCCTGAACCGTAAGGCTATTGTATCTCCACATGCAACAATTCCTCCTTAAAAATCCTTCTATTGCTTCAATAGGTTTCCGTCCAAACGAATCAAAGTATTCCCCAACTCTTTCGACGTTTATATGAATAGCCACCCAATGAGACCCCGGCTGTGAATCAGGGTCAAGATTGCATATGATAAGTGCTGGCACCTGAGCATACATCGGCAATCGATTTGAAGGATAAACGTTGCTCTGGAGGCTGGGATGTATTCTACGAAGACTCATTTGCACTTCTAGTGTGTTCATACTTTAATATGCGTTTACTCCCCTACCCTTTCACTCTTTTACTGACTACATTTATTACTATCAATTCATATTTGTACCAATGTATTTAAACACACATAATATGATCTCAACATAAGTAATGAGTCTCTTTGTAAAAAAAGTAATGAAGGTAAATAAAAACCATGTCATATTCGATTACATTATATTTTATTATTCTTAATATCATAATAATTACATAAGTGATTGCTTAACTACTATAATCCACACATACATTTCTGTTCTTATCTATTTCTATAATATTTGAAAACTCTGCGTAAACTACACAGTTAATTGTTTCAGTCAATGCGCTCTCGAATCTTACTTCCATTCTTACACTACCATGGCGTACAAGATTCCAATGCACATTAGAGTTAGCCGACAAGTCAGGTGTTAAATCAAAAGCTAGTAAACAGTATCCATTTGAATATTGCTCCCTCGATATTCCATTACCTTCGTTAAGAAAATGTATACCGGTGCCTGAGTACAGGGTGTGGTATGCGCTAGTAAATACATCGTTTGGAAATGATGGTTGTAACGATTTTGAAGGTATCTGTTGACCATCTATATATAGGCTAAATGAGCAAATACCAAAATTTTCAAAATTGAAAGGATTTTTAACATAACTACCGTTGAATGCTGTATTATTCACAAAACCTATAATACATCTCTTAGGAACCTGTCCTAAAATATACTTCAAAAGTAATGAAGGTTAATAAAAACCTGATAAGGTTATTCGTTTTTATTTTCATATTAGTAAATATATTTTATTGTTCTTAATATTATAATAATTATACGTATATTTTGTTGCTAAACTACTAGATACACACATTTCTGTTCTTATCTATTTCTAAAATATTTTAAAAATGCAATGACTATTAAGATTGCAAAGGGTATTTAGAGTGCCCTTTGTATTTATTATCCACATTTTACTGATAGGTATGGATACTTGTTCAAACATGCAGTCGAGTTGACTATCGTAACTAGATAATAATATCCATTACCAGTCTATATAACCCGATACTTGTAAAAAGATTTAGTATTGTGCTCTAAGTTCGACAAAAGTGAAGTGGTTGAAAGTTTGAAATAATAAACAACAATGGAGGTAAGTTATTTATATTTTATAAATTTGGTTTCAGTAAATTCTTTAATAATTCCTATTTGATAATTCCTAATTGAAACGCATTTTGATTTGTTTATGTTATATTTCAGTCTTCATACAACCTGAAAGATGTAGAAAAATGTTTCAGACCATATAATTATTATAATTTATCTGATGATGAAGAAGAGGTTTTAAACATAACAGAAAATAAAAATAAGAAGACCAATCGTTTAGATGACTTTTTTCTTCAAGAACCTGACCGGAAGAAGAAAAAAACTAAACTTTCTTCAAGTGTTGGCCGTGCAGGGAAGGAGGGAAGCATTTCATATATATCGACTGATAAAGATGATGGAATGGACGCTGACATACTTGTGAAAATGGAATTATATAGTTTAAAAAAATTGAAAGAAATCCCAGTGGCACAACATTGGAAAAATGCAGACATTCGTGTTAAATATTATATGAAAAACGATTCCAACATTGATGTTCAGATAAAGGATATTGTATACAACATAACAAAGGGGATATCCGAGGAAGATAGTGTAAAACGTTACAGTTTTAAAAATTAGTTTCATTTAGTTTCTTCATGCTTCAGATTTTAATACCATATGTTTATATAATTAAGTAATGTTTCAGTTTTCCACTAGTATAAATACTATGTTGCATTGTACAAAGTCAATCATTGTGCTTTTTGTTGAAGACCTTTGCGCATTAAGGTTAAATGTGTGAGACAAAAAACAGTTGTGAAACGAATACACATATACAATGTCTCAAGAATGTGTTAGTGTTTTTTTTGATGAAATGGATCATGAATTTGAAAGCTTATCCATTGATACAATTGAACTTTTCAACGTTTGTGATGAAATAGAAAGAAATGATTTAAATCACCCATTTTATGATCAAAGAATGATGGCGCTATGTAATGAATTCGATGGGAAACTGTGAGTATATTTTATAATCATACTATATATATATTTAACTTATTTTTTTTTATTTCTCTATTCGCATTTCTAACAGTTAAATATAATAAAATTTTATTTGATAGGGTTGATCAAATGGGTCGTGGAAGCAAAAGGAAAGCAGCTGTTGATATTAACTCTGCTGACATCAAAAGAATAAAATCTGGATCGAACATGGATCTTTCACGGTCTTCACAAGAGCAATCAACATCGAATGAAGGTAATAATTTTAACATGAAATTTTGCTGTATTTGTAATAGAAATGTTTCCAAAAAATATTTCGCTAATCATCTAAGGAGCAATGCACATAAAAATAATGTAAATAAAAAACAACATTCAATAAAACCCAATGTTAAGATAATTGAGACTGCGTTCGGTAATAGAATAATAACCTATAGAGTAACTTCAGAAAATCAAAATGATTTACAGTTTGAGACACCAGAGTTATTTCTTGCATCTATCAAAGATACAATATTTACAATAATAAATAAATCTATAGAAGATCATACAATTTTAAAAATAAATTTCATTTTATATGGTGACTTTGTTCAGGAGACAAAAAACATTAACAACACTTTTGATTTCCAATCAATGAATTTTATTGTTTGTATTGGTGATGATTTAAATATATTTTATACAACTCTCACGAAATCTCTAATAAACTATATAAATTCATTTGAGAAAAAGGATAGTGGGTGGAGTCTGAAAAAAATTTTACATTTGGATATGAATTTAAATCAATTTAACCCTTTAAGAGGAAAATCCTTTATTGAGTTACCACATGATATAAAAATTAAAAAAGCTGTGATAAATGTTAAAAACACCGATGACGCCTGTTTTAAGTGGGCACTGTTATCTGCTTTATTTCCAATTCATAAAAATTCGGATAGAGTATCATCATACACCAAATACGGTCATAAATTAAAGTTCGGTAATATTAAATTTCCAGTTAAATTAAACGATATACACAAAATTGAAAGTCTTAATAATATAAGCATTAATGTTTTTGGGTTAGAATATAATGAACAAAAAAAAAAGCATTGTATTGTTGGGCCATTGTATTTTACAAAGAATAAAATGCAGACTCATATAAATTTACTATATTTGACACAGGGTAAAATCGGTCATTATTGTTATATAAAAAATATGTCACGATTAATAAGTAGTCAAGTTTCAAAATCCAAGGAAGCTATATATCTATGTGACTTTTGTTTACAATATTTTTCAACATCTGAACGTTTAAATAACCATCAAATAAATGACTGCAGACATATTTGTACACAAATACCAAGCTTAGATAAAAATAAAAGAAATTGGTGGGGCGATATTGTTTCTGAATGTAAATTAAGTTTTGATAAATTTCAACGTAAATTGATGTTACCTTTTGTTATATATGCGGATTTTGAGGCTTTTTTAAGTCCCATAGCATCATGTTCAAACGATCCTTCAAAATCACATACAATAAATGTACAAAAACATAATGTGTATAGTTTTGGATACTACATTAAATGCTCATACGATGATAAATTGTCTAAATATGTAACATATACTGGTGAAAACTGTGCTTTAAAATTTATGGAAACCCTGAAAGATAATTTGACAACAATTGTTAAAAAATTGGTTTCCAAAAAGTTGCTAATAAAATATCACCAATTCAGCAAGATATAGTTAGCAAATCTGTTCATTGTTATATTTGTGATAAAATTTTGTGTGGGAATTCAATGATTTACCACGATTGGTTTACTGGGGAATTTGTTGGGGTCATACATAAAGTTTGTTCAGAAAAATTTAGAGTACCTTACACTATACCAGTCTTCTTGCACAATTTAAGCCATTATGATGCACATTTTATCGTACATGCCTTAAACTTTGATGAAGGTCAGGTAGAAGTTCTCCCACAAAATAAAGAAAAATACATATCATTTTCAAAGGTTCTTAAAATCAATAACAGTAATGTATCTTTACGTTTTGTGGATTCCCTAAAATTTTTACCCAGTAGCTTAGATACTTTAGCAAAAAATTTAACAAAAAATAATTTTAATGAACTATCAAAATGCTTTCCCAATTCAGAAGACTTTAAACGGCTGACTAAAAAAGGTGTATTTCCATATGAATTCATTAAAGATTTTGATACTTTAAACTACAATCAACTTCCAGATCTTCCACACTTTTACAGTAGTCTCACAGATTCCATTATTTCTAATGAAGATTACAAACATGCCAAAGATGTTTGGAATCATTTCAATTGTAAAAATATGTTGGATTATTCAAATCTTTATTTAAAAACTGATGTTTTATTGTTAGCAGATATTTTTGAAAATTTTAGGTGTGTTTGCATTAAAACGTACGATTTAGACCCGGCTCATTACTATACAGCACCTGGATTAAGTTGGGATGCTATGTTAAAACATACTAAAACAGAGATTGAATTACTTTCTGATATAGATATGATTGCTTTTATTAAATCAGGAATTCGTGGTGGTGTTTCGCAATGTAGCACTCGCTATGCAAAAGCAAATAATGTTTACATGTCTGACTATAATGCGAAAGATAAAGAGTCATTCTTAATGTATTTCGATGCCAATAATCTATATGGTTGGGCAATGTCACAATATCTACCTACAGGTGGTTTTGAGTGGGTTAGTGCTGATACAGATTTTAATGTTAGTTGTTCATCAGATATAGGTTTTATCTTAGAAGTAGATCTGGAGTATCCGGTGGATTTACATGATAAACATTCAGATTTACCTCTTTGTCCAGAAAATATACCAGTTGGGGACGCTAAGGAAATTAGATTGATTCCAAACTTAAAAAATAAATCCAAATATATTATTCATTATCGAAATTTAATTCAATGTTTGAAAATGGGTTTAAAATTATTAAAAGTTTATAGAATATTAAAATTTAAGCAGAGTCCATGGTTAAAGAAATATATAGACCTTAATACACAATTAAGAACTCGAGCTAATTCTGATTTTGAGAAAGATTTCTATAAACTCATGAACAACGCAGTTTTTGGTAAGACTATGGAAAATATTGAGAAACGAGTTAACGTTAAACTGTTAACCCACTGGGAAAATAGGGGCAAAGTTTTGGGGGCTGGGGATCTAATTGCTCAACCACATTTTCACAGTGTTTCAATATTTTCTGATAGTCTTGTTGCAATTCAATTAAACAAAATGAAATTAATTTATAATAAACCTATTTATCTCGGATTTTGTATATTAGATATATCTAAAACGCTGATGTATGATTTCCACTATAATTACATGAAAGAGAAATTTACTTCAAATCTGAAACTACTGTATACAGATACTGACAGTCTCATTTATCAAATATTTACTAGTAACTTTTATAATGATATAAAGCCAGACATTTGTACACATTTCGATACATCAGATTATAATCCAAACAATGTTTTTAATTTTCCTCAAGTAAATAAGAAAAAATTAGGTTATTTCAAAGATGAAAATTGTGGTAAAATCTTTACAGAATTTGTGGGTTTGCGATCAAAAATGTATGCATTACAGGTAGATGATAAAATTATTACTAAGGCGAAGGGTGTTAACAAATGTGTCACTAAAAAATTAACGTTGGATAATTATAAGTCGTGTTTGTTCAATAAAAACGTACAGCATTGTAAAATGTATCGGTTTAGATCATTAAAACATACAATTTTTACACAGGAAATAAATAAGGTGTGTTTATCTTTTAATGACACAAAGCGGTACATTTTACCAAACAAAATCGATACGTTACCTATAGGTCATTACCAAATCAATAGTATGTAATTAAGTTAATCATTATTGTAAATACAGTAGAACCTCTATAAGTCGAACATCAAGGGAGAAGCCAAAAAACTCGAGTTATAGAGTTTTCAACTTATGGAGGATTTCGACTTAGGCGGATTTTGATTCGACATAAAGAGTTTGAGGTTTATTCTTATAAATTTTGAGTACATAGTTTACGTTTCACAGCACTCATGTTAACTGTTGTACTAATTGATGTGTATTGCAGTAGAGCCAAACTACTTCTGACTGACAGTATTTAAGTCGAAAACAAATGACTGGCTTAGCTAAATTTCAAAGGGAATCAAAATTGAACACCTGACACAAAGCAAGCAAAAACGTGTTTCCATGAGTCATAAATTTATTATTGTATACTCCTAAAATGTTTTCTAAGAAACAATAGTGTACTCACATTGTCGGCAAGTTCTTAAAGTCGGTAACTTATTTTTGTTCAAGTTGTAAAGGTTGTAAAATAAAACGTTACTATGTTCGAGATACAGAGGTCAAATTTAATTTTTCGAGTTATAGAGTGAAAATATGTACCAAAATGGCTTGGAGGGACTCGGTGATTATTTCGATTAACAGAGGGTCAAAATTTCAAGTAATGGAGGTTTTGGTGTTTTAAGGGAAGGGAACAGAACATTTTTTCGAGATTTGGAGGTTTTTGACTTATCGAGGTTCGACTTAACGAGGTTCTACTGTATAACAAATTATAATTTTTTATGTAAAATAAATTTGTTTTGTACATGTATAATATATAAACGTGTACTGTACATTAATATTGTGATATAACACTTACATTTTTTGTATATTTCATATAAATAAATTGTTTTTAAAATATCAACTTAGTTTTATTCCTTTCCCTGAAGAAGACAGAAGTCAAAAATAATGATTCATTTTGTTCATCCCTTTGCTGCCATCGTAGCAGGACCTAGTGGATGTGGAAAATCTAACTTTGTTGCAAATTTCATTAAGCATAAAAGTAGCATATGTAATGAGATTTTTTTAGAAATAACATGGTGTTATGATGAAATGCAGCCGCTATATAATATACCTGGAGTAAATTACCACCAAGGACTACCGGAATTGCATATGTTTGATGGTAAAAATCCACATTTGATTATAATAGATGACTTAATGAGGGAATCTGATGGTCGAGTTGTTGATATATTTACAAAAGGCAGTCACCATAGAAATTTGAGTGTTTTTTACATAACCCAAAACTTATTTCATCAAGGAAGAGGACAGCGCGACATTTCACTTAATTCAAGTTATATTATTTATTTTAAAAATCCCCGTGACAAAACTCAAATACGATTTCTAGCTAGACAAGTTTCACCGGAAGACACGAAGTTTATTGAAGATTCATATACCGATGCTACTAAAGAAGCTCATGGTTATTTAATGATTGATTTGAAACAAAACACTGATGATGCTCGCCGCATAAAATCTAAAATATTTGAATCTATTAATTTTTGTACAATATATGTTCCTATGAAAAGGTATAAGTATCTTTGTAATCAGTCACTCTAAGCCAGTAATGAACCATGCATCAACGAATAACAACGCATAAGGATTTGTTATCAGCTTTACATAAATTAAAACCCAAACATCGTAGGATATTACTGAAGTCTTGTAATAATCAAGAAATTAACTGTATATGTGAATGTATTCACAATGTTTTACAAGGAAAAGTACCTTTAAAAGAGAATACAAAAACAAAATTAAAAAAAATTAAAAATCTCTTACGTAATCTGATCAGTAAAGGAAAAAGTTTTGAATACAGGAAAAATATATTAATACAAAAAGGAGGGTCCTTTCTTCCCATAATTTTGGGTACAATTCTAAGCACCCTTGTAAGTTGTTTTAATAAATCACAATGAACACAAAAAAAATGCTTCTTGTTGAGCAAGACTTTATTGATAAACTTAAACATCAGAATGAAAATAAAGCAACACCGCAAAGTAGATTGGATTTAGAAATGGAAAAAATTATATCAAGTAAATTGGATGATCGCGAAAAATGGGCGCTTTATCTACAAATTTTACAAAGATACTTACATTACTCCATGGAAGAACGTCAACCTCAAGAAATAACAATAACTGAAAAGGTAATAAATGATAATACTAATGAAAACCGGAACATCAATAATATAACTACCAGTGAAAATGAAAAAATGCTAAATGTTAAACAACCCCCAACGGGTGAAGACATCGCATATGGGTTACAACCAAAAGAAATATTAAAATTAATTCCTAAAACTTATATGAGGAGGGGTGAATTATTGATGGATACAATATTAAATAAAACAGATCAATTGCAATGGAATAAAAATGGAACAGTTGTCATTAGTGGACAAGAGATACCAGGGAGTAATATTATAGATTTAGTGAATGACATCTTACGACCCTCGAAGAGATCTGATCCAATCGGTTGGGAAATATTCGCCAAGTTTTTAAATGATATAAATACACCGCTAACATACATTGGTAATCTGAAAAGAATCAAATATATATCTGACCTTAATAGTAAAGATAAAACATTGATTCAAGAATCACAAACTGAGGTTTCCTCAACTCCAACACAATCTAAACACATCAATAAATTGAGAAACAAAAGTGATTGGGAGAAATGGACCCCGTATTAGAGTTACATCGCATCTATTATGATATTTCACATCCAGCTGGTTACAGCAGTGTCAATAAGTTAACAAAGGCAATGAATGGAAAAATCTCAAAAAGTGACGTTTCGAAATGGTTGCAGTCTCAAGAAACATATACATTACATAAACCGGTTATAAAAAAATTCCCACGTAATAAATATATTTTATCAAATATTAATGAATTGTGGCAAGCTGATTTAAGTGATTTAAGAACTTACATAGAATATAATGATGGATATAAATATATTTTGTGTGTTATTGACGCCTTTAGTAAGTATGCTTATGTTAGAGCAATGAAAAAGAAGGATTCATGCACAATAAAAACGTGTTTAACTAGCATCTTTGATGAAGCTAAAACTGTTCCTAGACATATTCAATCAGATAAGGGTACGGAATTTGTATCTAAGGATGTCCAAACTTATTTAAAACGTAAAAATATAAATTATTACACTACAAATAATCCAGATATAAAGGCAAGTATAGTAGAACGATTTCAGAGAACATTGAAAATGAAAATGTGGCGTTATTTTACACATAAGAATACTTATCGTTATATAGATATTTTACAAGATTTGGTTAGTTCTTATAATCACAGTGTGCACTCTAGTATCAAGATGAGACCATGTGATGTTAAAATGGAAAACATTATGGAAGTTTGGCGGAATTTATATTATGATGAAAAGACTTATATTTCAAGTTTAAACAAAGTACCTAAGTTTAACGTTGGTGACTATGTAAGAATTACAAAATACAAACATGTTTTTCAAAAAGGTTATGAAAGTAATTGGAGTAATGAAATTTTTATCATTACTTCGATTATAGATCGTTCCCCGTGGGTTGTATACACTTTAAACGACTTAGAAAATGAATCAATAACAGGAACTTTTTATGAAAAAGAATTACAAAAAATAACTTTTTCCCCCACTTCCGAATATAAAATTGATAAAATCATCAGATCACGTAAAAGCGGTATTAGAAAGGAAGTATTAGTTAAATGGAAAGGATATCCTAACAAATTTAATTCTTGGGTCTTACTGTCGAATATTAAAAATCTACAATGAAGGAAAGTTTCTATTTAACTTTACTCAGCAATAGTTCCACACAATATTTCCCGGGAAATATGACATCAAATTTTTCTACAAAACTACCTAAAGCCATTACATTAGAAGGAGAATGGATGGTAGGTATAGTTGAGTTTCAATATCCCTCTACTATGTTCTCCGTGCAAGAACATGAAAATATCATATACATAAGTAAAAACTACCATCAATAACGAAGAGACCACACTAATGTATAAGAACCATATACCAGCCACCAACTATGATAATATACAAAATATTCTTATTGCTTTAAATTCGAAAGAGAAAGTTAGTTTTCGTCAGGACACCGTGTCAAAGTTTGTTTCTGTTGCAGTAAAGGATCCATCAATAATTTCACTATCTCTATCACCTAATTTGAGCTTTCAACTTGGATTTGAGCCAGATACCAATTTAGTAAATCATAATATCGGTAAACGCCCTGCTAATCTACATTTGGGGTTACCATCGCAATTATTTGTGTATTGCGATATTATAGAACCACAAATTGTTGGTGATGTCATGACACCCCTATTGAGAATTATACCCTTAGATCCTGCTAAATACATATATGGTTCAAATAAAATGCATATATTTTCACCACCACATTATTTACCGGTAATGAGAAGAGAATTTGATGTTATTGAGATAGATATAAGAACAACCACGGGAAATGCGGTACCATTTCAATACGGTACATCGTGTGTGAAACTTCATTTTAAAAAAATATAATCTATATTTCCTTTTTAAAATGTATACACCTCAAGAAACTTTTATATGTCCTTATGAACATTATTATTCGCAACAAGCTGGGGCTGGTATAAATGTAATCTACAAAGGAGCCTTACATCAACGTGGTCATGGTATTGGAAGTTTTCTTGGGGGGTTATTTCGAAGTGTGCTACCTTTACTCACTAGTGGTGCTAAGGTGATTGGAAAAGAAGCACTTAACAGCGGTATTGGGCTTTTGTCAGATGTTGTAGCTAGTCGTCCTATTAAAGAATCCATTAAAAATCGATTGAAAGAGGCTAGTTCTAACCTTAAACGCAAAGTTGATACCAAAATTGATAAACTTATGACTGGATCGGGTGTTAATAAGAGACGAAAATATTGTAATGAGCTCATTCGAGTTTCACCCCTCAAAGTGAAAGGCGCTTCAAAGAAAACAAGGAACAAAAATATTAATATTTCCAAGGATATATTTTCAAACTAATCATAATGTCATTTATTCATAATCATTCATGTGAGTGCGTTAAATCTGAATTGGATCTGTTTGCTCTTCCTTCCACACAAACAAGTATCGAATATGGACACTGGATACATTACAAACCAATTTCTTCATTAAGTGATGATGGACCTATCGAATTCCAAGTACCTGGTACAGGAGATGACTACATAGACCTTTCGCATACACTACTCCATCTCAAGGCTCAAATTAAAAATCAAGATGGTTCTGCAGTTAATGCAGCTAATGTAGTGGCACCAGTCAATAATTGGTTACATTCTTTATTTAACCAATTGGATGTTTACCTAAACCAAAAACTTGTGTCACCCCCAAATAATACTTATGCATATCGCGCTTTCATAGAAACTCTATTAAATTATTCATCATCCGCCAAACAATCACATTTGACATGTGGTTTGTGGTACGAGGATACAGCTGGTAAAATGAATGAAACTAATGAGGCAAACAAGGGCTTTTACAAAAGACAACAACTTTCAAAGGATGGTAAGGATGTTGAAATGATTGGGCATTTACATGGGGATATATTCAATCAAGATAAATTCCTCATTAACGGGGTCGAATTATCTATAAAATTAGTTAGATCGAGAGAAACATTTAACCTCATGTCACAGAATGCAGATAATAAGTACAAAGTCTGTATAACAGATGCAACTTTAATAATACGCAGAGCAAAAATTAATCCATCAATACTAATAGCTCATCAAAAGGTTCTTGCCACTACTACGGCTAAATATCCTATTACAAGAGGTGAAGTGAAAGTCCTGACCATACCAGCTGGTGTGCAGGGTAAAACACTGGACAATATATTTTTAGGACAGGTTCCTAAGAGATGTATTATAGGTTTTGTGAATAATACAGCATTCAACGGTAGTTATGTTAAAAATCCTTTCAATTTTGAAAATTTTGGTATTTGCTCATTTAGCCTATATATAGATGGTCAACAGATACCTTCAAAATCGTTACAACCATCATTTCCAAACGATGTATTTACTAGCGCATACCACACCCTGTACTCAGGCACCGGTATACATTTTCTTAACGAAGGTAATGGAATATCGAGGGAGCAATATTCAAATGGATACTGTTTACTAGCTTTTGATTTAACACCTGACTTGTCGGCTAACTCTAATGTGCATTGGAATCTTGTACGCCATGGTAGTGTAAGAATGGAAGTAAGATTCGAGAGCGCATTGACTGAAACAATTAACTGTGTAGTTTACGCAGAGTTTTCAAATATTATAGAAATAGATAAGAACAGAAATGTATGTGTGGATTATAGTAGTTAAGCAATCACTTATGTAATTATTATGATATTTAGAATAATAAAATATAATGTAATCGAATATGACATGGTTTTTATTTACCTTCATTACTTTTTTTTTACAAAGAGACTCATTACTTATGTTGAGATCATATTATGTGTGTTTAAATACATTGGTACAAATATGAATTGATAGTAATAAATGTAGTCAGTAAAAGAGTGAAAGGGTAGGGGAGTAAACGCATATTAAAGTATGAACACACTAGAAGTGCAAATGAGTCTTCGTAGAATACATCCCAGCCTCCAGAGCAACGTTTATCCTTCAAATCGATTGCCGATGTATGCTCAGGTGCCAGCACTTATCATATGCAATCTTGACCCTGATTCACAGCCGGGGTCTCATTGGGTGGCTATTCATATAAACGTCGAAAGAGTTGGGGAATACTTTGATTCGTTTGGACGGAAACCTATTGAAGCAATAGAAGGATTTTTAAGGAGGAATTGTTGCATGTGGAGATACAATAGCCTTACGGTTCAGGATTACCTATCGGCGGTGTGCGGAGAGTACTGTTTGGTATACATATATTACAAGTTCAGGGGATGAGATTAGAAGACTTCCTTAGAAATTTTACGTGTGACTCAGAGAACAATGATACGGTGCTAGTAAATTTGTATAGAAACATAATGGACATATAAATAAAAGAATAATACCTGGAATAAAAATGTTTTATTTAAATATGTAACCCTTACACCTAATTTTATTATAGATAATGGTGTTAATGTAGGTTAGGTATATTTATTGTTGTTTGCTTAGACCCGTAGGTTAGGTTAGGTTAGATATAGTTTATTCTATTTTTCTTTTAGAGCCACAGATCGGGTTAGTGAATGTAGGAAAGTAGATAACGATGCATTCGTACTGAGTCATTAAGTAATTAGATAATGAGTGGGAATTTCGTGCAGGAAATAGTAGCTGATAAGGTGAATAGTAAGTAATTAGCGAGGGTTTTGGGAAAGCTATCTCTGGAACGGTTAGAGCTATCACTTCAGGAGTGAGTGCATTCGACTCCACACGTCCTGTTTAGTGGGGTTAGAGTACAAACTTTTTTTTTTTTTTTTTAGGCGGGCGCTGCCTCCGAAACAGCTTTTTTTACCAAAGCAGTGGGTGAGGCAGTGCCCGGGAATCCATACTACTTTTAACTAACGAACACGCCGAACGTGGAGGTCGATTATGCCTCATTGTCGCTCGTTCCGCGTGTGTAGTCGGCTCCATCGAATTATAAGATGTTGTCACGTCAAAATCCATGCCACAAGTATTCTTCTACAAAAGTCAGCAACGCACCCACGAGCTCTCTGGCATTGATAGTGCCCATCGCCGGTGGTATCATGTAACACCAGGTAATATACCTGCCCGTTCGCCCCCAGTTCTATAAAAAATTAACTATCAAAGTAAATTTAAATATTAAATTAAACAATTCTTATAAAAATTAACCATACAAAACGTTACCTAAACGGTTGGTTAAAAAAGGGCCTCCACCCAACATTTTGAGCCATCCCTGCTACAAAACAAGTAAATCTATTTGTAAGCTGTGTTTGCGTCATTCATTCCGTAGTGTTCATTAATCTTAACAGAATGTTACGCAGAGTAGCGCCCAATGGTTGACACGAAAACCACCTTTGGTACTTACCGAATTGCTGATTATTAATGGAACTTAATTATATAATCTTTAATGTAGTGGTCCCCAGTAAATTTTCAAATTAACCTTTTTTTTAATATTATATGATTTCTCTGCTAAAAGGAAAACAGTATTGGTTCTAATCTTGGTACTACAAAAATATAATTGTAATAGTGTATAAAGTATCACTTAAAAAATCTACTATAAAAAAACTTTTAGCTAAATCTATTTTTACTTTGGTTTAAAAAATAAAATAAATCAGTGGCGCTACAACCTCTTTAGGTCTTGGTCTAAGATTTCTGAATCTGTTTCAAGATTATTTTTAAATTTAATAGGCTTCTGGGTGATCAGCCTCCAGTGCCTGATTTTTTGCGTCTAAGACATGTTGGTTTCCGCACGATGTTTTCCTTCACCGTTCGAGCAAATGTTAAATGCGCACATAGAAAGAAAGTCCATTGGTTACTTTGATTTATCCTGCTTTAAATTCAATGTGAAGACGTAGATATTAAATATCTTTGACGTTCGTATTATGTCCAAAAATGGACTAGGAGCGAGTTCTATTTTTACATTCGCAAGCAAATCTAAGACCCATAATTCTGGTATCTTAATATAGAAACCAGACGTTAGCATTTCCCTGAGGTGTTATACAGATTATAAAGTTCCGTGTGTGTGACAGAGACGCAATGGTTTTTTCATGTAAAGAGTTCACAATCGTTCTTTCTCTTTCAATTTGGCTCACAATGCTCATTGTGGTCAAATAAAATATAGCAATTTTTTCTCGACATTTCAACGGAAATAAGCTTTATTCAAAGCGTTTAGCGTCTTAGCGAGTTGTATTTTTAAATTTAAACCTTACTCGGTTTCAGCAATCTTCTCATAATAAATTCGTTTAAAGCCACGGAAATACGGTATGACGAGGAATAAAACATTGGGAAGTTTTCTTCCCAATGTTACAGTCTTACATTATTTTTAAAACCTATATTAGATTTATTGTTCAATTCATCTCTCTTCAGGCAAATGAGTACTTTAGTAAAATAATATAATAGGACCTATTTTAATTCATATTAATTTTGAGTTTATATTGTAAACTATACATCTGTTGTACGCCCATGAATAACCAATGGCGCAAAAGTTACACGCCAGGTAATAAAACTACTTTTTATTATACTAGTATTTATACTTCGACGATCCTAACTCTTAGCTACTCCGCTAATTAATAAGTGCTAAGTTAACTGATTATTAAATCTTATTTGTTGTTTGTTCACAGGTAAACTTCCTGATAATATACTAAATCATTTTGTAAGTACCAAAATTTTATAACGCGGCGAGTGCGCGCTGGAAGTTCATTTTTTGAAAATTGGAAATATTATCTTACGTTACTCAGGGATATTTTTTTAATTGATAGATTTTGTTACAAATATACAAAACTTTCCTCTTTATCATATTCGTTAATGGGCTGAGAGTCGTATAGATCAAATTGTTTCCAATGGAAAATTAATCATATTATGTATATGTTTAAAGAACGGAGCAACTTAATACATTTATTATCTGATTGGGTGACTGATTTAAGAAGAGTTTTTATTAATCCTTATCTAATAATAATATTAAACTTATAGTTATTAGGCCAAAGTTGGTAGGTATTTTTAAATAATATAATATAATATTTCCATAACAAAAATATAATATTCCAAGTTGCGGTATATTAAGTTAATAAAAGTTCGTAAACTTAAAAATAGTAAAAAAGCGATATTAAATGCAAATTGCATGCTCCAGTATGTGCTTGAACATTAATAACGTGGATGAGCGGAGCGTTTTTGCGTACCAACCACGTGCTATGCGGCCAAGGCGTGTGTATGGTATATAGCATAGGCGAAAACGATTTAATATTACTGTTAAAAGAACTGATTTTTTTAACTTTTATATATATTTCTTAAACCTTTTAAAATTCTCCACTATGAAACAAATGCAACTGTATTTTTTTAATTTTTAATCTGTAGCAATAATACTGTTTAAAAGATTTATTTATATACAATAAGGTCAATAAATAAGAAATTCAAATCAAATTATCGGTCCTTTAGCAGTTAAATAGAATTGAAAGAATTTGTTTGCAAAAGCGCAGTTCATCATCGTGATTCTTTTATTGGTTTAAACCAAATGTAATTAAATATGATATAGTCCATTGCGGCATCAGTACAGTTACTTCTGCAGCTTATACTTTACCCACTAAGCCTTATTAGCTAATGCAAACAACAACTTCGAGTACAGTAGCTTAAACTAAAACAATTTTAAATCAAACTTGCACCATAACAGCGTAAATTAATTATATTTCCCTTGGGTGAGTAATTAGTTATTTGTCTAGAATGCAAGTGCACCCGTTCACTTAGGCTTTATCTGACAACTTAGGGGATTAGAAAGCCACGTTTGATTAATTATAGCTAGTATTATAGTGGTGGAAGATTTAAAATCCTCGAAAATGTTGATAGCATTTTTTAAATATATTATAATGTAGGTATTAAATAAAAAAACAACTACAGCCATCGTGCCCAAGGCTGTTGTTGTTCCTCCATTGCTCTTTCCAGGCTTTCATTTCCAAAAGAGTCTCTTTTCTCGCCAAGTCGCGCTCAACATCAGACTCAATATTCTAGCATTTTGGAGCGAACAGGCACCGCTAGGAACGATGGCAAGTGGCCGGATGGCATTGATACTTTGGAGGATGGGATGGGAGAGGATACCTTGATATAGGTTGCTACTTAAGATTTAAGTAAGCGTCAGGTAGATGGTACTGGTGACCCCAGAACTTTCCTCACTCCACGAGCATTTAAGGTCAAAATGTTTTCCAAATATATTTTAGTTTTCAATATATCAATTGTATTATTTACTATACAATTATATGTATAGTATCGGCATCGGTCAAAACTTTTGAAGGTTTCAATAATTATAAGTTAAGCTTGTAAGTACTACGATATAAGTTAACATGTACTAACTACTTATATTTTTAAATTCATCATTAAATTAGATAAAGCAAACTTTAGATAAGCTTCAAACCACTATTCAAGTGTCAAACAAGCAACCAGTTCAAAAAGTTCTTTAAAATAGCCGGCAACAAACTCAGTACTTATTCTTAAGCAAGCCTTTCATTCTACAAAGTCAGAGCCTCCAGCTCTTATTTGCTTTTGGGAATTTTGAAAGGGTTAAATTCTAAAACACCTAGTTTAGTATCGTATGTAAAAACCTCACCCCAACATAGACTAACAAAGTTACGTATTTCTGCTTAAATTTACTGAATATCTCGTGAATTTGTAAGGAAATTGTTTGTTCTGTGACCTTTTTAGGGAAATGGGGGAAATGGCCGAATGAATTATATTGGGGAGAATCTTGGCACAGTATTACACTTTTGAATCAAGGAAATGTATGAAGAATTGAATTTGAACGTTTCTTGTAGAAACATAGATAAGATTTGGTTGAAAAGTTTTTTAACGATTAATATACAGTACGCTCCATTTTAAATTTGTTATTTTCGATACTCTAATCTATAATAATTATTAACATTAGATGTACCTAATTAGATTAGATGTTTAAAGATTTGTAAACATTAATAGAGATCAACACAATTAAAAATTTAGTTTTTTAATTTGATCATTCGATGGTAATTATACAACTTAAATATCCTATATCTAATAATTTATTTACTACTAGCGGCCCGTGCCAGCTTCACACGGGTCGTTTTCGCAGCGCATGCATTGACAGATATTTTATAGGCATTTTTTTAAACCTTGGGTAACATGATTGTAGTTTTAGTAGGAATCCTAATATTTTTCTTGCAATTAAAATAGCCTATATTAATCAGTGATAATGTAGCAATCCAATGGTAAAAGAATTGTTTATGTCGGTGCAGTACTTTTTTAGCCGATTCGTTACAGACATACTTACATACAAATCTTTCCTCTTTATAATATTAGTATTGATTAAGTTCAATTTAACAAATAAATATATTTAAAGCTAACCTGCAGCTTATGAATTTCAAATGAAAGATGAAACGAAGTATTTAGTTTCACTATGATTGGTCATAGCGACACGACGGATCAAGTTACGTGTCTGTGATTGGTATAGAGGTAACAGCACCAATTACAATTAAACGCAAAATTTCATAGTTTAGTCATTTGTTTTACAACCGCCCTTCTTGTTTTGTAATTTTCTTCAACAATAAATAACTTATACAACAATATATTTCAGTACGGGGACGTCAAGTGATGACTATTATTATTTGAAATAAGAACGGGGACATGAGTCTTCTTTACCCTATATAAAAAGATATACACATCAAGAATATGATATTATTTACTACTAAACTATTTTTTTTACGAACCAATATCGTCTAAAATTCAGTTAAGAAAGGGCGTAAGAAAATGTATTTGTACAAACCAATTAAGTAGAAAAATATTCTGTTTATTTTTTAGTTTCTACTTCAAATGGAAACAGTTGGAAAATATATTCCGTAGAGTGTTTTAATCCAAGCATTATGCAGCAATTTACATTTCTGTAATTGTTGTTTTAATATTCAATAGTTTTAATGTGTTTTTTTGTTTAAAACTTAAAATTTGCAATTCTTCACGAGTGTCTTGCAACCGGTCTTTTTTAATTTTAATATGAAGTTAGCCGCAGTCACTAGTATAAAAACGTTTAATAGAATCTACAATTAATAAATAAATTATAAATACTCAATATACTTAATCTATATATATAAAAATGAAACCCGTTTTCCATTGTCACGACATAACATGAAAACGGCTTGACCGATTTGTCTGATTTTTTTTAAATAATATTCTCTGAAGTACGAGGATGGTACGGAGAGAGAAAAATTAAAAAAAAAATGAGTGAAAAAGTCTAAAAAAAACTTTTCTATATTCCCATACAAAATATTCGTAATAATACTTAAAAGTCAATTTAAACTTTAATACCATATCATAGAGTATCAATTGTTAGTGGAGGGGTTCCGGGAAGGTAAATTTTTGACATAATGTATTTGTTGTCTTCAACTTTCTTTTTTTATCTTACTAGCTAGACCGGTGTCCCGAATAGCAGAATAAGTATTTAAAAATAAATAAAGAATAGACTGTTAGGCGGTACGATGTTCGCCAGGCCAGCTAGTACTTTTATAAAAATGTTTCGTCTTCTCTTAACATATTGTGACGTTTGAAAATATGTGTCATTAATA
This sequence comes from Pieris melete, assembly GCA_963693345.1. Classification (NCBI taxonomy): domain Eukaryota; kingdom Metazoa; phylum Arthropoda; class Insecta; order Lepidoptera; family Pieridae; genus Pieris; species Pieris melete. The sequence continues at coordinate 3,503,103 of CAVNZK010000297.1, read as the reverse complement.
TTTAATGACAATGGAACTTCGAACGAGTCCTTTTTTCCTACCAATAGCATTATGGACACTGCAGTAGACTGAGTTTCTACACTTGAAATAAAAATAGTCATTTCCCAAAGAAGATAGGTATCTGTATTTGGCATAGGTTATTTGGCAACATGTCTGTAGACTGTATTAAAAGATTTTTGAACTTCTTTTGTCGATGAAAAGGGAGAGAGCGATTGAGACCGATTGAGAGAAGGTTGAATTACCTTATAGAAAATCTATTTTAAAATTAAAATTTCGTAAAGAGAATTTATGAAATATTTTATATTTTACGCAAAATAATTTATTGAAATCTCAAATAACGAATTGTAAATTAAAATGCCACGTGTTTTTATTATCGAAGAAATAAGTTATAATTTGTATTAATTTTCGACACTTCTATTATTTTAATCAAAATTAAATTCATTAAATTCCTAACATAATATCTTCCTTTTTCCCTCCCTCTAAGTCTCGGAAATCTAAAGTTTTAGATTTGTATAAATATGAACAAGAGATAAAAATTTGTTTGCCAAAGAAGTTTCACTTCTGAAATCTGTTCTTTGTACGCATGTATTTTTTTATATACAACTTTCATTATTCATTTGATATCGAAAGGATATTTGAGCAAGCACTTGTCCTATAAAAATCACGAGGACTCAATCTCATTAGTACACGGGTCTTAATTAGAAAAATAATGAAACCAAACGACATCCCTAATGAAACATTGAATTTATTTTACATCAGTGCACAAGAAAATGTAATTATTCTTTGTTTCCGTCTCGATCGACAATATAAAAAGTCAGACTTGGTAACCGAGGAGTTTTCATCACTAGGCTTTTGTTTCCATGCATTTAACGAACTTATTTTAGAAAATTGACATTTGGTCTAGTGGGTCACGTGACAAATTTTATACAAATATGCTAATAGACTATCTATCTATCGTGAATTTTGTAAACGTTGTTGACATTCATAAGCATGCTCTAAGAAGCATCTAAATTGAATAAACGTATTTCGATTTTGATTTTTGAGCTTTTTTGTAGGGCCGCGTTGGTATTCTGTTGGCTTGAGCATGTGATCCTCATCCCTGAGTTCAAGCCCCGGGTGTGCATTAATGGACTGTGTGTTTTTATGCATTTAACACTCGCTCGTATGGTAAAGGAAACCGCCATACGTTAGACCCTAGTGCGCGTATCAGGCATTGACGGCTGATCACCTAAACGCATGGGCGGATCGTGAATTTTTCGGGCTTTGGACTGTCACGGGGAGGTCCCTCGTAATAGACGCACACGCAATAAAACAATCGACGGGGAATTCCCCGTTCCGTTCGATAAACGCGCATCGCACATGAGTTGATTGATCACAGGGATTCCAATATTACAATTAGATTATTTAAAATTTCAGATATTTATAAATTTAAAATATCGCCTATTGTTTTCGGTGGGGACTGGGGGCACTTTGTGTCCACAAGGCCATAGGCTACACCCCAAAAAGATCTAAAGTAGATCCGCCCCTGCCCACATGTGTATTTGAAAAAAACAAATGATCTCGAAACAGATACTTGAGGACCAGTCTACCGAAAATGTTGTCGCCACTAGTCTTTCTAAGTATCCCCATTAAGACTTTTCACATAATATATGTATAAAAAGCTGACAAAGCTTTTATTGTTATGTATTCACGTTCACATCATTCTGCACTCGGTAATAAAAGTCAGTCAGTGCGTGGTTCGTATCTATTGTAGAGATTTATTACAATATGTAGAAGCTTTAAGTATTTTTGTAGTCTTTAAAAATGTCTAAAATACATTTTATTATAACATAAGGTAGATGATATGGGTTAGAATAAATAATTACCATTTATAAATATTTATATAGATTTAATACTTTACAATTAAACAATAAGTCACTAAACTCACTGCCGCACTACTGCACTGCTTTCTAGTTATCTGCGTGCACGCAAACATACGCGCGGAACGAACGAGACCAGATTTTGTGGCTGCGTGCGAGTGTCGATAAAAATTTAAAAAAAATTGTTTGATTATAAAAAATACCATAAACGGCCTCTCCTAAATATATAATAAATATTGGTGTGTATATGCGTATCGTATGTGTGCGCGCGTGTGTATGAGAAACTAATTATCGCATTGCCTTTTTCTTATTATTTTCTTCCGGTGGTACTCCTTATACACGAACACAAACATATCAATTCGATGTGAAGAAAATTGAATAATCAAAACATTGATCCTTAAAGTATTGTAAGATTTCCATGATTCCTAATCGTTTTCCCAAGTGCAGAACCTCAACGGAACTGAATCTCGTTAACTCAACCTTATTCTAATCGCGTTTCGAACGTTAAGATAATCGAGGTTCAAGTTGACGTCAGGTTAAAGTTGCCAAGTCCATTTGAGCGTTATGATTTAAAACTCGAATTAGTTTTTACGTGACAAATTTGAACGTTTTACGCTTTAGAGACATTAGTTTTTATCATATTTTTTTATAATTCGGATAAGGGTATTAGGTATTCATTAAGATGGATTGTATTAGAAGCTAGCTCGGGTGACATATTCGAATAAATTAAAATTAAAAAGGTTTCTTGGTCTTAGCTTAGTGCAGGGCGCATCCAGGCAGATTTTTTACTTACAGCATTTATTATTATTATTTTTTGTCAGTACCTTTATAACGGAATACATTTATATTACTCTTATTTTTATTGTTAAAATCAAATATGCAGTTTTTACAATTTTGTTACCTATTTAAAAATAATTAAATATTAATAAAATTAAAATTAAAACAAATTTAAAAAGTGTGGCAGTGTACCTCTAACGCTGGCAGCATTTCCTCGCTGCATTGCGATACTTATTCGTTGAGTGAGGAAGGCACCAGCTCTGGAGTATTATCTACCAGTTTATAATATAACACATGTTAAAATGAGGACAATCAAATATTTATGAAAATATGTTATGAAAAGGTTCTACACGTGTGAAAATGACATAAGAACTTAAGGAGCACGCAGCACATCCCGAGGGGGGTCAAAGAGGTCCAAACATCCGCGAATATACAATGTAAATAAATAAATAGAAATTATGTAGGAATATAACAAGGCAAAAAAGATAGTATCAATTGCAAATAATTAACACTGTAAGCTTGCTTAAAAGACTCGGCGAAAGGACACTATGGAGTTGTGGAAAATGTTCACCGAGTGATATTCATAACAGTTTTATTGTACTATGGTGAGTGGTCTGAAGAATTGTTTGGGGTGATCCCTCCTGCCTCGTTTCAACACCGTACGAGCGGTATCAATTCAACATTTCATCAACATCGCCTTGATGGCAGGAAGTCTTCCACAGTCCGTTTCACAAGGCACTTTCTTTTGCGAACTAGCGAACTATGGAATGGACTCCCGGAAGGGGTCTTCCCAGGTAGATACAACCTCCAACTATTCAAAGTTAGTGTGTACTCCTGACTCAAAGGCCAGCAACGCACCCACTAAAAATGGGTGTTCATGGGCTGCGACGACTTCCCTTTTTGGGCGTCTTAAACGCTCGTTTGTATTTAAATTATCAATCCCTTTTAAAGCTTTTTGCAATAACCTCATAACAATATTAAATTCAATGCCGGTGACTTTGACTTTTGTCACCTCCCAACCCAACTGCTTTTGCCAATTGCGATGGTTACTAGCGCCATCTAGTACATAATAAAGGAACATACTAGTTTCTTTTAATATAAAAAAGAATCTTAACATAGATTGATGAGACATATAGATAGGCGTCTCTACCTTTTAAAATATCAGTCTTCCGTTGCCTTTAACACAATTTGTACTGTGTTGTATGATATGTAAGAGGATAAATAAATTTAAATTCATGTTACATTTAGTTCGCCTCAACGTAATAGGTTTATTCCGCATATGCACGCGTAATGTGTGTGAACGCAAAGTTGTTAAGTCAACAGCGCTGTGTCTAGTGTCGTCTCATTAGGACTTGCTGTCACGCCTCGGGCTTAAATGTGGATAGGGATGTGACAAATGTCGATAGTAAAGTTTGGGGTTATCATTACCTTTGAAGAAATATTAAAGTTTCTTCATAATATGAGTTATATGACAATCTCTCGTCTTGGTCATTTAAAAATTAAATTTTGATTTGAAGTTAGCGTTTCTTAATATAGTTTACGATCTCCGTCTTAACCAATAATATTCGTTCCACACTTGTTACAAAAATTTCTTACTTTAATCAACATCTTACAAAACGTGAGAAGTTTATCTAAAAATTGAGACATTTACTTCCAGGTCATAAGAGATACAATTTTATATGGAAAAGTGTCGTGCGCCAATGTAGTGAAAATCACTACGTCGTAACATTTTATCGATATTAGTTTCACTTCACTACGCCATCACATTCATATTTAGTGTATTTTTCTTCCGAACTTAGCTTATTTCAGCATATACCTTTATTGAAAATATAGTTTTATTGGATAAGAAAAAGTTAAATTTACTCAGTTTACAATAGTAAGGGCCTTAAAATGTTTATTGCCGTGGAACAATATTCTTTAGAAGCCCTAGTGTATATCATTTTTAGATTCTTGACAAATAATTAGACCTACCAGTAAAGGTTATCTGTATGTTCTGTAATTGAATATATAGCAAACTAAAAATCAAATCAATGAAATTTATTTTCCAACGTACGAGGAACTGTGTACGTAGAAACAAAAGTCCGTTCCATGGTAAGAAAGCACGTCTTGAAAATTGAGAGTCGCCCCTACGAAACACTTGTATTTTTTTTTAAATTAGAGGTTCTTACTTTAGGATATTTTTTTCCCTGTTAACCGAAACCCCTTCCATAACACGGAACAATCTTTATTATCGTGGATCCATCAATTCGTATTCACGACTGTATGATTCGTAAAAGTCATCAAAAATAAAGGATTATAATAAGTTTATGTTATTATATTTAATATTTACCTACGACGAAGGGAAGTCCTCCATTTGTCTCTTATCTTCGCAACTATCTCCAATATTTTCCCGCTAGCTCTTTTATTTCAACTTCCCAGATTTCTGGTAGGCTTTTTTTTCTTCCCACTGGGCTTTGGCACTTTTTGACACAAACGCGGTTAATGTGACTATTATTATATTATACATTTATATTAAACATTTCCACTTTAATTTTTTTGGATGTGATACCACGTCTGTTTTAAAGTTATCAAGTCAAAATACCTATATTTCAAAACGCGCTAAAATGGGCTATTTTTTCTATTCTTTGAAGAGTTTGAAGTCTTTCATTTTGAACAATAACCTACCGAACAAAGTCAATGTCGAGTTCGCGTTTTGATTATGTCGAATATTATATGAAACGAGCCGAGTAATGTTCTTATTCACTGAAATTTCTTTTTTGGCGAATGGCGGACTATTTCTTAGCTTCAGGTAAAAAAGATACAATGTGAAAGTGATTTTACAAAAGTAAGGCATAACTTGCATTGTATTTACGCGGGTCTGATACATTTACAAAATGTACTTTGAAACATTAAAATGCTTTTATGATAATTTAACATTTTTAAGTTGGAACAAAGAATATCCAGTGGCGCTACAACCTTCAGTCTGGGCTTCAAATTTCTGTATCTGTTTCGTTATCAATTGCTTTTTCTAATAGTTAAGTATCATCTGACATCGTCGACTTTTAGTATAAGGCGTGCCGGTTTTCTTACGATGTTTTCCTTCACCGTACGAACGAGTGTTAAATGTGCCCATACACAGAAAGTCCGTTGGTTTACATTGGCGGGAATCGAACCTACGGCCTGAGACCCTGAAACCACTAGGCCAACACAGCTCTCTACTGTTTAAAGTTGATATTAATTATAATGACGTTTCGCTAAATATACCTAAGTAATAATAATGATTTATTTTACTGACATTTTCCTTTGAATAATTGTAATGGAGGGTAAAACTTGCTGAGTTTCTTGTCCATTCTTCTCAGAACAGGCCTCCTAGTAGTTTTGCGAACAGATGGCGTAGTCTTTTGCGAGTCTCTTTTGCGAATTTTGTAAACGTTTTTGAAATTCATAAGCTAAGACGCATCTAAACTGAAGAAACGTATTTTGATTTGATTTGATTGCGTTTGGTTCTATTTATTTAATTCCTTAGTTCTATGTTCTAGTCTAAAAGTAAAATAGACAGTGTAAAAATCCTTTAAAAGCTTTTAAAGCTAAATAAATTTATATTTAGAGAAAAGGTTTGGAAGTAAAAGTTTACGCTTGTTACCGAACTAGTAGTAATTTTGAATAAAACTGTCTCTAGTTCACACTAAGCCTTTTATTCGTAAAAATAATTGGTCTTTAGCACTGTTTGAAAGTATTCATTTGTCTTGATTTCAAAATGATTTATTGATTTAAAACAAGAGTGAGACTCATGCTATCATTGTGTGTGTGTGTGACATTTTTCGTAGATATTGATATGTTCTTTAATATTGTGGAACATTTATTTGTTCTATCATCAATAGTTTTCGGAGCGCATGCGATAAAATATATTTTATAGATTTTTTTTTAAACCTTGGCTTACATTATTGTAGTTAATAGTATCCTTATTTTCTTCTAGCAATTAGTATAAATAGATAAGACAACCAACAGATTTGCACCTTACCTATCCAAACATAATTTGTCTAGGCGTATCGGCACTACTGTTCAGCTTAGCGATTCTGTAACTCACTTTTCGAACTCACACAGCGGTTTTCGCATCGGCGGTCGCTCTCAAATCAGTCGTGAAGCAGGCATTTTATGATTTGGCATTCTGATAAACAATAAACTTAATGAGTTACAGAATCGCAGGGCTGGCGATTATCTTTTTAACTGGCGCTTAAATTAACCTTTATTAGTCTAGGGAAGATGGAAGGGAGCAAAGAGTTCCACTCCTTTGCCGTTTCTACAAGAAATGACGAACCAAATCGTGCAGTCACCTGGGATTGTCTACAACGAAGGGTGAAACTCCAGCGTCCTTATAGATGCGTTTGAAAGGGGGAATCAAATTGTGTAGTTCCATGGAAATTCTCTACATAAATCGAATGATTATTTAAATGATTCTAATCCTTGGGAGTGATTTGCTCCAGTTGAAACAACAGTTCAAACCTGACAATTAAAAAGAGTGGCGGAGAGTTTCTTGCCAGTTCTTCTTGCCCGCTCTACGCCATTGACTTGCGAATTGGTAATAAATGTAAATTTAAAATCAATTCAACATTTTTTTCTGTTGACGTTCATAAGTGTACTTGGTTACCTATATGAATAAAGTTATTATGAGTTTGAGTTGAGTTTGGGCGCATAAGAGAAATGTTGCGTAGGCTAAAGTACAAAATCTATAATTGAAAAGCAACAATATTGAGCACAATTTCTTTTGCAAAATTTAATTTGCCTGATTGATATTGGGTGCCTACAACGCTCGGTAAACTCCAGCCAAATTCAATTTTACACACTTAAACTATTGCAAAGTTTTAGTTGTAAATTGTTTGAATGTTCTAGAATTCGCTAATTAGAGGAAATGTGTTTGATTTATATTTACTACGTGTTTGCATGATTTGAAATTGATGAGTACGATTCGAGGCGTATAATTTCAATTTTATTACGTTGAATTCACATGCGAAATGGCCCTAATGATCGATTAATTATTGTCTAAATTCCAATGTACGATTTTCCAAAACTCCACCTTAAAAGTGACTGAACTTTGCTGCTAAAACAATTCTAGCAATACTTGGCCAAAAACTTACGACAAGTGAGGTTTGAGCCAATTCTGTAATCAACAATAAAGTTATCTATGAAAATTCTTATTATACTGTTTTTGGATCAATGTTGGTTTAATGGTATTAGCGTCTCTGGGTTCGAACCGAAATGTCTATGCGCAATTAACACTCGCTGATACGCAGAAGAAAAACATCGTAAGGTAACCGGCATGCCTTAGACACAATAAGTCAATGGCGTGTGTCAAGCACAGATGATGGCTAATTGGCTGTTAGGCAAAACAAATGATCACGAAACAGATACAGAAATCTGAGGCCCAGACATAAAACGCTGTAATGTCACAGGTCTATTATATACTGTTTTTATTCGGTAATTATTCATTTTTCTTCTATTGTGATGAAAAATATAGGAATAAGATACTAAGTAGGGAACTAAAGTTTTTAACGCAACCTACAGTTTTATTGAATAAAGCCTACGTATACCTACGGCGAAAAATTGGACGAAATTAATTCAGTTACTTGCCTTATGGCATGTCTTAAAGAGCAGTGTTGGCCTAGTGGCTTCAGCGTGCGACTCTCATACCTGAGATCGTAGGTTCGATCCCCGGCTGTGCACCAGTGGACTTTCTTTCTATGTGCGCATTTAACATTCGCTCGGTGAAGGGAAACATCGTGAGGAAACCGACATGTCATAGACCCGAAGAAAGTCGACGGCGTGTGCCAGGCACTGGAGGCTGATCACCTACTTGCCTATTAGATTTAAAAATGATCATGAAACAGATACAGAAATCTGAGGCCAAGACCTAAAGAGGTTGTAGCGCCACTGATTTATTTATTTTATTTATTAAATAGTATAAAATAATTTAATTTAAATTTCTAAAGAACGGTGCAACTCAATGTATTTATAATCTCGATTAGTTAACGACAAATTTAAAGAGATATAGGCCGGAAGGACCTTTCAATGTTGTATTCATAATTATTATTTAGTATAGATCGCTGGTATAGATTTAAGACGTCCAATTTGTAATATTTTACATTTCAGATTCCTATAAAGTTGATTCTAAAGTTCGTTCAGTATTTTTTGTGACGTATACGTATACGTATAGATATAGTTACGTTAAAGAAAAGTGTCATGCCGCACACTAGCCCTTAAGAGCGGCCAACCCGTCTATCTTTTCATACAAACGCTCGTACGTGATTATGATATATTATGGATTATGGATATGTAATAGATATTTCTTTGAAACTATTGAACTAATAGGCACCTTGTGCACTATATCTAGGTTTCTATAAAAGCGCAAAATCAAAATTATAAGAAACAAATTCAGTACAAACCTCCAAAAATCAGCCTTTTTGCCCGAATTTTATATGAAGTTTGGGCATTTATAATGTACTCATTAATTGTAACCGGAAAGAAATATTTGCATAGAAACCTTGCAAATGTAATGGAGTTTCTAAATGTAAAACGTTTTATTCGCAATATTGTAAGGCTTACGAAAAAACACGTATTTCTTGGAACAAGTTTTATGAAATTTCCGCACACTATTTTTCTTTCAATGTTATCGCGTTCTCACTTGCTGACATTGCGCTGGATGAAACAACAAGCTTTTTGGCCATGCTCGCGTTGACGTTCGTCGGACGGGAAATGGCGCTCTTAATGGTAACAGTGGCCATTCCAGAAGTTTCTGACCAAGCTTCAAGAATAGAACGTACTAGCACTAATCAACGGCAACGCACTTGCAATGTGTTGGTCTATGGGCGGTAAATACTTAACCTAAGCAACCCTGTTCGTTGAAATAGAAAATACAGTATCCCGAGTTGAAAAGCACATCTGAGGCAGTCCTACTAAGTAATTCTTCTAACTGTTTCGTATGTATTAAATTATAAATATGTAGGTATACAGGCCCCACAAGAGACCCGATAAATCTCGTAGATCCAGGTATCAGAAACTTGTTTCTGTGTGACACGTGTGACAAATTGCTCCACCCTACACATCTCCGATTTTAATGAGGTGTTATATTTCAAAGGCTTTTTCATAAATGCTTGAATAAGGTGTTATTAAGCTAAAAATTTGTATGTGTATTCTTTGGCCTGTATATAATAATAATAAGCCTTTATTAATACAATTTTAACTAAGACGCGGCCCCTGTCCGGGAGAAGGGCTCCTCCAACTTTTTCCACCCAAATTTATTTTGAGCCATCGTCATCCAATTTGTTCCTGCCACCTTCTCGATCCCGTCGGCCCATCGCTCTATTGGTCTACCTATGTACCTTTTTTCTGTTGGACCAGTCCATTCGGTTACTGCTTTAGACCATCTGTCATCTGTACAACGGGCCACGTGGCCTGCCCATCTCCATTTAAGTTTTAGGGCATATTGCTCAGCATCAATAATTTTGGTTTTTCTGCGAATAGATTCACTTGTATGTTTGGCGTGTATATGTGACGCACATATGTTGTTAGAACAGTGGTTATTGCAGGTTTTCGACCTGGGATAGTGCGTTGGAACTCTCAGTGTGTCTCGGATTTCATTCGCAACTTGCTTGTACGGTGAAGAATATCATGTCGTAGAAATGATCACATCATCTAATGAAATAGTTATCTAAGCAAGACTAAGCCGCTATATAATATACAAGCTGTTCTCTACGGCTAAAGCTTTCCTCGGAAAAAGGACTTTGAATTTTATATTTTTTCTGTTAGTCGGGTTTTGCAGTAATATCTACATTCATTTCTTCTATAAATTGTAACATCACTGCTCTATTGTCTATAGTTTCCGCAGCGTACGTGATATAGGGATTTATATTGTTGTTTTTTTCACAATGTTGGTTATGTTATAGATGTATTCATACCTTAACTTTTTTTGAAAATATTTTATAGCTTATGTTCATAAGGAATAATGTGAAATCCTATTGATGAATATTTGTTTAAATTGGTCAAGTTCGAGCCTATTCAATGCCAACAAAAAACAGTCAAATTTCCTCTTCATAATGTTAGCGAAGAAAATGTAACATTTCAAAATCAACCCATTAAATCTCCTATTTATCGGCAAAGTTAAGAAAATATTGTCAATATAAATATTTATAACCAAAAGCTAAATGCCACGTCCATAAAATCAAATTCGCCTTTCCGTGTTTAATTACCATAAGCATCTGAATTTTCGCTTGCAAACTCGTTAAAGACGAAATAAGGCCTAAACAAACTCGCATTAATATTCAATTGACAGCTGAATTTTAATAATGTACCGAATTATTGCGCCAGTTTAAACATTGAGTTTGTAAATTTAAGATGTGGTAGAATATAACAAAATAACGATTACATTAAGCTTATATTATTATATTAATATTAGTAACTGGACCCCGCTGGACCGATCAGGTAAAGGCCCTAACGGGTATTACCATCACCCAGGCGCAGATGCTTGTAAGACAGGGGAGAGTGGAAGAAGTTATGCGGCGCCACTAACACGACCTTCAGAAATGAAGAGTGCGAATGAAGAAGAATTAGTACACGACCTCCGATAGAGTGAAATCTCCAAGTTCTTCTATTTGTCTCTCAACTTTAATATTTTCCAATCTTTCCCCGCTAACTCTTGTATTTCATCTTCCCAGGTTTCTGGTGGACATCCTCTCTTTTTTCTTCCCGCTGGGCCATTCCAAGTAATGGTCTTTATCTCCCATGTGTCGTCTGGAGAATGAGACCAGCGCATTTCCATTTTAACTTTTTTGAATGTGGGTAATGTTTGTGTCTTACAAACTATTATTCGTATTACACTGCTTTTTATGTTGTCTTCAATTTTCAACCGAAGAATAGAATAAAATAAAAAATAGAATTGGCAGAATATAATCCGCATCAAATGGTACTTTCGTCCAACTTATGCATTTGCAAGGACACGAGAGCGATAAGGACAAAATATTAAATTTTAAAGCTACGCTTATTTATTAAAATGATATATGTGTAATGGCGGCATACATCTGTTCCTATCCGTAGTTTATGAATAACAAACTATGAAATAGAGAGAGATTTCTATTTTATAAAACAGGGGGCAAACGGGCAGGAAAAGGAGACTTACCTGTTAAGTGATACCGCCGCGGATGGACACTCACATTGCCAAAAGGCTCGCAAGTGCTTTGCCGGACTAAAGCACATTTAATATTTACTTTTTAACAAATAAACATTTCTATGCCTACAATCCCGAAACGATATAACGATGTCTTTTTATGAAAATTTTGTTACCACATTTTATAATCACGCCAATACTGTTTATCCGCGAATCAAATTGACAATAAAGATTATATAAAGGTAATATCTAAGTAGTAAGTATAAGTAAAAACTACAAAACTAGACGCCGCCTAGGTCTTCGTTAACCAACAGGTTTAAATTTATAATAAACAATAATGCTATTACTAGTTTTTATAATATTTAAATATTATAATACTAATAATATAATACTCTAGTCCCCTGCCATTGTGTCCAGGGACGTTTTCTATCTCTAAAACTTTGTGTTACGGTGTGAAATATTCCTTAGTAGTAGTAAGTTATCCACCAAATTTCACCGAAACAGTGTTACAAAAAAAAAACAAAAGCATGTTATGCACTAACTTTAGCAAATATAGAGGTGCAATTATTGTGTTAGAAACAACAAATAAGAGTTCGCATAAGTTACAAGTAGTTACAAAGAAAGGTTGAAGTTAAGAAGTTAAGCCTTTCGAGAGAATTTCAGTCATTAACAAATGTTACGAAGTATTTCGCTCGCTTAGTTCTTGTTTCTACGGTACAAGTTATGAAAGCTAGCTACAAATGTGTCAAATATAACGTAGAGGACACAATTTATTGTACATACGCTATAGAATTTTTACTCGAACTACTACATCAACTACGGCATAATATCATTTATTCCTGTAGGTAACGTAATGTACACTTATGAACGTCAAAAAAAATTAATGGTACAAATTTAAATTTAGTGCCAGTTCTTAAAAGGCTGTAGAACGGATGAGGAAAACTGGCAAGAATCTCTCCGTCACTCCTTTATAAAGGTTTTCTTTTACTAAATGTCAGACAAATTACTCGTGATTCTTTTTTGTTCCGTTGCTAAGTTGAGTTGAATTGGAGTTTTCGCAAGCCAACAAATGCTACCAACGTACAATAACCTATGCCAGGGTATAATATATAACAGCCAGTTGCACTTTGTAGCTATCACCATAACAATTTAAACCAATTATAAATTAAAATTATATACAATTATAAGTAATGAATAACGACACTTCGTTGGACGACAAATTAGTGTTCCACCATCATATAAATTTTGTATTTTATTTTTTATATAATTAAATGAAGTCGATTTATTACCTTAACCTGTGGCTAAATACATAATATATTATCCAAGTAACTGAACTGTTTCCTCTCTTGACATTAATGCTATCTATTTGTTTGCTATCTTTCGCCAGAAATTCTTAAATGTATTTTGAAAATAATTTTACGCAATAATAATATACTTGTATATAATCTCATTTTGTTTTGGCCTTTTTTTTAGATCTGTGCGTGATTTAAGCGCATAAATAATTTTATAAATTATGAATATCTAATATTAAGCTTTATAAGACTGTTTCAACGTGTTTCGTGCTTTATTTTTATTTGTATATTAAACAAGATACATTCTGTGCCTGGGAGAGATGAGATTAGATAGAGATATTTACTCATAAACCTTTAATTAATAAGTGTTCATTTCGAGATAAATAAATATCTATTTAGCCGTTTTCAGGCACGGACTCTAAGGTGAGAGACTAGAACCGTACTTCACACATACATTTCTAATACGTAGAAAAAGTAGTGTGTAGTTTTTTAAGAATTGGCACTAAACTTAAATTTTGAAGCAGCAACACCAGGACTTGCAAATGCTCGGAAATACCTGAATTGCCTGGTTTGGTGATACTATTTTCATTGCGATAATACTGCTTAAATCTACTTCTATTTCACACAAAAGCATGTTTAAATTCCTTTGAAACTACTGTAATTAAATCCTTTCCAGTTTTGTTAGTGAAGTATCTTTAGCAAATAGGTGGCGTGCTCAAAGTGAACTAACTTGAGCTAAATAAGACCGTTTAAGCTATTCCATCACTATGCATCAGTTCGATAACGCAAGTTAGCTACGAACTATAGGAATGAGTGTTGGGTTTAAGTTATAGCTTAGAGCGATTTATTATAATAACTAATAATTTATTCTTAAGTTAACATTTATTCTTTGGAAGTCTTTTCTATCTGATTTGACTTTGTTAAATAAAATTTATAATCACACTGTTAATACAACAAATACTCTTGTCGTTTGTAAAGCAGTGTTGGTCTTGTGGCTTCAGCTTGCGACTCTCATACCTGAGGTCGTAGGTTCGATCCCCGGCTGTGTGTTCTATGTGCGCATTTAACATTGCTCGAACGGTGTAGGGAAACATCGTGAGGAAACCGACATGTTTTTGACCCAAAAAGTCGACGGCGTGTGTCAGCTACTGGAGGCTGATCACCTACTTGCCTATTAAATTTAAAAATGATCATGAAATAGATTCAGAAATCTGAGGCCAAGACCTAAAAAGGTTGTAGTGACACTGATTTATTGATTTTACTCTTGTCGTTTAATAGTCACATTTAGTATTAAATATAAATCCTACTGTTATCAAGCCTATTTAAGCTAGTTATATGGATTTCAAGTTTATTTTTCATAAGTGTATAACAATTTTATAGATTTGGAACCTTTTAAAGTATATGTTACCTCTTTTATAGCAAACTTACCACTACAATTTGTACTCATAATATTAATATGTACACTTTATTGAGATATATTTTTAACATAAACATAAAACCGTTTCACAAGGCACTTTCTTTTGCGAACTAGCGATTTATACGACGATATATACGATCTCCAACTATTCAAAGTTAGAGTGTACTCCTCCCTCAAAGGCCGGCAACGCACCCAGTAAAAATGTTTGTTTATGGGCTACGATGACTGCTCTTTTTGGGCGACCCGTGGGCTCGTTTGCTGTATATAAAAAAATATCTTTTACTTTATTTCATGTCCACCCAGTAGTCTTGAAAGAACTGTTTTATAAACACCTATTTTCACAGCGTTCACAAGTCTTAAACTCTTCAGTCTAATTTGGACTACACTTTTTTAGTCGAGTGGAGGCCCGTCATCTCGCCTCCGCTACGCTGTTCATGTAGTGAGAGACGCATTTCACTATCTTACAGAAATCTTCCAGTTGCGATCTGAAGGTTCTTAACATTTCGGGTTAATGTTACCTTTAAATCGATTTGTTGCTGCAGGCATCTGGAGGCTCTAAATACAGGATATTCTATAATGAGATGCACCACTGTCTGACTTGATGTAGATCCCACCACACGTACATGACGGATCTGTTTTCAAGCTAAATATGTGCAGGTATTCAGCAAATTTCCCGTTAAATTCTGCATCATTTGTGGGCCTTTTGGGTAATATTTTTGCAGATTTGGTTGTGTATACTTATAAATAATTTCGTTGTGTTAGCTGTATGAGCTTCTTTGTACCGTTTGTCCCACTCCGATATCTTTTTCTGTCTAACTTCTTTCTGATGTGAGAAAGTGGTATCTTTACGTATTCCATTTTTGTCCCCAATGACTACACTTCACTTTAAATTGCTAAAGTTACGCTAACACAAAAGGTTTGGTCCTTTTGTGTCTACGCAATAGCCCCTGGTCAATTTATAGAACAATTGCGAGTTTCGAATAAATTAATGATGTCTTATATATAGATTTAAACAGTTTATAAAAACCAAATATTTAATTTCAGAAAAACATTTCTTAAACTCCCAAAACTAGTTTTTTTAAGGTACATTACACTAGATTTAAACCTCGCAAATACCTTTGTACAAAATGGCCATAAATCGCTAAATCGTCTAAATTGCCAGAGCAATACAAACAGTCAGTGTGTAAGCTATCGTATTTGTGATTAAATGTCGACTTGTACTGGACTTTACGGCTTACCGACAAAGAGAGACAAACACACTAAAATTACTTATACAGTATACACCTTATAGATGTTCTGGAGATAACTAAGTTCTGTAGTTCATTGATATTAATAGCTATACAATAATTATATTCAGAAAATAAAGAAATTGGCCAGACTTGAGGGTGTGACTTCTACCCTTTATAGTGCGTTCCAATAACTTATTAAGAAACAGACACCGAAATCTAAGGTCAAAACTGTTGTGTTGTAGTGCTATTTTTGCTATAAATTACAACCACATAAACTTTCCAATCCTACGACAGTAATAAATATCGGGTACACACTTAAATTATAATGTATTAAGCAAGCAGGTCATACAAATAAATTAATAATCTTTTTAGAACCCCATGTTAGGGCACAGGCCCCCTGCAACGCCTTCCAAAATTCCCTTGCTTGGGCTGGCCGGGTCTAACCAGCGGCACGTAAGTCTAGCGCTGGCCGATACGTGGAGGGGATTGCTGCGCATGTGTACTGTCGCGCGGGGGACAAAATGCGACTGGAGAGCTAATCGACGCTCTTCATTCCGCTAGCCCCCCTCAGGTACCTTATTTTTTACTTCTGCGCAATAACGGTCAGCGCTAGAGTTTCGTGCCGCTACTTATCCATGTGTAGCTGGCCCACTGCACCAGGTCGTCGGACGAACGCCGTCGCAGGCGTATTTGCGCTCACGTCGATCCCAACGCAGGACACGTTCACTAGACCAATTGTCTTTAGCTCTTGCAACCTGTCCTGCCAGTACAATATCTTGCAGGGATCACACTTGTTATTTTTTAATGTCTTCTGCATTTCTCTTATTTCCGTGCGCTTGATATTTAGAATACTTCTCTCTGTAGCATTTCTGTACTAGCCAAGGCTGTACATTTTGCTTACTAAGGATTTTTTAGTTTTATAAGCGTGGAGATACGCCCCGAGAGTATAGCCAGATTTAGGCACTCTTCAACTGTTACATTGTTACATAGCAAATAAATAGCATTTCATTATTACGCTTATATTCTATTGTTGTACGCGAGTGGTTGTAGAAAAATAAAATCCTTTATTATCCAAAACACCCTAATGACCCAGGAACCGTACAGTAGCTATTTGGAAAACATTTATTTTGTAAACTAATATATAAATATGCAATATTTAAGTGTAATTCAATTCATATTAACTAGTTTAAATGCTGTTTTCAGATTTCGATTTGTATCGATTATCTGTGCAATTGGCAGAATTTACGTTTATACAACAAAACCTGAATAAAAACATTTCGCATAAGAAAATAATTAGGCGTAATACTTTAAGGACTAGATCGTAAGTATTTATCCTTTCAAATTACTTCCAAAGAGACTTAAGTACAACTTAACTTTTATTACTTTAAGTAGTTGGATATTTAATGTAGGTTTAAATGTAATGGCATTTACTAAGTGGTTTTTGAAACTAATTTATATTATAATCCTTACTGCTTTTATAACAAATCAGTCGGTTTACGTAGTGAACTTTAAGTATTATATTAAGTGATTAGTTTCCCCTGAAGATCATGCATTATTAAAGTTAATATTTTAAGTATGTTTAACAGAATAACATAGTTATTTTTCATACTATACGGTATTATGTTGGTCAGCAGACTATACACATACAGTGTAAACTGACAGTTAAAAACCATATTCACCGTGGATGTCGCGGTTCTTATCTACGTACTTCGCTCACTCTACAACCTCCGTCCAACTCTTCAGGGGACAACCCCACAACGGCCCAAGCCGAGGTCCAAGTCCAGGAGTAGCCCCTGTGCTGGTCGTGGTGTGTGTACGTTAGCTGAAACAAACGGAGCTAAGCTGTCAATGCCCTTTATGCCAACAGCGTTATGCCATTAAAAACATCTATTTATAAATCGTCGAAATCAATGAAGCATGAAAAGTATTTTATTATTTGAAGTAGATAAAGCGATATAGCTCAACTATTATTCTCATATTATAATTTTCTTTGTTTACAGAAACAATTAACTCCGAGTTCCGCCTTATGATTCTTCATAAGGTAGAACTCGGAGAGCAGAGACTTCACACTAAGTATGACCCTTAGTTCTGTGCGCCAGAGGCGTAAATATTTTTCATATTTTATGTCGACGTATTATTTATAAGCTATTATTTCACACAGACACAGTTACAGTTTCCTTGAAACTGTACTGTAGATGAGAAATTATTTCCGGGACTGCTGCAGAGGAAGCCACGAAAAAGCTTGTGTATCCATGATGTGTATGTATATGAAAACGTATGTGATATAATAATAGTCATAGAAACGTTGCATTAGGAATAAAAAAATATAATTACCTTTTTAAAATACTCTCTTATCTCGCGATACGCGCAACACAAATGAGTGGGTATATGATTTTATTTTATTTATCTTTTTTCCAAGAAAAATGTATACGAGAAAATATAAGAGAAAAAGTTCTCTGACACTGTGGCAGTAGGTAGCAGTACATTGGAAAAAATATATATTTAAAGTTTGGTTTTTAGTTTAGGTTTTGAAGGAAATGTGTCCCCACCTGAGTACGCGGTGGAAATGCATTTACCTACAAATACAATTAATATTATTTCTATAAAAAGGAAATTATTCAAGAATCTACAGTTTAAACGCAGTTTGAATAAGATAAAGTTAGGCCACAAGTCTAATTATGAATCCAGGAAAATGCATCGTTTCGTTTTATCCTCTGAAGCACTGGGTATAGGCCTCCTCCAAACTATGCAGTTAAGATTTAATTTTCAATACTTCTATCTATAACTACTACTACTATACTTGTAACTATAAATAAAAAAAAAAAAAACACTGATTTAATCAAAGTTGTATAATTACTTGTTGTCGTTAAATTATTAGTATTTAAATAAGAACTAAATGAATGCGACGCTTAAGAATTTCTGGAAACGGCGTAAAAAAGGAAGTAGACTTTTATATCTTTTAACACTTATTTTGAAATCAATCACAATACTATAATTATTTTTATCCATTCTGTTATTCAACAGAAAGACTTCGGCACGAATTCGGCCGGCCACATTTGACCTCGGCTCAGTAATTCAAGGGACTTAATTTATTTGTGACAACACAGCCCTCGCAGGATTTGAGACCATAATTTATAGCTTTCATTTACCGACGCAGAAAAAATTGCAATGTTTTCTCTTTCAGGATGTAACACGTAGATTCAGAGTCGAGATTTACCGCTAAGTGTGACTTACGTATGTCAAAACGTATTTTATTTGATATACCAGAGTCGTATCGGCAAAGAAAAAATTGAAAATATCTAAAAAGACTTCATAAAATGTATATCCTATAAGACCTATAATAAGTTTAATACATATTAAGACGCGTGTGAACATTTTAAACTTAATACTTTAGACTCTCGACGAAAACAATATTATTTACTAGATGACCCCGTGAACTTCGTTTCACCAATATATATTTGTGTCAAAACTTATAAAACAAAACAAAGAGAGCGGACCTCATACAGCAAACTACATACTAATACTATGAAACACATATTTCTGAAAGAATATACAAATAAATGACAACCAAGTGACATTTTTTTATTTCTAAAAAGACGTCCAATTTCCCAACTAAGAACAGTTTTTAAACAAGAAAATTCAATTGTCGTTTTTAGATTTTCTTTGATTGTCATTTACGTTTTCCATCGTATAAACCTTTCCTGACCTTCCTCAAATATTTCAAGATCAAAATTAGCCAAATCGGTCCAGCCGTTCTCGAGTTTTAGCGAGACTAACGAACAGCAATTCATTTTCATATATTATATAGATTGCTTTTACATGACTTAATCTCAAATGAAATTATTTGCAGTTCCCTTCTAGAAAAATTGCCCTTCCTTGCTCCAGCCTACCAGACTCGTAATCGTGCTTTATTTCATGTTCCTCACATCAATACTAACTATGCAAAAAACTCAGTTTTGTATCGCGCTTCCCAGACAACGACCAATATTTAAGCCTTGACTTGTTTAAGCTATCGCGGAATATGGTTAAAAGGAGTATTAAGAATATCCATAGCGCATACTTCAAATACACACCTTCACGTACTTAACCTCACTTTTACACCATCAAACAACACAGCTAAATTAGGTATTACATAGTTGAATGTATTGGATAATTTTCATTTGTTTGTTTAAATAAATAAATACATGCGGTCAGTATAAAGTCGTATCCCTCTCATGGACAGACCCATTTGTGCGACTATTTCATTATTTACATAAGTACGGTTGTCTCTGAACCACGGCAGAGCAATCACCCTTGAGAATCGAACGCTAAGCCGCTATACTAACACTGCTCTCGACAGAAAATTAAAATATTATGTTAGCAATTTAAAATATTTTCTTTGTTCAATGAGTATTCTTTTGACTATGGTTTAAAGTAACAAAGTAGGTCATAAAAATTCAATAATATTGATAACAAAAAGAGAAAAAATGCACTGACCAACAAAAAGTCATCTCGCTCCGATGCACAGATTAACGGATTGGAAAATATTGGTGTCCTTCTCTATCACACTGTATTAAAACACACGACACGTATTGTACAATCATTTGGAAAATTGTGGAAACTTTTCTGCATTTTTGTTTTAAATCGTGTTAGCAATATTGACTTGGTTTTATTTTTACCTACCATGGTTTGTTTTCTACATAAAATAAATTTTGATATACATAGCAATTTCTCAGCAAGTTCTAATATTATATAATATTATGTTGATAGTTTTTTGATAATTTATTAATTATGTATCTATGTAGCTATTGTACAGATATTTCTTCTCATCGCTTAGAAGCGGTCTCTTTAAGGAAAACTTTAACAGGAAAAATAATAAAGAGCCTAGACCAAAATGTGCCAACTTTAAGAACTATGTTAAATAAAAAAATTCAAATAAACGACTATATAATTTTTTTATTATATACTTATGATAATTATATTAAACAAGGTAAGATATCGAAAAATTTAATGGAATCATTTAATAAAAAATTGCTCCAGGTGAGGCTCGAACTCACAACCCCGGCATGGCTCACGGCTACTGCCTTATAAGTACCGTGCGCTAACCAATTGCGCCACTGGAGCGACGCGCGGGGATCCAAAATTGTTGAACTATTTATGCGTATAATGACATAGTACAATACAAATCAGTATAAATATTTTGGATCAGTTTTATGATCAGAAAAATTAATTATGTCTATCGAAAAAAACATAGTCGTAATAATTAACTAAAATAGTACAATACAAGTAGTTGTAACTCGTGAATAATATAGAATTTCTTTAGAGTCTATGAACGTAAACATTAGTTGTTTAATATTTTATAACCTAATTCACACGAACCTAACGCGGGAATATGAAATTCAAGATGGCCGACACGTCACGGAAACTAAAATATAAAAACATGACGCGTCGGGAAATTTAAAATGTAAACTTGTTTAACGTGTACGTCTACTTTAATATTACGTGATATGGTTTTAATCTCTGGAAATTGAGAATTTATTTTATCTCTGAACGTAGATCGTTTTCTAGATTTTATTTATCATATCGCTTTAAGTACATATGTATTACAACATCCGACGCCAAGAAGGCGAAGTCAGCATCGCCTATTAAAATATTACCAGAATGACATCATCTATGATATTTAATTTCGGTTAATTAACGATTGATTACGATGAGGGAGTATAGGGCACCTGTTTTAGTATGAAGATTAATTTAGGATCAATAGATACTTATTTAAATTTATACGAAATATCTACGTATGTTTTAGTTAGAAGCCGACGTATAGTACAATCATTTGGTCATTTCAATTTGATTAGATAAGGAACGTAATTAAATATTTATAAAATCCAATTGTTATCCCGCCAACTAATAGGTCATTGTGTTAATGTCATCATTAGGTACATTCACAATTAAAACAATAGATTTTCTTAGAGTCATCCAAGACACGACACTTAATATTTTATTTATATTAAGTTTATTAATAATAAATATTAAATTAATAAGATATTAATTAAACTGATTATTTTTTTAAAGGTACCTTTGTAGCGTGGGCGAGTAATTAGAATAAGTTTGACACCAATAATTATAAATAACTTAACTTATTATTATGACATGTTAATGTTCTTATTATATTATGACATTGTCAAAATTAATATGACATTTGCATGCCTATTTATATATGGCTGATTGTGCGGATAGTTGATCGATCTAATTGTACCACTATCTTGGCAAATAAACGCTTTATTATTGTTAGATATTATTACTAACAAAAAACCCATTTAACATATAAATTATAACAATGGGCCTGACCTCGTAAGTTGAAACAATTCTATGTATTTAACTCACAATTAAATTTATAAAGCGCAATTTGTTGAGTCGCGATACAGGCAGCTCGGTTAATTAGGAAAACGTGAGCGTTTTGCGAATTGTTCTTACATGCCGCTAGCGAAACTTACCTTTAAACCGGCATTTACACCGAAACGAGCCACAAACATTCAATACTTGATTTTGATGTCAAATCTCAGTCCTAAATTGACGTTTAGAGGTAAGCTGACAGTGAAATACTTTCTGGTGACTGGTCGGACTTGAATTTATGTATGATGGTGATGGTGTTATTTCGACTATGAATTTGCGTGTTGTAGGTACCCACGAGAATGTAAGTGCGTGCTAGGAGCACCATGCCTCCTGCTGATAGTGGTTGATGTTTGTTTTTAATTTATTTTATTATTATTAATTACTTAAGATGTCATGTGGAACATGGTGTAATGGTTGCAGCTCCTTACAAACATTGTGTTAAACAAAAACTTGGCGATTCAAAAGAGTAGCGGAGAGTTTATTGCCAGTTCTTCTCTTCCGTTCTACGCCCTTGATTTGAGAATTGGCAGTAAATGTAAATTTAGAAGCATTTCATATATTTTTAGTTTTTGACGTTTATAAGTGTGCATTTTTTTACATAGGTAACTTTTTTTTAACGGATACATAGATGGATGCGAAATCCATCCCATTTCATTTCATATCATATTCATGTTTATGTCACTTTGGTACATACGATCTTACGAATAAGCAGATTGGTAAGTTATTAAGCGATCATCATGATCAATTGTGCAATTTGAAACATTGCTCATTGTAACAAGACCACTTCAAGATAACAGCATTCTAAACTACAGTTTAACTAATTTTCAGTATGTTTTTTGAGTTCGAAAATAAATTTATAACTTTAATAAAATAAATTTATACTAAAATGGGGATGTTAAGTCACTTGATTCAAATTAAATTACACTACGGTGTGAAAGAATCTTCTATAACATAAATAACAATATATGGACTTAAATAATTTCATAGTCGAGCTGCTTGTTACACAAATGCTGATAACGTTTATTTTCGTTATAATATTGCCAGCACGGGTTTCAACAATATTATGATTTAGGGACATTTACGATAATAACACTGGCCTATTTCTGGTGCTACTTCAGAATAATATAGTAACTGAAATTCTCCGATTTACAAGATTTAAATCGAATAAACCAAAAGTATTAACGGTTTTAAATAGATTTGACTTTGACGTTGTTAGTTTATAAGCGCTGTGATATATAATGACAATGACAGCTGACAGTAACGCCATTGCTCCGACATATTTAATCTGCTATTTCGACTGGTACTATAGTAAAACTAGCCTTTATTTAATTAAGTACAATTACATTCGATATTTAAGATTTGTTAAACAAATATGTGATTTATAGCGTAAATGTTACACCTAGAATTTAATCGCAACTTAAAAAGTAACTTTTTGAAATTCATATAATTAATAATTTTTCGCCAAGCCGCGCACGTTTACCAGATATTGAAGTCTATGGGGCAGACACATTTATGCGTCTGTTATTGATAAATATTTTAAGCACATTTGACATACATACATAGTCGATAATTGGATCAAACAGTAAGATTTCTAAATTGAAGATTGTTAATTGAGTACAAATAAATAAAATAAAACTTTATTAATGCAGTCCTTCCTTACCTGGATTCGATTCGATACGAAAACTACAGTTTTTTTCAAATATATAATACTTGTTGTATACCTGTGCTATTTACTATATTATCTACAAATTTCTTTATCTACTTTTCGGATTTCCCGTGCTCGATTCCCTGCCGACTAAAACTTTGCATTCGAAGAAAAAAAACCTAGATCAATAGAGCCACTACTTTGTTTAGTAGAAGTTATGTAATTCAGACACAAGAAGAATGATCCATTTTTTATTTTAGTTATAGAACAAGAAGATAAGACAGAAGGTTTACGTAATGTGTCTCTCTAGTTATACCCACTTACTGTACCAAATAGCTGGTCAGTGCGTTTTAAAAACCTAGTACTCGTTTCGTTTTCCTTAGCAGTATAGGTCCGTTAATGTTTAACGTAAGCTTTTATAGCTATAGATACGTAACCATTATCTACCCATTCGGACAAAACTTTTGTTCCATTCTCACGCCTCTAACCCTCTTCAACCGGTCCAAGAGACCCAACGTCCGTCCACTAATGAATTTATGTCTTTGAAAGGGTTATTGAAAATTAGGTAGACGTAAAGAATCTCAGTAATGTTAACCCTGCGTGTGCTCTGATTAACAAGGGGTCGTATTGTCCACGGAATTTCATTGTGAGTTTTATAGAAGTTGGCGGGTTAAATTACTTTGGGAGGTATGTTTGTTTATACCAAACCTCTTGTGGTCGAATAATTAATTAAACAAAATTATTTAATAAAATAAATGAATTTAACTTACAACTTACAAAGGAATGTATTTACCATCATTTAAAGAAAACAGTCCACAAATCAAAGTCATGGCCAGTGAGTAAACGCTATCAATAACCGCATAATAAACAATATAAACCGCTGAAACCTATATTGAGCTACATTTAGAGCGATTTGCTACACAAATCTGATACAAATTGTTGCCCACTATTTTGGCGGTAAATAAGTCAACGTCTTAAGACCGCGTGGTTACGAGGGTCCAATGACAGCTTGACCGCTAAGTACCCTTCTTAGATTAATGGGCCTATCCTATTTGTAACTAGTGTAGGCTTTTGACTCTACCTGTTGGGTTCGATTTTAAATCAATGAGCCACGGAGTAGGGGAAAAACAAAAGACGACGCGTTTCCTTTGATTGGATTTGTCCAATGGAAAGATGGATCGTATGGCGTGTTTGGGATTGGACTGGAGATAGTATTGATCAATCATAATTAAACGTACACAACAACGTAATGCGTCATTTTATGATTTGGCATTCCGAAAAGGTGGGAGCTTGTAGTTTATTGTTTATCAGAATGCCAAATCGTAAAATGACTGCTTCACGACTGATTTGAGAGCGACCGCCGATGCGAAAACCGCTGTGTGAGTTCGAAAAGTGAGTTACAGAATCGCAAGGCACGGCTTACACGTACTGTCTGTCATCATCAATAAATTAAAGTTTTACATTTCTCCAAAGACCGAACAGTGAAAATATCAGTTTTATTGCCGCCCACCACCACTGCGTGTGGTTGCCTGGAAGAGATCGCTCGAAAGCGATAGGCTGCCAGTTGTCCTTCTTTTTATTCAATTATTTCAATTGTACTGCATTTCTTGAAACAAAGTGCGAATAAAAATAATAAATAAATATGTGGAACCTGAATAAAGGGTTTCTAAACCTATTCGACTTAGGGTCCTTCAACAAAAGAGCGTACTAACACTCAAAAGCCGACAACGCACTACCGATCCCATAGGCTGAGAGTGTCCATGGGCGGCTGAATCACTTAATATCAGATAAGCCTTCGACCCGTTTGCTTGCTTTTCATCAGAAAGGTATGTAATGAATTTTGAAATATCAGTTTCCCAACTAAACTTACCACCCGCATTCAAGTCCAATTATAATTGTTCCAGAATCCTCATTTAAAGCACCTTCGATTATTAAAATTATCTATGAAATGTAAATAGTTTTTAACAACATTAACCCAACAAGTAGTGGTTGTTAAAGCTTAGCGAAACAGTTCAATTTAACTGTACCGTAGTTTTAACCGTAATTGTTTAGTTTCGTTTGTTGCGTAGAACAATTTGTACTGTTTTTGAAAGGCCAGTGAACAATTATTACGCTTTCGTAAATTTTTGTTTGTAGTACAATTTAAAACTAATATTTATAGACTTATGTTTTAAATGTATTAACACAAATGTTGTAATTTGTGAGTATAAGTATAGAGACTTCTTAAATCTTCACGATTGGTGCACGATTTTTATTTATCTATTTTCGCGTGTGATCGTGTGGATCAAGCACAGCACACTGTTACATTCATAACTATTATTACATATGCTATATGATTTATGTAATTTAAAATATACAACTAAATGCAATAGCTACTTATATACGATTTCATACTTCGACTTCATATGTTTAATAATGTTCAAGACTGCCCCCTTTTCTTCCTTTCGTATGTGTTTCTTTTTTTTTCATTCAAAAATATTATTAAAATATATACCTAAGACACTTGTTTAATTGGCTATTTTAGTACCTAACAGTTATGTCCTATTCACGTAACTATGAGTTATGTGTGTTGCAATAAATAAGTCTAAGTCACGTACGAAAATACCGAGTAATATTATTTCACACGCACACGCTGGCTCTGCGTCCGAAAATGTGTCTTGGCCTCCAAAAAGTACTTCTCAATAAATTATACCTTGAATTGTTAAACTCTTCTTTTGAAAGTCGGTTAAAACACGGGGAATTTATTATTTAGTGGTTCAATTTAAATCAGCTAAGTGCTATAGTCTGTTATAATCCGGAACGTTTTATGAATTTTCATTTTATTTGCTAATTGGTTTGAAAACAAATGGCGGCTTTTCAATAGATTATTATTTTTCGTAAGGCATTTTAATAGTTGTCAATAAATGTTGCTTTTTAATAATTTATGTCAATTTGAGTTAAAAACTTCTACAAATGAAGTATTAAATTCTAAAAAAAGGCAGTGATTGCCGCGCACCACCACTTTGTGGAACCAGCTGCCCACTGAAGTATTTCCGAACCAATTCGACTTATGGTCCTTCAAGAAAACAGCGTACCAATTCTTAAAAGGCAGGCAACGCACTCCCGAGCTCTCTGGCATTGAGAGTGTCCGTGGGCGGCGGTATCAGCTGAGGCTTACTTATCATCAGGTGAGCCCCCGTTGGCCCCCTGTTTCATTTAAAAAAAAGAACATAATATTGCAATTAAACAAAACAAGAAAAACTTAAAACTAAACCTTATAACAAATAATAAAATAATGAAGTATTCAGGGTGCACAAGACGCGCAGTAAATGGCGATTCCCTAAATAAATGTTTACGCATGTATAGGAAAGAATACATATATAATATGTTAATGCCGAACCGTGTATGCTCAGGAATTATTTAACTTAAAAAACCCAAGACCCATCCGATACGAAAGAATATCCAAACTGAAGTCAGAAGCAGAATCTAGATGTACATAATCGTATTGGCATACGAAATAAGGTTGTATGTAGCTTAAGCACTTAACGTGTTTTCATTGAAACGCGTTTTTACCTTTATTTACCTTTCCGAAACGAAATGTATTGACACATCCATTTGATACTATTCACTGAATATCAGTTTCACTAAGAATTTAAGTTCGCCCTTTTGAGTACCTTCAGTTGTAATGAAAGATGAAATAGGTTTAAAAGAGAGCCTTTGTAACTTGAGATAAACAACGAATTGTATTTGAAGGATCTCAAGCATATTACGTTATTGGTATTTTTCATTCCCTGTTTTCTGTACTCATAAATCAAGCCTAGGTCCTCTGGAATACTATAAGGAGGCGGGTAAAATAATAAAATAGAATTATAAAACATTACAGTTTTATTACATGATCACCTAAGATGGCGCAGTGCAGACCTGCTTAAAAAGAAAAAAAATGGTGCGTGTACTTATGTACGCCCGTAAGAAGTTATACTTCTTTGGCTTTCTTTATTTTTTTAAATTAAAAAAAATTATAACAAATATTTAGCGTTAATAATTTAACATTATTTAATATTTATAAAGCCTAAAGAAGTATAACTTCAAAAATGTGAGAATTTTTTTTTGCCAAATACATATAAATAATCATCTTGACAAAGCGAAATTAATAGGAAACATGCAAAAAATACTCTTTTGTCTTCGTACACCGGCATTCAAATTTTACAGCGTGAAAAAAGATACTAACTGTCGATTCGCATTTACAGAATTTCGCTGAAAATGGATTTCATTTGAAATATGTTAAAACGTTCATTCGACGGTTCATGCGTTCGTATGCTGTCAATTTTGTTCGATTTTCGAAATTCACACGATAAAAAAACAATCCCACAGCATAAATATTCATCAGAACAATAAAACATAGACGTAGGTCGTTTGATCGGGTTCCCTGAGCGGCACTTTTCAGATAAGGGAAAATGTTGGTAAAAATTTCCCAGCATTTGTATAATATTACCATAGTTTTCGCAGATAAGACGGTGCCCAAAAGGCATATTTATGAACTATGTTTCGTTTTGATATGCAGTTGTTTTTATGGTTGCCATAAAACTGGGTCAACAGCTGATGTTCATAAAAAATATGGCCGGCAGCCTGGTACATCATTTGTTTTTAATCAAGCACTAAAAAGGCCACTTTCTTTTCTTATTTCTTGTGGCCTTAAAGAGCCATGTTTTAGGAAAGTCTTCCAAGCTGCGCCCAAATTCACCAGCTATTATTTCCGCGCTAGATACAATACAATCGATTCTCAACGAAAATCTTTCGGATTATTAAACAAAAAAGACTGACTTATTAAACTTTTACTAAAGCACTTTCTATCCCTACTTACTTTAAACAACAAATGCTGCATTCCCAAAAATGTTAATGCTAGATTTAACTTTTTACCGTCTTATACATAATCAATTATTTTTTACTGACAGGTCACTTTACACTTATCAAAGGCTGTCGAAATTTTTCTCCTTATTTGTCTCAACTTAGCTTGAGAAACAAAAATAAATGCACATCTATTTGCTATACGTAAGTATATGTTTATGTATAAGATCTATAGAACCAAAACTCTACTAGATTGTGTTACAAAGTTCATAAGAAGCATAAAACATTGTTTTACAAGTATTAAGTTGTGAATTGTTAATGCCACAGTCCGACACTCGAGTCGATTTTAAAAAGAAACTATTAAAGTGTGGGGCTTTTAAAAATTAAACGGCCTCAGTTTGCGTTTGAAATACAAACTAAAAGCGTTTTACTTAACAAGCACGCTTTTAATTGAAATGTAAAATAATATGTAAATATTTAATGGTTGATGATGAAGTTAATGGTTTGGCCTTTATTTATTACACTGTGTATGCCCTTCAGTTATGAATTAATGTCGATGTGTACATGCATATATGTATATGTTATCTGCTAAAGTATTTTCACTCTTCGATATTACGAACAATAAACTACTAATGATTGAGACAGCCGAGACCAATTCAGAAATAATTGGTATACAGTGTTATTTATTGTTTTATAGAACAGGAGGCAAACGGGCAGGAGGCTCGCCTGATGTTAAGTGATACCGCCGCCCATGGACACTCTCAATGACAGAGGGATCGCGAGTGCGTTGCCGGTCTTTTATGAATTGGTACGCTCTTTTCTTGTAGGACCCTAAGTCGAATTGGTTCGGAAATACTTCAGTGGGCAGCTGGTTCCACAGAGTGGTGTTAGATATATTTATTTTCAGTGCTGTTATGGCATTTTTGGTCCACATCTTTCCTTATGACTTCCTTCTAACTATAAATTGTAAGAGCCATAAAACGTATATGACATTCTGATATGTGCTAAACAAAAGGGAATAGAATTCAGCATTCAGCATTACCAATGCTAAGAATCTAAAGCGCCGACCTAAAAATATTGTTCGCAGTGAAAGTAAAGATAATAAAGGTAATGGACCTTCAAAAGTTTGAATCCTTTAAACACATCATTCGATTAGAAGCTTTGCACAAGTGTAGAGTCACATAAAAGCGTTTTCACAGGAGCTAAAAATATATGAAAAGCGTTCTAACCTAATTGTTCGGTCAAGCACAGTTAAACATTTTAATTCGATTTATTATATGATCATAATCTCTTTGATAAGTCACTAGAATGACCTTCAATAGGAATATAATTATAATTCACTCAGGTATAATTTATGAATGAATGAATTGATGGTTTTAGGTCAATTTAGTTTTTGATGAACGTAACGTTCAATAAATCATTTGTTAATATTTATTAGTAAACATATAGACGTATTGCTTATCTTTTTTGTTAATGTTATGTCTTTAAATGATAATCGAGTTTTACTAGAAATGGTTTATTTTCGTTGGGCCAAAATAATTTTTCACCTAAAGAAAATTGTTTAGGGAGTAACCCTCCTCCTTCACCCCTTACTCCCAGTAAGGGAAGAACGGAACTAACATCATAACCGGCCCAATTATCAACCTCACATGCACGCGCGACACAGCGGCGATACTTGTATCGTGGTGCTCCCTTCTGGATAACGGGCGAGGATCTGGCGATCGACCAGTGGCAATATAAGCACACACCTGATCCGGCAACGGCTTAGTAGAGGCTTCAGCTACCTTGGAAGGAAATAATCCCTTAAGTGTCTGTGGCAGAAGGCAACGGGAATCCACTGCTCAATATTTTTCCCTGAGAGAGACTCACAGCTAACCTCCAATAATGGTGAGGCACTAAAAGAATAACCATAAAGTACGAAAAAAACGTAACAATTCGACTGTCGTTATAGTAGGTTAAACGTATGTTAATTAGTATGTGTAGTGTACCACTATTGGGGTAGGACAAATAAAAAAAATATGTTTATTATGGAACATAAGATACAGGTATAACCAGCGGCACGTAAGTCTAGCGCTGGCCGATACGTGGAGGGGATTGCTGCGCATGTGTACTGTCGCGCGGGGGACAAAATGCGACTGGAGAGCCAATCGACGCTCTTCATTCCGCTAGCCCCCCTCAGGTACCTTATTTTTTACTTCTGCGCAATAACGGTCAGCGCTAGAGTTTCGTGCCGCTACTTATATCACTTATTCCACGTCATTAAATTTGAATCGGTAGGCATCCCTTCTCAACGGCAAAGAAGATAGAGGGTGTAGGCCAAGAGAAAAAGCCGGCGTAAAAACTCTCGGTACTCTTTTAAAATAGCAAATCATCAATCAACACTTATTTTAAAAGAAATATCACAAATTAATTAGAAGTAGCCTGTCTAGCACAAGTCCCAGGCCCTTTTATGAACTAGATAATCGTAAACTTTATAGTAAGCCTTTTACACTGCTATACCTTTAATACGAAATAATAATAATAAAATACACACCAGCAAAGTTAGTAAAAAATACATGTTAACAATACTTATTTTGTCAACAATTCGAGCCATTTCAACCAATACACTCACATCTCTATTTCTTCTCTTAGGTTCGTCATATTATTATGACAGATTTTTTTTTTTTTAATGGCTCTGGCACGGTTTGTGCATTAGCCAGCGTCAAGTATAAGATTGTTTTTATAATTCGTGCTTGCCTTTTTAGAAATTCGGCCGTGTCCTCCATGTACGGTTTAAGCACTCGCCCGGTACCGCACAACCCTCGCAAAGGCCGAGAACAAATTTAAATTAAATTAAAACTTGCCCTCGAACCGGGAATCGAACCCGGTACCCCTCACCTTTGTTGCTCTTTCAATTCCATGAAGGTTTTAGCTTCGTTAAAAAAGATTCGAAATTCTATGTTTATTGTTTTCTTGTGTGCATAAAGTATGCCAAATACATGTGTCAATAAATAACAGCGTTTTCATATTTATATGGGAACACGTTTGTAAAAAAAACACAGACGTGATTAGGTTATTAATGAATAGTAAATAGTTATATTTAATTAATTAGAAGTGATTTTGTATAACAGTTATTACTACGTTTCAGTGAGGTACATTTAACTAGAATATATGAACGTAAGCCGTAAATACTGGAACGCAGACAATCGTGGTTTTCATCGCTGGCAGGCTCTTGAGAGCTTTTGGAATAGCTCTTAGGCCCACTTCAGATCGTCTAGCCCTTGCGTTTGTTCGCTACCGAAATACTGCCATTTTGTTCTACATTTTATATAAAAACATTATTAAGTTGTTTTAAAAATACGTTGTATTGCTATACGAAGTTTTTAATGAATATTTAGACACACATCTGTAGCCGATACATTTGAAATACGCCAAATGCCAATAATTTGAGTGGATGGATAGGTCGTCTGTGTTCTCTAAACGAAAACATTTTTAATCCCCAATAAGTCCCAAATATAGTTCTATCATACTTATATTACACGTTATTTTATGTACACCTAAGTGTATTATTAATTTTGGTTAACTTTAAATTAATTAATTTATCATTACGTTTTATTTACATTGGTTTAGTTATTATAATATAAAATGTACCTTATATATAAAAACTATACACTGTTTATAGTAAAAGAAAAAAACTTTTTAACCGGATTAAAGTTATGTATTAATCCGGATAAAAAGTTTTTTCTTTAAATGTGTAAAGGTTATGTCAATAAAAGACAATACTGTTTATAGTTATTTTTGTTTCAAGAAAAAGAAAAACATATATAAAGCTTTTGCTGTAATAACCTGTATAACAGTTTACATTAGTAGTGTTTATAAATTTTAAAATCATTCACTACTAAACATGTTCAGAGTAAAGTCCTCTAAAGTAGTAGTTGATCGTCGTTTTGGCGCAAATCCAAGAGTCTACGCTACAGGTAGGCAGTTTGTAACTCGTTATTGCACACTAAGCATTCTAAAAAAGAATATCTTTTCCTATACATACGATACAAATTATCAATATATAACACTCCGTTTAATTAAAAAATCGTATGTAAGTTATTAAAAAAAAGGTTTTTAATGTGCTAATCCTCCCGCCGTAATGTAATTTACTTGGCAAAGCACAATATTTATTTTACATTTTGTTCATTTGTATCCAAAATATAATTTCAACGTTTGGTGTATGGTTTTTTATGAAGCTGTAAATGGTCAAACATGCTCTTGTATAACTATCATATTCACATATTATCTATTCTATGCATGTCTTTTCATGTTGTCTATTACGAAGGAAATATTACAGTGCCTAACTGTAATTCCTTCTTGAAAATTGTTGAATCATACTAAGGTATAGTGATACCTTATGTTTTAAAGTATAATTACCACTGGCTTAACAGATCTATACCATACCTACTTTTCAACTCCGCCTCCATTTTCAGTTTTCCTTTTTAAAATAATATTAATCTTATTCTACATACAAAAATGCTTAGTTACTTATGTACTATATCTATTTTACTATTACACCCAATCTTAACATCTAACTTCCAACTTTTTTTTGTTTTGTAAGGAATATCGCTGTTTATTTATATTCGGCCTTAAGGGCCTTTACAGCTCAGCTCGGGCTGTTTTGGCGAGCGTAGCTCGGCCTCAAAAAACTTCCAGCACTGAATAAGGTTCATTATAAACACAGTCTGATTTGTAATCTGTCTCGTTTTTTAATAATACAATTTTTTTTTTAAATATAAACTATCAAATATTTATGTCATACCCTATACATCAAATGAAATGAATAATAGCCGAAATTTTCAAATTCATAACTGCACAGGGCTTCTTGGGAGATACAATTTAAAATAAAATGTTAAACTAAATTTTACACAAGACCCATTTTCAGTTGTATAAAAATCAATACAATTTATTTCTGCGATACTTGGAACAAAATGTAGTTTTCCTTTAACCAACACGAATGTTACTTTATTAAAACTTTACGCTGTTCCTATAAAGCACAATTCTGTTAACTCAATACAAAATAAAGAATATCCTGTTGAATAAGAACTTTTTGACGAGTTTCTTGGCAAAACGCCGCCGAAAGTTGGCAACACTGGTTTTATTCATGCACTCATGCGGTCTGTTATGACACACTGTTTAAAATTCCACCAACATGCCGTACAATTCTGTGTTGTTGCCAGATTCAAGGAGCGCTCTCCCGAATAACTTGCAACAATGATGATATGAGTTCGCTTTTTGTTATTGAGAAACAAATGTTGTTGAATTACTGTTTATAATTATAATGATTTGGCTTGACATTTTGTACTTGATGTTTGTTGACATCTTCATATTTTTAAGTACGTAAAGTACGCTTTTTATTTATATGTGGGTACGTCATACGCCCTCGTATAGTTGAGTAAACTTCTTAAACATAAAAAGTTACAATGTTGATATCTATTAGTACACGAGAGACGCTTTCTACACTCAAAGCCTTGAGTCTCTCTCACTCAATCTCAGTAAACCACACTTTGTTTTTGAATACAGTAATATTATAATATAATTATTTTCCTTATTACTGTTGTTGCAAATCAGGTACTAGATTAAACAATGTTGCATCGTAAATCATAATAAATAAAACTCTACAGCACTTTAAACACAAAAGCGTACTAAGCTTTTGCATTTATAAGAACCCGGAGCTATAACAAACATTCGCACAAAGTGCATCTTATATGCAATTACAATCGGAATAAAATGTCTGAGGATTGCGGCAAGACACAATCGGCTTAGCTTGGCTTAGCCGCAAAGGATCTAGCCGTGGCTCCTTGTCCGTTTATATTGAATTTTTAAGCTTTTTAAAACGAACTAAAGCTTTTTGTGGCCGGCTAATCTAGACAGTGTGGAAGTTTAAATAGAAAAATATAGATGGTTTAGCAGTAACTGGATAATATATGCTTAGGGAGCGTTTAATGATTACGTAACAAATTTTGGGGGGGAGGGTCCTTTTGTAAAACGTTACGATGCGGGGCGGGTATTGAATTACGCGTTATTGTTAATATTATTTTTGACTTTCCAGTATTTTACACCACATAATGGTAACTTTTAACTATAAAGAGTCACTAGATGGTCACGAAACGTTTTACAATTATTGGTTACAGAAACGAAACGTTACGGCACGTTACATGGGGGGGGGGTCAAAAATCTCCAAAAATTCATCCTTTTATTGTAATAGCTTGTCTATAAATACCAAGAGCAGTAATGGTCTTGTGATGTGTGTAACCCTCAAACTAGAAGTCGTGGGTTTAGTTGGCTATTTCTTTTTTTTCTACATGCGCAAGTGATATGGTGTGGAATAGGCATGTTTTAAGCACAAAAGTCGGATCAGTCATAGAAGGCTTATCACCTACTTGTGCTTAAGATTATAAAGAAATAGATATTATTATCAGTAATGATCTGCTTGTATGATAGAAGTCACTATAAAAATGTTAAAGTTGAATATACTAATTTTTATTTCTAAATCTAAAACACAGTTCGTAATTTCTACTAGTCCATTATTCAATGAAAATTTCTATAACAACCGGTGGAAATTAATTAGTAGTTTATAAGGTAAATGATTCCGCAAATATACCACTCTACACTCACCTATTTCACCTGTAATTCCGTCTACAAACGCCAAGCAATTAAGACCAACGGAATTACTGATTCTAATATATTCTTAAAATTGCGTTTGCAGTTTACACGGCAAAGAAATACCGCCCTTTGTAATTTACCACGGTTAAACGTGTGTTTTTTACTCCAATTAAACATGCATATGGAAAAGGGAATTTTGAAAATGTTTACTCACTTAAACTGAAGAGATTTAGAAGGAAAAAGTTAGGGTCAAGGATGTATGGTTTAAATATGAAATATCGAATAAGTAAAATGTTCTTGGCATCAATGACAATCGAAGCTTGCACTACTACACTACTATTTAAATAAACATTCACTTCAGAATAGAACAATAAAATAGAACAACAAGTAGACACTGTTTACTTCGCTGCATAGCAAGAATACCACGTGCATGTGCTTGGGATCTTCCTCTCTTTCGCTCTCGCCTCTCCTACTTTTTACTTTTTATTATTCTTTCTCTCTCCCTCTTTCGTTGGAATATTGGACGCTACTCGTCGCTAACGCTTGCGCTGGCCTGTAACAGTATACTACGAGCATGCGTTCGAATGCCACGCAATCACTCTCGCTATGTCTCTTTCTATCCCCCCTCCCCAGGAGCGTTGAACGTTTAACGCAACGTTCAAGTCGCAAGTTGGAAGTTGCATTAGAAGTTTGACTTCAAAAATATAATATTTCAATGGCGCTACCTTCAAGCTCAAGGCATGATTTGAAATTAAACCTAGACACTCTAAGTACGCCATGTGCCTAAAGTACTAAGGCACAGAGGTGTATTCATTAAACATTGCTTTGAAAATCCTTCGTATAAGTACACTTGTGTATGTTTAATCGCATGAAGAGTTAACTTGGCAAAGCGGGTGTGGTCACAGGCAACAGCTAGTCAAGGTTAATTTATTAAAATTATGAATTACAAAGTTAGCTGAAACAAGGCGAATTATACGTGAGCGCTTTATTTATTTCTGACAAAATGAGCAGCTAGGGTCGTGTGTTTGCCCGTCGACTGTGCACCAAATAATTAATTAATAGACAATATAATAGCCCCTATTATTAACAATTGATAATAGAAATCAAGTCAAGAAAAGTTAGATCTTCAGACCCAAATATTAGGCATAGGCCTTCACTTGCCTACTTGCCTTACGGTTAAGGCCATTAACTGTATTTTACTTATAAGACTCAGAGATCAATTATTTGTAATTTTCTTGTTTAAGTGAATCAAAGTGGTATTAATAAGTTTTCTGTTTTACCACAAACGTTCAAAACGCTCGTGTATTAAATGCCTGTCTACATGTTTTATGGTCGTATTCGTGCTCAGGTGTGGAGGCTTTATAAAATGAGCGGCGACACTCTTGCATAATAAAATCTAACATTGTTTCGCTTTGAAAATTACTATTTTTGCATGTATTATGTTGGTTTCAAAATACGTTTTTATTACATTTTGTTCTTTAGATTCTCTTTTTTTTAAGGTTGTGTTAAGAAAGCGTGTATGTATTGAAAAACTACACACAAATTCTAATTTATTTTAATCACGTATCGCACGTAAATTTACTTCATAGTAATTATTAAGAATGAAGGACCTCGTGAACGATGAACTGTGAAATGGTTAGATTGAGAACGTATTGATGCACGCCATGACAGCAGCAGAAAGGCCTATTGATGATTGAACAGAGCTGTCAAGCAAATACTGAGAAGCTGCGAATCGACTAACAGACCTCGTTATGTATACTGGAGATATATATATTAAAAATTAAATATATTAAAAGGCCGGCTACTCACTGGCGAGCCCTCTGGCATTGAGTGTCCGGAAGGCGGTATCACTTAGCATCAGATGAATGTTCTGGCCTGTTCTATTTTTAAAAAGTATAGGTTGTGTCTATGTCATAAATCATAGCAAAACTGGTAAAGGTAAATTAAATCTTTTGATTAGAAAGCGAGATAACAGTTTAAACCATTAATACTAGAGCTACAGGTGGCTGGCGACTGTCCAACA
Source organism: Pieris melete (assembly GCA_963693345.1). Lineage (NCBI taxonomy): Eukaryota > Metazoa > Arthropoda > Insecta > Lepidoptera > Pieridae > Pieris > Pieris melete. The sequence goes on along the minus strand of CAVNZK010000297.1, from coordinate 3,465,902 downwards.
TAGCCAACAACCCTTATAAACACATACGAATGCTGACATCGGTTTTAAAATATAATAATTACTTTTTATGTCTATTTATTTACACTGTTGTTGAAAAAGTGTGGGTTGCTCGATAGACGAAAAATATGGCACAGAGCGCCCCACGCTTTTTCACAATAATACCAGTATTTTTTGTTCATTACGTTCGTTTAATGTGCTTTAAAAGCGTGTTTTTTAGTTTTTTTAACCATTATTTATTTTTTATTTTTTAGTTAAATTTTTTTTTTTCGGATTATTGCATTGTCATCGATCTTTGACAGGTGCGCAAAATTTGAATAAAATCTGTCCGTTTAAAGTGGGTCAAAATCGAGTCCGAAGGAATCGGTTACATACATATATACATACATACAGGTGAAGCTAATATAAAGCGTGTAAAAACAAGGGCAACTGGCGGCCTTATCGCTTTCGTGCGATCTCTTTCAGACAACGACTGATTAAAATATTAAATTCGATAATGTGAGCGCAAAAAGTGCAAAATGTAGTTGTGCAGTAGTATATACGTACAATAATGGAACAAAACAAAGCAATTAAAACATATTTGAGAAAAGGGCATATGAATCATGATAATTTCAGTTATCAGTTCACAGTTTAATTGTAGCTCTGCCGTGAGTTTTGTCAGATATTTATAATAAATCCTACATCGCTTTAGATTTATGATCAAATTAAATTTTATTAAAAATCAATCCACAATATCTTTAAAACTTTCTACTACTAACTAGATGCTAGCAACATATACACACACCCACGCACGCATACACACACTTAGAGAGAGAGAGAGAGAGAGAGACACACACACACACATACACACAAACACATACCAAATTTATTTTTAAGACTCCGTTTGCAATGTTTTCTTTAGCACTTAACTTTTCTTCTATTGTAACTTATGACAATGACATGATTGTACGTGTTCCGGTCCGGTGGTGGAGAGGCTGGTTATCTGTCACTCAGGTCTCCTGTTACAGAGACCAGTCTCTCACATACACTTCCTAATGTTACAATCTTAGTTTAATCATAAAAACCTTGTATGTATATGTGAGAGAAGAAAATAAAGATTATTATTATTAATTATAAGACGTAAAGTTTTTTGTTAGAAGTAATCTATAATATAAAATTGAATCGCTGAAAGTGTTGGTAAGCTCAAAACTCGAGAGCAACTGAACCGATTACGCTAATTATTTTTTTATAATATTCTTTGAAGTATGATGATGGTTCTTACGGAGAGAAAATTTTAAAAAATTGACTGAAAAAGTCTAAAAAAACACTTTTCTATATTCCCATACAAAAGATTTGTAATAATACTTGAAAATCAATTTTAAATTTAATACCATACCATAAAGTTTAAGCGTTAGTGGAGGGGTTCCGGGTTCACAAACAATTGAGTGACATTAGTATCGTATACATATATTAATGTAAATATTTGTCAATATTTATACGATGGTAACATTACATGTAAATGTCCACCCGTGCGAAGTCGGGACAGGCCGCTAGTATATAATAAATATCGATCATAAGAAATTGTGATAAAATTCTGTTTTAGCTGAACTTTTATGGAGTCATAGTCAAATCTTTAAAGAAACGTTACCAACTTTTTTGGAGCACAAGATGAGTTAAATCTCAATAAAGAGACCTGCTTTTCTCAACATTAAATGCTAAAAAAATATCCAAAACGTATATGTATCAATCACATTTATCAAGCTTTACCAAGCTTAGTTCTGTTTAAAGAACATTGTGCTATAAATAAGGCTTATACACGATGTTGCTTAAAAAGGGAATGCTACCTTAAAGCAAGATAGAACCACTAAGACGAAATAAGAAAAGGAATATTGGAAAATCTCTCGCCAGTGCCGTTGGTACACACATGTGGTGCGTATTGAAATATCTTAGGGCCCCGTGGACAACTTAGGACAACGTGTTTTAACACGTTACAGTTTGATGTTCACGTTAAAATACTGCATATTTTTGGTGAAGTATTTTGGGGCAAGTGTGACTATTTATTTATTTTTGTCGTAATCATACAGCTGACATAAATTGTATATAACAAAAGCAATTATTCTAAAGATATAGCCAAAGAATGAATACTAAATATAAACCAAAAAGTTTAAACATTTACAACAGGAAAAAATCAATAAAAAACATTAAATACATTTAACTATGTTAATACCTAATGGTCTGAAAGTGAGGGTATGTACGTGAGGGTGCGTATGTGGGGTGTGTTCCTGATACTGGTGAATTAGGGATATTCTTAATACTCCTTATAAGCATATTCCGCGATAGCTTAAACAAGTCAAGTCAACAAGAGGAGATTTTTGCATAGTTGGTGTTGATGTGAGGAACATGAAACAAAGTATCATTAAAAGTACCGAATATTGTACTTGAAGTTCTTAGATTATTTAAAAACTTACACTATCGGAATATATTGCATTCCTCGGAACTAACTTTGTGTTCTTATAATTTAGGTTGAGCAAAAAATTTCAAGACTGATTGAAATTAAAGTTTTAAAAAATACAATTAGAATGCTACATTATCTTAGTAGTTCACTCAGGATTGAGAGTAGCACTAGTTACTACACTAGGCTAACACTGTTTGAATGTAGACATATATATTTCCAAAATATAAAAAAAACATCTATGCGAAGCTTTCAAGAAAAAGCAAAATCTTTACGCAGGCGTGGCTCCTTACATCACGGGGCCTCAAAGTGGTAAATCCAAGCCTGGTCCACGATGTACATAATCGGCTCAATTCTGGGGCTTAGGAAAGTCGATAAAATATGTGCTTTATTACGCGGTTGGTTTCTGCTATCGGAATTTCTTCGTAAATAAAAATACTCCGAGCTCTTGTTATCATAACAAACTTTCAAGTTATTATGATCTGATCAGATTATAGTAAACTATTTTATACAATAGGTCAAAGATTGTTTATATTGAACTTCTTTTGTGCGGGAATTACATCAATGGCGCTACAACCATTTTAAGTCTAGGCCTCAGATTTCTGTATCTGTTTCATGATCATTTGGCAATTTAGGCAAGTAGGTAATCAGCCTTCTGTTGTCAGTCACAAAAGGCTGATTATCGACTTTTTAGGTCTAAGGCAAGCCGGTTTCCTTATGATGGTATCCTTCACCATTTGAGCGAATGTTACACAGCTGGGGGTCGAACCTACGACCTCAGGGGTGAGAATCGAACGCTGAAGCCACCAGGCCAACACTACGCAATTGTGCGGAATACTCGGAATAAAAATATATGTGACAACTTTGTTGACGTTATTTGATTCAGGAGGTCTTTTACGAATTTCTTCATAACTATGGTTTCGCACGAAATACATCCGCAATATTCGGATCCAAAGTGCTTTGGTGAAAGACGTCAATGCGAAGTTCGCCATTCTTTCATTTCGGTCCGAAACCTCGGCGTTCGTTTTTTATATTGGCACGCACGCCAGTAATTATAACAAATATCCATTCAAAGAAATGTAGGGATTCAATCTTTTATGTCTGGGCCTCAGATATATGTATCTATTTCTTGGTTTTTTGTTTTTGCTAATAGTCACGTAGGTGAACTTTTGTCTAAGACCGATTTCCGAACGAGTGTTAAATACGATCTGTGCATAGACAGAAAGTCCGTCCATATACAATTTTTTAATCCATTTCTTTAATTTAGTTTAATATAATTCATTTATTTAATTGAGCTTTATATAATCAAATTGTAAACCTTTATATATTCCATTTATTACATTCGGTTTGCGTTTTATTTGCAAACGACACAGATCTGAAAGGTTTTAATAATAACATTGTTTCAGCGGATTCACTGTGAAGACACCAAATTAATTGTGCGTCTTAATCTTTAACTCGTTTAAGTCCGATAAAAACAGTGTTTTATTTAAATTAAGAGTAATTACGCGGCAGGTAGGAGGTATAACTATTTTAATCTTGGGCTATCCGATTCAGTATTACCCCCGCGAGGCTCGTTTCAAATGATATACCGCCTCCGTCTTATACCTCAGGCGTACGCCAATTTATTTCACTTTTATACTTGTAAAATCTATAAGAATCTACAAAAGTATGTTTTTTCGGAACAACCATGGCATATTTCTGGTATAAATCTTGTTAGAAACACAACTGAACGTTTTTAAGCAGCCGCGCACTGCAACTTTGTGGAACCAGCTGCCCACTGAAGTATTTCCGAACCAATTCGACTTAGGGTCCTTCAAGAAAAGAGCGTACCAATTCTTAAAAGGGTACAACGCACTTGCGAGCCTTCTGGCAATGTGAGTATCCATGTATCATATATCCACTTAACCTCAGATGAGCCTCCTGCCCGTTTGCCCCTATTACATAAGAAAATCGCGAGTGCGTCATCAACTTTTTAATTATAAAATTAAAAAACATTGTGCAGGATTTAATTAGTAAGAACGTTACGTCACATGAAGAAGGCATTATAGCCTTGTAGCTATTATTACATAATCTAATCTTAAAAGATAATCTTGCTTGAATTAGCCAAGCTTGAAAATTCTTAATTTAAATTTATTTCATTAAATACCAGTCGCTTTAGGTAGTAATATTTCCGATGGTATAATAATTCTATAATAAAATGCATGAAGTAACCAAAAACAAAATTTTAGATAAAAACCAGATCGCCTTTATTTTAAAAATGACATCACAGATCTTGATAAGCTAAATAAGGTTTTGTATGAACAACCCTTGACTGCAGCCAATCTGCAATGAAACAATACGTTAGATAATATGACGTTGCACAAAGCTCTTTACAGATATAAGGATAATTTGATTTTGTTCTATATTTTGCAGTACAGCAGAAAATATACTAAAGTTTTCGGTTTAATCCAATGAAACGTACGCCATAGTATTTACAATATCTCTATTTTACAAAAGATCATATGGATATTGTTATTAGCAGGTCTTTTCGTCACTTCGTTTTTGGAGGCACTAATTTTCGAAAGTTGGAGTGAGTTTGAACAAATTTGACCTTTAAAAAATCAAAAAGATTTTGTAATGTTTACAAATAAAATTTTTTTTGAGTTTGTAAGCAATTTTTTGATAATTTCAAAATTACAAAAACAACCTGGTTATAAGTAATCTTTACGTAGAACATACATGTTATCATGATGCTTTCTGAATACCTGTCAAGTTGCAACTAGGTAAAGTAGGCAGTTAGTAATTTTCTCTGAACTTTTCCTCTCACAATTAGCTATCTTCCAATCGGTGTCTCTTGCTTTTGTTGTTTGTTGACGGGTGTTTTACGATATCGTCACAGAGAAAAAGAGGTTTCAGTAGTACATTACATCGGCCTTGGTTAATAATACAGAATAGAAAAAAATATAAACAAAAGACGGTGCGTTTCACTGTGATCGATGACGCATCATGTCTCGTGGACAACGCAATTAGACAAGCTGTTGACGAATCACAATCAAACGAAACGCGCTATCGTTTCGTCTGTCGTTTTATAATTTTACCAGTTACATTACCGGCGATTATGACCAGCACTACGCTTCATGGCTTCTGATGTACTGCCATAATATAATGCAAAAGTTCGTATCCCGGAGTCGGATAAAAGTCAATCTTACTTCCTCCTGCAGCCAATCCGAATGATTGTATTAAGAAACAATAACAAGAATGCATCCACGTTACGTCGCTGTCTCGCTAAGTTTAACGAATAAACTTCCATCTCCGTTGAGAAATTAGTTTCTTCCGCTGCGTATTATGCCGGCTCTGAGTAATACGAGACAGCGGTAGTAACAGTTTTAAAAGTAATTTAGTTTAAAAAAGAAAGCAAGATGAGTGTTTTTGTAATTGTAATTCTGAAAACAATTTCAATCTTATAAGAGATGTATAGGACTGCAGATTATAACAAGAAACATTATAAAACATAACCTTAGTCGCTCGGTGATTCTGCAAAAAAAAAAACATTTATACGTGTAACAGACATACTTATAACATGCCTAATATGTAAGATTATGTTAGTGTAAATGCCATATAAGAATATGCTCTATTTTCTCGATGTAGCAAACTACACAATACGCAGTAAGAAAATATATCTAGAAATAAGTAAATGGCTTGAAATTTTTTTATGTATAAAGATTATTGAAAGATTATAGTGAATCCGTTCATATTGATTATATATCATTAAAATATCTTAAAACCCGCTTACCGCTAGTAACTAACACTCCAGCCCCTGTATTATCCCGTCATGCCGTTCAGCAAGTTATGAAAGGTAACTTTTGTTATTCTGAGTATCCTTTCAAACGAAGACACGTACATTGTTGATGACATCTAGCAAATGTATAGACTTCGAATGAGACCCCCGAGATGTTGCCTGCTCCGTGACTCGACGATTAGGTCTTTTGTTCTGGTAAAAATAGTATTCTTTTTCTCATTTAAAAGCCGTAATAAAATAAAAGTAAATAAAATAATCCAATTTATACAATAATTTATCCGCTACAACCTTATATGGGTCTTAGGCTCATATTTCAACCGTTTCTTTGATCAATTTATGTCATAGACTAGTAGGTGATCAGCCTTTTGTGTCTGAAACATCGTGGATTTTTTAGGTTTGACACATGCCGGTGTTAAGTTTTACATGGACACATAGACAGTTATTCCATTAGTTCACAGCCGGGGATCGAACCAACAACCTGAGGGTTAGGAGTCAACACCGCTCTAATAAAATACGAATACAAAATATTGTATTAAAACCGCATATCACATACGTTGACTATATGAGTATCGCGTTAGTTATTCGGTATTAATATTATATTAAATAAAATAGGCGTATACTCTGGGTGAGATTTAAACATTAATTAATCAGTACATTTTCGACAAACGGAGCGCTAAGCCCCGTTTCTTAATCTTTTTTTTTTAATTGTAAGGTTAGGATAACATTGAGTACTTGAAGCAAGAAGTGCATAATTCATACAATAATAAGCTTATACATTTCTCAATAGTTTTAAAAACGATAACATTTTTTATTATGGCAATAAACGTTTCATGATACGAGGCATAATTTTAAGTTTATCAGTAAGTATATTAGACTGTGTTCGCCTTATTCTTCGCGAATTTTTCTCTAGATTAATGTGATATAATATAGATTATATGAGTCTTTAAATTTATTTAACAATCTCCTTTTTGATCATCTTTTTTCTGCCTCAATTCAATTGACTCAATTAACCTTAGGCTGAGCTTTTACATGTCTGTTTATACATACTATTATTTCTACCTTTTCTTTAGATTTTATTTTATTTAATTTTAGTTATAGTTGCATGTTATTTTTAGTATCTTTTTGTTAATTAATTATGCATCTCTTGAACTATACCCTCTCTAGGTGTTTCTTTTTTTCTATTGTTCCAATTTAGGGTTGCCTGGAAGAAATCGCTTGTTAGCGATAAGGCCGCCCGTTGCCTAATAACTTATGTAACCTACTTACTTTTTGTTTTTTTTCTATATGTATAATTATGTGTATTATGGCAATGAAGTATAAATAAATAAATATAATATATACAAGATTTATATTACACTTTTCGAAAATACTCACTTGGTTTGATAAATAATCTGTCATATTATAGTTCGAGTGTTTCGGTCAAGCTATGAAAATTACAAACAATAAAGGTATTTTTTTACTGGAGGCAATATTAGATGCCGCGTACATCCTGAACTTTCACTATGATAATTAAATGATTATCAACACCATATATCAACGTCAGCAGTGACGACACAGGCCGTTAAGCACATGACATGTTCGTAACTAGTTAGTTTTAATCTTATTAAGTAATTATAATATTAAAGCTAATAGAAGAATTTTCGTATGTTAACTCAATTTCAAATTAAAAAAAAATTCCAAACCAAAATGTGTGTTTTGACCTTAAATCGCTGTAGTCAATATTAATATTCATTTAATCACTTAAATAACCGAGATAAACCTTTATATTTGGGTTATGTGAGGTCCGTACATCAAATAATTCAACTTTTGGCTTTCACTTTGTATATACAGCTTTCCTCTTATTAGAATGTATTCAAAGATATGAAAGTTATATGGTAATCCCATTATATCGGGATGAAATGGCTCGCTAGAGCTTTATATTTTAATCAAATTTCATAAAGTTTTGTTTAGGGTTTATGTTAAGTGAATAATGGGTCACTGGTGCTATTTTACTTGATTAAAATTATGGATTAAAAATCGCTTTAGTAATCCCCTTTTGTCCTTCTAAAAATCTTAGTTCGAAATTATTTGATTCGGCCGCGTCTTAAATATATTGAAATAAAAATTAAATAAGATATTTAAGTAAAGCAAGATCTGACAGGTACGTGCTCATCCAAAACCCCTGTTTGTAGAAGGTGGTAAGAATGTAAATCCAAAGATGAACAGTTTGTCTTTTGCTTCACGTTTTAACACACTTACCCTTGGAAGTTCACTGCCCTATTAGTGAACTTCCACTAAACCAGACCAATGTGGAATTCGAACTCGTCACTAACTAGAATCTGCAGTTGACCATGCTTGCCAATGTAGCAGTGACTACAAACCGTTGTGGGACAATAATAGCTGCAAACATCGTCAAATTATAAAGATTTTAATTTTATAGATTTTCGATATATTTATACATTTTGATATTTTAAAGAGACATTTCACTGTTCTAATAATAAAATATCCTTTTTATCGGAGTATAAGAAATAAAACAAGAAAGTATATGTTTGCTTGCTTGGAGGCAGTAATTTGATACATTGTTGTTGGTGATTTGTTCTTTTTTGTCATCAAACCTAAGTCTTAAATTTAACCACTAAGTAATGGAGGTAACCTGCACTCATATATCCAACTAAAAGGGCTGTTATAACAAGTACTTTTAGTGGAACAAGTTGCAACCGCGCGCTACTAATGACCACATTCATAGACTTCTCAAAGACTTATATCGTCACAGATAAACAAAGTTTTGCGGGAAATAAAAATAACTCTTATTATTGTTTATAAGAAAACTGAAAACTACTGATGATTAGTCTATGCGTCCCGAATTTACGAACGTTGTTTGTTAGAATTTTGCTTATTAATATTTAAAGTAAGTAAAACATATGAGGCCTTTCGTTTTATTTATTTTTTGCATACACTTTATTTGTGATAAATTAACGCTTCCTCGTGTCGACACACGTCAGAAATATATTTTATTTCTTAGGTATCTATACAGGGTGGCCAAAAAGTCGTGGATCAAACGAAAATAGGGGATAGATGAGGTCATCAGCGGCAAAAAATTGTTCTACGGGAGGTCTCTAAGGTCAACCCCTGCAGAGTTATGATTTATTTTGGTTTTAAATGAAAATTGACTTTTTTTTACTAATTCTTCTTAAAATTCGAAAATATCTACATCCTGTATCTTTCTCATAATATCCACTAGATTGGTACTGATGAGTTCTTGCGTTCGACATACTATTTATAGTTGTTTATTGAGTGAATTCAAGATAATATTAAGTGATACGATATAACATTTTTTCAAATCATTAATTTTTCTTTACTTTGAACCCCACTGTGAAAAAAAATTACTCCACCGAAAAGTGTCCCTGTACTACAAGTTTTGGCGCATTTAATAGGGATTCTGAAAAGGTATTACACGTGGCCATAAATCGCTATGATATCTTTCTAGGAAGAATTACAAACAACGATTGTGAAATAATAATTGTATTATAACAATTATTTCTCAAAGGTTGTTTGTATGAAACAAAATATTTTACAATAAAATATGCTCAAAATGCCTGACTCTGACCAAAATACTTAATCTGCACCGTCTAATCAAATTCCTACGTAACCCTCCAGCCATCTGTCCAATTTTTTGAATCTAGTCCGATTCACACAGTACTGGTCCCATGTAGGTAAATAATGTATCATAAGTCCGAATCGTTGTTGTTTTTTCGTCCTAGAAAGATATTAGAGCGACTCATGGCCATGTGTAATACCTTTTCAGAATCCCTATGAAATGCGCCAAAACTTGTAACACAGGGTCACTTTTCGGTAGAGTAGTTTTTTTTCACAGTGGGGTCCGAAGTAAACAAAAAGTTTTGATTTGAAAAAAAATTATATCGTATAACTTAATATTATCTTCAATACACTCAATAAACAACTATAAATAGTATGTGTTAAGCAAGAACTCATCAGCACCAATCTAGTGGATATTATGAAAAAGATACAGGATGTAGATTTTATCGAATTTTAATAAGAATTAGTAAAAAAAAGTCAATTTTCTTATAAAACGCAAAATAAATCATAACTCTGCAGGGGTTGACCTTAGAGACCTCCCGTAGAACAATTTTTTGCCGCATATGACCTCATCTATCCCCTATTTGCGTTTGATCCACGACTTTTTGGCCACCCTGTATATATAAAAATGAAACCCGTTATCCGTTGTCATGACATAACATGAAAACGGCTTGACCGATTTGTCTGATTTTTTTTTATAATATTCCTTGAAGTATGAGGATGGTTCTTACGGAGAGAAAAATTAAAAAAAAATGAGTGAAAAAGTCTAAAAACAACTTTTCTATATTCCCATACAAAATATTCGTAATAATACTTAAAAGTCAATTTGAACTTTAATACCATATCATAGAGTTCAAGTGTTAGTGGAGGGGTTCCGGGAAGGTAAATTTTTATTTTTGACATAATGTATTTGTTGTCTTATCAACTTTCTTTTTTTATCTTACTAGCTAGACCGGTGTCCCGAATAGCAGAATAAGTATTTTAAACAAATAAATGTTCCCCAGGCCAGCTAGTATTTGATAATTTTTTAGGGGTAAGTTAATGATTTTTATGCATTTTTATTATGACCTAAAATAGTTTTATTATTGTTTGTAGTACCCACAACAGGTCACTGTTTCACGAATCTAATTTAAACGAGTTCGAAAGCGTTAAACAAAAATAAACTTATTTCACAACTATTTTTATTACCAACAACTAGTTTTTATTCGTTTTAATTATTCTTTGTTTCTGCACTAATGACCACATTTACATACGTCACATTCATTATAGGTCTGCGCAGTAAGAATGAGGCGTGACGTCATAAGTGCCTTTGACCCCATAAATAAAACTAGATCTGCGATTTTTCACTATTTTTAAAGGTAAAAGAATTAATTTTGAACACGTTATAACGCAACGAACCATTTAAAATATATGATTATATACCAAAATTGTGAGTTAAAATGTTTCTTTGTTAACTTCTAATATTGATATCTGTATTTAGCAAAACATTTCATAATAACGGATGCTCTCTAGTACACCACATAGGTAAGAGGCGCCTTTTATTATCTTTTGAGTTAAAATTGGGAGCAAAATTAGACCCTTTCCGACATCTTTAACCCAGACCTACAGACACTATTGCGTCTTGTCAAACTATTAGAATTTCCATCATCCTTAAAAATTCGTGACAAGTGTTGGCCTAGTGGCTTCAGCGTGCGACTCTCATCCCTGAAGTCGTAGGTTCGATCCTCGGATGTACAATGTCTTTCTGTCAACGTGCGCATTTAACACTCGCACGTATGCTGAATGAAAATATCGTGAGGAAAACGGCATATCTTAGATCCAACAAGTCCTCGTGTGTCGGGCACAGAAATTTGATTTTTCTAATAGTCAATAATAAAGTAGGAGTTATTATTGACTATTAGAAAAATCAAATGATCACGAAACAGATACAGCAATCCGAGGCCCAGACCTAAAACGTTTTTTTTAAGCTACAGAATTTCACAGTCAAGTCATAAATGACACCCAAAACCATAAATCATAGATCATCCTCCGAAGAGGATTTAGTTTATAAATAAATTCTTTTCATTTTAAATACTTTAAACATTCTAAAAATATTCGAATAATCTAATTTCATTCGTTTTCTTTCACCAATTCCCTGATTATATTAAATTTATGTGCAGACACGGATTCAATTTAATCAGATCGACCGCGGCTTGAGGAAAATATTTTATAAACTTAACGCCTATTGCAAGCTTAATCGATCCATTTTGAAGCATGACTGTACGTGAAGTCATTGCAATGTTTTATTCAGCTTAAAAAAATGAATTAAAATATAAAAATATGTGCTATGTTCCACTCATGTGTTATGCTAACGGAAGGATGCAAGTACTTATGGAACGGTTTTTCCCAGTTTAAGAACCCACTGCAAACTTAGAAGTTAAACGCGTAGCATTTAAGATGTATTTGTTGTGTTGTAAACCTCCATAATAACAGCTATATAATATTATCTATGGATATGTGTTCTTATGTTAGATTTTTATAGAAAAAAGAAATAGAAAATACTATAGTTTATGGGCCTAAGTCTATATTAGACTAAGGAATTCGTTTTAGAATTTTGAAATAGGAATTTTACAATATTTAAAAAGGACAAAGCATTTAGCTGAAACCTCTCAGCGAATAGGATAATTCTTTCTCATAAATTTTTCCGGATTCATCGTTAAATATAAATTGCAATTGATCTTCTCTTACAAATACTCTATTTGTAAATAAATCATTAAGCTCAATATAATACACAATATTTTACAAAGGGATTTAGATAGCTCAAGCATTCTCGCGAATAAACGTCGATAAAGAGGCCTAAATAAAGCCTGAATTGAGAGGATATAAGTAAATAGTTATTGATTGCTATCTAAAATAAAGAAGAATTTAATTTAAACAATGGGCTCAAATAGCCCATTGTTTAAATTAAATTCTTTATTTCATTTATTTCATTATTTCAAGATTTATAAAACCATTTCAGATTATTTATTAGTGACTATGTGACCTAAACAAAACATGAAACATACACATATTTTAAGATTCCGTCAAAACGCTTCTCTAACAAGATGGCGCCGCCCCAGTTTTTTTACAAACTCATTGTTTACAAGATATTTTATTCCATAAAGCCATGTTCTTATACAGATTACTATTAACAACACTTTATTATGTATACTGGAAAATATCCTATTGTAAAAATAATTAAATCAGTTCGAAATTGATAAAATTAGCCCCGATTATAGTTTTGTTAATTGGATTATAAATGTACTCAGGGAGAATTTCGCGGTCACTTGGAGGGAAAGGCTAAATTAGCCTCCAAAAAGATTGGTGTGCTCAGCAAGGCGAGACGGTACTTCACTCCGGGCCACCGCATGCAACTATATAAAGCACAAATTCGGCCCGACATGGAGTACTGCTCTCACCTCTGGGCGGGGGCTCCCCAGTACCAGCTCCTTTGGCGTTGCGTAGAGATGTGGGGTCACTCTGCATCTTCTACCGCATTTACCATGGAGAGTGTTCAGAGGAGTTGTTCGGATTAATACCTGCAGCTGAATTTCATCATCGGACGTCGAGACAGAATACGAAATTCCACCCGTATCACCTCGACGTCCGCCGTTCCACAACTGAGCGTTTTTCAAGGCAGTTTTTGCCGCGCACCACCACTTTGTGGAACCAGCTGCCCACTGAAGTATTTCCGAACCAATTCGACTTAGGGTCCTTCAAGAAAAGAGCGTACCACTTCTTGAAAGGCCAGCAACGCACTCGCGAGCCCTCTGGCATTGAAAGTGTCCATGGGCGGCGGTATCACTTAACATCAGGTGAGCCTCCTGCCCGTTTGCCCCCTATTCTATAAAAAAAAAAATTTTGTATGGAGGGATCAATTTTAAATTTCTGTAACGATTTATGACGAAATGTATTTTTTAAGCAAATTTATTAAAATCATATTACTTCACTTTTATTAAACGCGAATAGTTTGAACGTACAAACAAGTTGTAAAACGAGAATAACAGCGATAAGCAAGAGTTTAATTTGCAATATTGTAATTGGAAAATAAAAAAATATTCAGTTATTCGATCAAGCCAACTTTTTAACGGAGCCCTTACTCAAAAAAAATACGTTTTTAGGTATTTTTTGGTGCGCGATGTGAGCTGCTTTAATCTGAAATAATACCGATACGACTTGGGGCCGCCAGTTAAAGAGGGTTCAACAACCTCACCCTTAAAAAAGAACGAAAAAGACTGCGTTGTATTGCGTTGGTTTACGTTTGTACCTAATATGTTTTAATTGCTTATGAAAATATATTAGGTTCAATTAACACGCTCAATAATACTTAAAAAACAACGCTCATCACTTTCCTGAACACCCTGATAGTGAGGGTGGCAAAAACGCTGTTTGCGAAATATGAATTGCCATTACCAAAGCTTTTAGTGACGGAACAAATATTATGCAGCACTCGGACCCTACGCTTTGAATAACATCACTATGGTCATTAAAATAAGCACCTATACTTGAAAAACCTTGATGCAGTAATGCAGTAAATATTAACTAGTTTAACCGTGAATAGACTTTTAGCTCTAAAAGCGGCTTTTACTATATGATATGTGGATTCGAGAATAGTTGACAATTCGATAATTTGAATTTTGTGCATTTAAAACGTGTTCAGGACTACGTCAGTCGGGTTCGATGGTTATTTAATTATTTTTTTTATTGATAAAAAGCTTGCCAACGCTCGGCACACTGATACATTGGTAAAAACAAACATAAAATACAATTTTTAATGTGACAAGCACTTAAAGGCAAACATGACATACATGTAAAGATCATACAAATATCAATCAAAATAATTATTAAACAAAAAACAATTACTAATCAAAAAAATTAAAATTACAAAAAAATAACAATATAATATATAATTGACATTTTAGAAACTGCGATTTTACCACGATACGATATAGTATATCAGGTAATAATAATATTATTATTATCTCATTTGGTATATGGTGGAATATTTTGGTTGAGCATTCGTTATTCTTATTTTTTATTTCATGGTTATTTCCACGTCTTCATTTCTATTTGCTATAAAATACGTATGAATAGAAAAGGTCTATCTAAGAAAGCTTCCAATATAAAATGAACTCGTTGTGAGAAGCAATAACACACAATAATAGATATTAATAAAACCGTGTTATCTGTCGTGTCCTTCGGATATTTCTTTTTTCACGAAGTTAGTCGATAAGGCAATAGTTTATAGCTTTATATTCTTGTATATTTTTGTTATACTAAGTTGGATCCCAACTCACCCCGCGTACTTCGATTCGCCTTAATATGATTTTTTTTAGCCTACCTCTTTGGTAGCTACACGCCAATATATGGAACATTTTTCTAAACATCCCATAGAGACTATTCGCTTTCCTGAAGTACTAACGTTAGTACTAAATAAAACTAAAATTTTTTTCTATCTTCATGGAATAATTAAAAAAAAAATACTAAAATTGGTTCAGCCATATACAATAATATAATAATAATACTAGCATTTATTTCCAAAACTTAATTATAATTGACTAGCCGTTTCTCGCTGGGCGAATTAAATAGGAAATAAATAAAATTTTAAGTTTCATTATTATTATTTTTTTATATTTTTATTATTCTTCTTTTTAACTTCCCGCTAAGAAAATTGAAAATTTTCGCAAATCGAGTTTTTAACAGATGTTGACGTTTTGAGGTTCTAGGAAGCCTCCCCGAATGTTTCCGCGGTGAAGGTATAAATTTTCATAAAAGTAAAACAGCAATAAAAAAAAGAAGGAACGTTTGAATTTAAAAAATAAATAGCCATAAACCATCTAGGAATGTCATTTCGCATCGAATGGCAGTAGTTTCACGTCGATACGTGGCAGTGGTTTAGGCGTGAAGGAGCCTCAAACGAAGACCATTTTTCTTATATATACGTATATATAATAGATTAGAAGTTTCATTGATATTATTATTATTAAAAAATAGAAAAAATCACTTTTAACAATCTGTAAAATACACTTTAACATTTAGGAATAATCATTTGCTTGTCAGGTTTTGGTTTGTCCACCGTTGGACATAGGCCTCCTCCATCCGGTTCCACTCGTGTCTGTCGTGGCCTAGGCGCGGCCAGGTGACACCGGCGACAGCCATATATAGATAATTAAATTGTTATTATATATTGACATTATGTATGCTGGACAATAATGTTTGACATACCCGATTGCGCAGTTATTTTTCATTCTATTATCTATCTCATGTACTACATTCATTCAAAATTACATTAAAAAACGTTTAACGTCTATAGACACAATTTATAACATAGAATTTAAGTAATAACTTGACGTTTCGAGTTTACAGCCATCGTGGTCAAGGAAGGACGTCAATGAAGACAATATTATCTGTGTAGTTTTATTTATGTTCAACAATAGCCAAAAACTTTAAATTCATTATGTTTGTTGAATACATGCCACAATAAATTGAATGAAGTATTCTTTCTCATATCGCGTTACGTTCACAACAAATAAATAGCCTGAACAGTGAATCAATTAAAACGGAGAACAATTAAATGTACGTACATTTCGACAATGTTTGAACATTTTTCGTAACAAGAAGATTTTGAACTCGCCCCGAGCTTTATATCAGGTGATATTTTTTAAAATTTCATCCTCCGACATGCCACGTATAATTGAAAGTTGAATTAACAACGTTTTTCGGCTTTATTTCAGCCTTTTGAATACAAATAACCGATAAATGCTTGATTAATACGCGGCATCGTGGTCCGATGACGTACGTTACGTTGAAAAAACGTGGACTAAATTATTTATAGTTTTAAATTGACGCCGCATTTTGCTACGTATTCCTAAATTAAAAATACCTTCTTTTAACTAGATTTTTTTTTTTTATTTATAGCGATCTTTCCAGGCACTGTATAGAAAATATTAAAAAAGACACTTACTTGCTGCAAAATTACAAACGATATACCTACCCAAGAAATCTCCTGAACCTTCTTTATTATATGTGTGCGTCAGTTCCAATAGTGGATTGATATTAAAGATCTAATCGAATTAATGTTTTCTCTGATCAAACCGTTCGCATTGTCTAAGTAAATAGGAACCCAAATTACTTAGAATAAAAATACAAGTTTATTTCCCTATATCATATACATATCATATATATAGAACAATATAATGGAAATTTCATAGCAGAAATGAGTAAAAATAAAAATTTGAAGAAATAGTTTTATTTTACGCAACCATGGAGATCGGTGACTGGTGTACACTCAAACCCATACATATATATTTTATTATGTACTGTAAGTACAGATATAATTTACTTAGCATTAAAAGTACATATAAAAATACATTTATTTAATATTTATTTGTAATTTATATAATTATCAGTGATTACCAGATTTCCTCTTCAGTATCCTTTATGCAACTAGTATTACTTGGAACTAATCTAAAAATCGATTTCTGAGTCGACAGTACTAATGTATTGTCTCTGTCAAAAGCAACACCATGCAAGTTCTTCATATCTAAGATTTTTATCACGATACCTTTGTGGTAATTATATAAACCAACATTTGAACAGATATACACGTCTCCATAACTGTCTTCAGAAATCTGTCTTACTGATATTGACTCATTGATTACATTAGAGATACCTGTAGCAGCATTATACTTATAAAGTCCAGTCTTATTCGAAAATATTATTTCATTATCATTACTAACATAAAAGTAATCAATTTGAAATTTTTCAAACTCCTTCACTTTAGCAAATTTATCGTCAACTCTCATAAACAATTGTTGATCTGGATAGTTAATATAAAACAGGTTTCGCTTATAAAAGAGACCCCAGATATTTTTTCCCTTTTCTTTATAGAAATCAGCTATGGTGGTTACCATATTTAACCTGTATATACCATCACTTCCACCCAGGTATATATCATCATTCTTTTGATCTATTGCCACAGCGCAGCCATCTGCAATCCCCGCAATAACTGAGTAATCTTTCGTATCAATATTGTAATAAGCCAGTTGGAAATTGACGTCAGAATATGAATCTAATACCGAAAAACTAAAAAGAAGAGTATTGCTGCGTCTATGGACATAGAGATTAAATGCCCTTCCAACGTGTGACCAGAGAACATCTTTATTGTACCATTTACCTTCAAATTTTATTCTATTACATTCTTTGTCGGAAAAACAGTCGATAGAGTATGATAATAGTAATAAAAATGATATCAGTTGCAGGTCTGAAAATAAATAATGTTGCATTAAATTTTATAAACAGTTATGATATTTGTCGGGGAGTTCATCAGCGATGTATACTGTCACCGCTGGTTTTCAATGTGTACTCTTAGGCCACTATAGCTCGGGCTGTAGAGGGAACTAGAACTAGAGATAGTTGTGAAGATGAATGGAAAAATCATAAACAACCTACGGTACGCAGACGACACAGTTTCGATGGCTTCATCAGTAGAAGTCCTACAAACACTTATAAACTGTACATTACGTGTACTCTAATTTACGGTTTGACCATTAATCCAAATGACCATAAAAGAATAGGTAATTGTTATGCGCGTAATACTATTAAATCTGTCATGGTCGTGGAACACTTGATTGCGTGCTTAGGGGCATGGGTAAATAAAACATAGATCGGAATCAAGAAATAAAATTTCGAATTGAAATGACCCGGAATTCTTTTCATAAACTGAAAAAAGTACTATGTTGTCGCCACATGAGTATCAAACTAAGGGTTCGACTCTTACTCTGTTACATCTGGCCAGTTGCACTTACAGCTGTGCGGCATGGTTTTGGACGCATTCAGCTATAGTTAACTATATTATTATAACTCTTCCATACAAATGTTTGAATTCACAAAATGTATGAATTGAATAAAATCAAAAAACAATTATCCTATTCATATTAAAAATTAATTAATCCTTCAAAAGCACATACCCATGACATTCATGTTTCACATGACTTAATTGAAATAATAATTGAGATGAAAATTAATCAATTATAAACAGATGTTTTCAGTCACGCGAACTGTATTGGTATGAGATAATCACTGATGTTCATTTGACGATTAAATTATAATGTATTGGTTTCATAAATATTTTGGTAACGAAATGATAACAATCTACATTGTGCATTTTAATGACGTCTCGTGGGGGCCATTGTGTTTTGAAATTGTGTCAAATGTCCTTGATTTTATTAGGTTAAAAAAAATACATTTACGCTTTAAAATCAATAACTGTATTCATTCCTCTTATATGAACTTTCACATTTTCTAGAATAACAGCATCATGTCGTATAAAGCAGCTTTACACTCTGTTAACTGATTACATAATCTCTTATTCCACCGTCTTCACCGCCAACAGTATAATCATACCAACAAGTTTTACTTTTATTGCTAGGAAGTAATCTAGATATTGTTTCTTCGTCTGAGTACATTACGTTATCTCTTTCATCAAAAGTCAAACCAAATGCTCTTTCAATGTCAGCTACTTTCTTTACTCTATGATAAGGTTTATCTTCAAGGTATACTCCATCTGAAGCACAAATATATACATCTCCAAACGTATCATCTGCTATCTGTCTCACGATAATATTATCACTGAGAACTATTGCATGCTTAGTTAGTTTTTCAACTTTATACAAGGCAGTTTTATTTGCAAAATAAACTTCACCCATTTTTGATTTAAAGAAAATATCTACCTCAATATTTACAGCTTCTGCTACCTTAACAAAACGATCATTATAGTACACATACAGTTTTTGTGATGGGTACTCTATAAAGTAGAAGTTTCTTCGTATAAACAGTCCCCAAATGGATTTACCTTTCTCTGAGAAGAATTTTGCTTGTTTAGTTAAGAAATCGTATTTATAGATACCATCATGCCCGCCAAAATATAAATCGTCATTACCAGCGTCATAGGCAATAGCATAGCCACCTGGGACCCCTTTAATAATAGAACATTCTGGGTTTTTATCGTCTTTTATTATGCTGAGATCACACGCTTTAATTTCGAAATCAACTCCTCTTTTATTTTGCACCGTCTGACTAAAGAAAAGCGTCCTCGAATATTTATGCATAACTAAATTGTAGGGTCGTCCCAAGTTTTTTATGAGAATCTGTCGATCATAATACACTTGATGGAAAACGACGCCGTCGCAAGTTACTGTTTCATTAACGTTATTTTTTTCTGCCGAGTTGAGCGCAACGAACAGTAGTAGCAATAACATTTTATAGCGTTTAATTTACTTTTATATAGGGAGCAGAAGTTTTTGTCGGAATCCCTGTTTATGTTCGCGAGGAAATTAGAATGTCGAGCGAAATTCGTTTTACGCGGTCCTCTGTTTCGCGTCACATTTCTTCATTTGTGCTGAAATAAAATGCAAAAGTTATATAGCGAGCAGTGCTAAGACCATTAAATTTTAATAGGGGTAGTTTTAAAGAGTTCATTTTACACCTTTTTGATGTCTTTATTTTATGAACTTTTTCAATTTTTAATCCATAGAGAGTTCACTGAGACATAACTTTTTCTAGTGAGTCTTATTTGAAATACAATATTAATTATAAAATCCTTCATCTATAAATGTTTATATAGAAATATAAATAAAAATTTATTCACATGTATTTTACATTTCTATTTCCATACATTATCTTTCAAATAAATCGAATGAAGCGATATTTTAAACTTACGGTAAATAAATTAAACACTTGTACATCGGTTGTACATTTCATTAACAATAACTACAAATTTATTGCACAGCGTATTGAATCTTGCTTAATAATGCTAAGAAAATAGGATGATATTCCAATGAAGAATTCATTTATATATAAACAATAATTTGTTATTATAGTGTACAATGGACAGGAAACACGAGTTTATTTTTATAATTGAGTCATTTTAATCTATACAAAAGTCAAGATCCTATATGATACGTGCATTATACATTTATAATGACAGTCATTTCAAAAATTCAAACTATATATGATATTATACTACTAAGGGTCGATTCGACCAAACTTCAATTTATACACGAGTAACTATACCAAAAATAATCTATTCCATGATTTTAATCTCGAGTAAATCCATAGTCGTTTGTCCACGTAATCGATAGTATAATTGTGCTAGGAATAACAATACGCGAATAGCAAGAGAATGGTGAACGAAAATAAAGCTCGGCAAATAAATGTTGTTCTACAACGGGACAGTGTAAGAGCATACATCATGTCAACTCGATTTTGCCGTATTATAGTGTGAAAAAGTAGCTTTTAACGGGTGTCAAACGACAACAAAAAGTTTTTATTTCTTGTTTGTTTGAGGCTTTCGTCTAAAAAGGAACTTCTGTTGAGCCCAGTTGAATTTCATTCTAATATTATAGAAAATAAAAAATCTAAAAACAAATATATAAATAATAAATTGTTCAAACGTTTCATTATACAATGCTAGACTATTAATTTAGTGCGTTGCGTTGACTTGAAATTAAAACACAGAATACATATTTGTGAAATGACAGAAATCAGCTGATTGGACATTAAATTATTCTAGGAATAGCTGTTATTCCGTGCGAAACGGCGGTATAGTAGCAATTCCCGAATAAGCCCACTTTTCTTAGAATTTGTAGTTGGTAAAACGTAAAATTGATTTACTCTCGATTAACTGACGATTTATTCTAAGATTAAGATTTACTCTTGTTTGGTCGAATCGACCCTAAATATCTTAATATATATAAATTACGTGTCACGTTGTTTGTCCGCTATGGACTCCTAAACTACCGAACCGATATCAATCAAATTTGCACACCGTTTGTTGTTTGATCCAACTTAAAAGATAGGATAGCTTACATCTCAATTTATACCCGCAATGTAATTTTATTGCAAATTATTTGTTTATTATTTGACACAATTCTAACAGATGGCGCTGTATTGAAAGTACCAACGTTTCACATAAGCTACAATTTAATGGCATAGCCACCAAAAAAAGCATAGTGATCCCCATAACTGTTGTTTTCCTGCCGTTGCCTTTAAATAGTTTACTACTATGTAATATAACAAAAACCTTAGCCACAACAACGCTTGGCCGAGTCTGCTAGTAATATTATATATAGTAATAGTGTTTTATATATCGTATATAATATTTCTGGTACGGGGAAGACACATTTCATTGTTTGTTTATTGTAAATTTTTGTAGATAAGTACACCATTTCTGTGCCTACGAACGAATACCCAGAAAACAATTCATATTAAAAAAAAACATAACCAAATGATTAAAGCAGGTTGTTGATAGAGTTAATATATCTGCATATATATAGTATTCCAATCTCGATAAAGAAGAAATCCTGTTTAATATTTAAGTATATATTCATGTCGAAAACTTCTTTCCCAAAATATTTATTATGAACCACAATATTATCTTTTCACTT
This sequence comes from Pieris melete, assembly GCA_963693345.1. NCBI lineage: Eukaryota > Metazoa > Arthropoda > Insecta > Lepidoptera > Pieridae > Pieris > Pieris melete. The sequence goes on along the minus strand of CAVNZK010000297.1, from coordinate 3,443,656 downwards.
AATGGAAACTGGGTTAAGGCAAAAAGTCCATTATGAACCTTTTGATGACACTATAAACATTTAAACAAATTGTAGCTGGTCTAAAGACTCGTTTGTATTATAAATTTCAATATAAATATACTTTTTATGAACATACTGTAAACTAGTCTAGTTTTTTTACTTTTATGTTGTGCGATAAACGTGGAATAAGTGATACATGTATGTTATGTTCCATAATAAACATTTTTTTTTTAAACACATTATCAACAAAAACACAAATGAAGGCTTTAGAAGTACTTATTATTATTATTAAAGCTTTATTAATCCATACAACAATTGGTTAAGTTTACATTCCTTAATATTAGAATTAGTTAAGTTAGTATGATTTTTAAACAAAATGTAATTTTTAATTTTTTAGTGGTTTTTAGTTTTTGTATGGCCCCTTTTAGGATAAAAGTCTCCTGCATATTTTTCCATTTCTCTTTGTCTTGAGCAACATTCATCCAGTTTTATAAGTACTTGAGGCTCTCTTAATATTCCATCAATCTTGTATATGCGCAACAATTAATTATCAATAAATTTGTCTATATATTGAGACAGCCCCGACGCACTATGGATAATGGTAGAACAACGGCATATCAAAAATCGTTTTAATGTGGTTATTGACGCACTTTTAAAAGTGTATTGAATAGTATAAGAGTGGAACTTTAATATAATGTAAGTATGTCAAAGAATGTCTATTTCAGATCTGTTCGCTTCAATCTTCTAAAATTAATTTATTTCAAAAGTGTAATAATTATAAAGTGTTATACATTTTAAAAACCTTAAAGAGCATTTTATAATGCAAATATAAAATAGTAGGTTTTATGATTATATCTATATATAAAAAAATAACAGTAAGCGAGGGGAAAAAAGACAGCTAACTTCGTCGAGGCTTTTGACAATTGACGATGTCTCCCGGTGCTATACATTTGATTTTATTTCGTAGAGTAGATATTCAAAAATCACATTTATTAAAATCAGCCGCGGATACGTGCGGTTTCGGAAGTTATAGCTAAAAGTATGATACAAATGAGGAAACAGTAAAACTCTATCTATTGTGGTTTCTAATGTTGAATTATTTAAATGATTAGTTTGCGGTTATTTATTGATAACAGGACGTTGTAACTTCATTTTACACTCATTTTCCGGCATAATATACACATTAATATACACATTAATATACACATTAATATACATATTTTTTCAAGTATATACTTAAGTATAAATTTTACAAAATTTGTATTTTTTAACTTTAAATATTTTATGAAAGACATATTAATAATCATACCTTTTAAGTACTTATTGAAATAGGTATGAGCTTTATTATATAAATATTAAATATATAAAAATAACAATATATATAAAATTATATATATATAAAATTACCTTCTATTTACTATATTGTCGATAAGGAAATAAAATAAAGGTCATTTCTTTAAACTGTTGTTTTGATCATTTATTTATACATACATACTCTAATAAAAGTAAAGCATCTGTACTAGAAGCCCTATTTAATATCAACCCTATTTTTCAGTGCGGCGTCGCGGTGCGAACAAAGGGCGGTAGTACTTATAAAAAACTTTTTTACCTAAATATTTAGCCACCTGGGTAATAGCGAAACTTTTCCCTCCATTTCGTATATTGCCCGCCAAAATAAAGTGTCTCTTAGCACTTCTTTGTTTAAGTTTAAGAGAAAAGAGGCTTCATTACAAAGGATCTTGAAACTTGTCTCAATATAAGAGTTTTAGAAGAAACGCTTTCAAGCAAAAAATATAAATTACTCGACTGATCCGCGCGACTTTGTCCGCGTAGAATTAGAATAAAATATAGTCGGTATATTTTTAAATCTGAGTTGGAAATTACCATAATCGGTTCGATAACAACATGGACGCTATTCCATTTTACGAATTCAAAATTTATATTGGAAGAATATTGCCATAATAGTTATAATATACGTTCTTAAGCCTTTGCAGAGCCGGGAAAGCAATAAACTAAAATCACCTCGGCTGCTTACCATACTGCACTCAAACGCATTTGCATTCTACCGGCGGCATATTATTAAAAGTTTGTATTGCGAAATAACAAATATACACAAACTAAGTATTGTATTGGTAAGTATTTTCAATCCTTATAGAAAACTTAATTCGTATATATAATCTCTATACACTGTAATTACGATTGTTCACTGTACACTGTACTATACTGTGTATACTATACATATTAAGGACGGGATGATCACTCTTCTATAATTATAAAAATAACGCTGTGTTTATTATTGTAAAAGAACCTATACGACTTATGGCGTGAAGATGGATTAATTCCATACATTGAACCCTACACAAGATCTATTTGTAAGTTAAAATGATTCAAACATACACATCATGCACATTTATCTATTTCGTGGCCTAGATTGAAAGTATATTTTTTATTTATTTATAGAAGAATGTACGATACTAGCTCTTGCATATAAAATAGATGTGTAAGAATAAGGTAAGTATACAAGATACCATAAAATTTTGCGCATTTTCAAATTTTACCTACTAAAACATTAAAAATCCAATTATTCTTTAATGTTAAGGGCACTGAATTAATTCAAAAATATAAATTTAAATGTTTCCCTTACATAATTGGTGCCAGTTTCCCGGCAATTGTCCAAATCAAATAGAAACTGAACAATGGAAACGAAGGAAATGTGTTTGCTCCGTCTCTCATTTCCTCTCTTTAAATATTTTTAAAGGGACCTTTTTTATTCTGTGTCAACCCTAGAGTGCCACAGATTATATATCTTATGAGAGATATATACGTAAGCCGTATTTTATGGAAACATAATAATCATACTGACATTAAATTGGGTGGGTTGTTTTAACAACGTGACAAGGTGCAAATAGTTTGATATATTTTGTGGATTAAACTTACTTGATACTTGATTTTATTTTATTATTTTTTACATTGACAGTAACTTTTTTTCTATGAAATTAAATACTATACGTATTTAGTCTTTTACTATTGATACTTAACATGACTAGCATTGCATGGAAAACTAAAACTATATTTCTATAAAACACAACTTTATTCGGAATAATATAAATAAATAAATAATCCTGCGAAAAATACGAAATATTCTATCAAATAAAACAAAGTGTAGGCTATTATACCGGCTATTATTCGGAAAAATATATAAGAGAAATAAAAATGAGTAATTGCATGAAGTATCAAGACAATAAATCAGACTAACCTAAGAAATTCAATGACATTCTGTGTTGCCGTCCGAAAGTTTTCAAATAATTCAATTATCTTCTTTCATTAGCCAGACTCAACTCGATTTTTAAGTCTATAAAGCAGCTTTGAGCTCATACTAAACGCAGTTATTCCCTACAGATATCCTAAAATTTGTGCTTGGATTAGAATCGCAAATATAAAGGGTCTAACGTCCTAAATATATGGAAATTTTAGGTTCAAAGTACATAGTAAAAAAATTAATTAACCTCCTCTATACAATCCCTTGATCCACGCCTCATCCGATTCGAACAAAGCCTGTATAGAATTAGAATCAAAGTCAACCCTTTACTGAAACTGACAGTATTCCAAAGACAGCGGCTATTTTCCAGTAATTTAAAAATACCCATGCGCCCTTTAAGCTTAATCCTTGAATGGTTTACATGTTTGTCACAACGCGCACGTCCAGTCCTCCCAGTAAATCTTATTCAATGGCGAAACGTTTTGTCGGAACGTACGAATCAATGTGAATATCCTCCATTTGTTGGCAAATGTCTGACCTTACGCCTTCCAGACATTTTTTCTAAGGTCCAAGAGAGTTTAAGTGACGTTTCTCTGAAACAAATTGGAATTTTTATCTTTCTTGCTGGCAACATTATAAAATCAGTATATTTTATTGCAAAATTATTGCTCATAACTCTAAATTTTTTTTAGATAATATTGTTCTTCACTATTCAATTAGATATTTACGTAGCTTAGTCACGTATTCAGGGTACGTATCTTCACATTACCAAAGACAATTAGTCTTGCGCTGTGCGACCACATATTGTATGTTTTAGCAGAGTTTAAATATTGATGATATTCTTATTAGAAACATATTCGCCATTAATTTACACAAATATACTGTTGTGTTAAAAATAAATTAAATGAAATTTATCAGCAAACGAATTGAAGTAATATTAGTAATTAAAAGCCAGTAAAAGTTGTATAATTCAAATTAAAAATGCATCCATTGTATTTAAAAATATTTTAAAATGTTAAGCCATATCCGTTGGACTTTATTCATTAGACAATCGTAAATCAAATTCTTATTACGCGTTGTAATTAACACAAAATTTTGTTCAGTATTTGGCACTTTAAAATTCCCACTTGTAATTCATAACCTTACACTCGCCTTTACGAAAACAAGAATTGGAGAGTGTCTGTCAACGAGCTGATTCATAATTTATTAATTATCTGTGCTACAAACACAGATTATGCAAACTGAATTTACAATTTACCCCTTTGCAGCATGAACTCGAAATGGGTCATGCCAAATGTCATGTCATTATATTATATTATATTGTAATCAAAAATAGTTGTATATTATTTTTCTCGAACTATTATCACTCAAATTTGTAATTAATTTTACAATTACTGATTAATACTTATTGTGATTTTGTTATTATGAAACTGCCTCGATATTTAAATGTCTCGAGAATTGGTTGTCGAGGGTTATTGATAATTTATCTAAATAAATAATAATTACTTTATACTAGTAAGATACATTAGAACGCCACTTTTTGTTGTTTAATTTTTTATATTAACTTTTTCGCTACTTATCTAGTCTACCAAGTTTATATTTGTCTTGTCTCTGAAAAGTACTATTCACACCGGTCACAAATACTTAAATTAATAAACGACGAAAAAAAATTACGTCTTAAAAGATTCTTAAAACACTATTACGAAAACTTTTTAAAATTAAAATAAAGTATTTTAGTAGGTTTATAATGTTTTGTAGAAGGTTTTGTGAAAGTCCGTATTTCTCAGCAGCACATTTGCCAAATAAATTGTTATAGAAAGCTAGGGAGGCTCTGTTTTTTATCGATAGCTCAAATTTATTAATTTAGAATAAAATAATGAATTGAATAGATGCCTCTAAGAACAGAGATAACATTTATTTAATTATAATTTTATTGAAGTTATATTCTTAAGGCACGTTATGAAAAATTGATGAGAGTGAAATTTTACGATGCATGACACAAAATTAACAGAATTAAGTTGCCCACGGAAGATGCGGCATTGGACATAATTTAAAAACAACATTCGAATAATAATAGAATTTATGGTACACTTAATGTAAGAGAATAATAATAAATATTTATTTAATTTTTCAAATGAACTATGATGACTATAAATACTTCTTTCACTGTTTTTAATTATTTCATTGTAATTAATTATTTGCATGCAATCAACAACTATTTTTAGTAATGCCAAAGAAGTATAACTTCTTACGCGCCTACAGTACGCCTAAGTACACGCACCTTTTTTTCTGTATATATTTCTATTTAATTCCAACACACAAATATACAGGATTTACAATATTCATAACCTACATAGTAATAAAAATAGTTATTATTAAAAATTTATAAATAGAAAATTAAAACAAATTTAAAAAGTTTGGTCCCTGTGGCAGTACCTTTAATGCTAGTATTTCCTCCCTGTATTACGATACATATTATCATCTATATGTATATAGTTTTATAGATTTTTTATGAAGTATCGTTATGAGTTCTGTATTTGACACATACTGCCATAAGTATGACAAAGTATTGCAAACTGGCTAAAATATTAGTATAAAAAATATTAAGATTTTCGTTTATGTTGGATAATAATTTAAATATATACCTATCCTACTAATGCACTTATACTACCTCTTTCGCATTGCACCAAGAAATTATTGTCTGTCAATTAATTTGATTGCTAACAAGTGGTAAAAGTGTAATTAAAAAATATCTTTTATCGATACCATAGAGCAACCCTAAACTACTAAAAGCAAAAAGGTTGCCGATGTAACGTGATGCATGGCGCCAATTTTTAACACTCACTTATCCTAATGTACTTGCTATTATTATTCGTGTGTCGAAAAAACATTAAATGTAATTAAGTAAAATGTTTCCTTTGATATTTAAATAATAATCGTTGTATCCATCTTTCAAAATTTGTCTTTGGTTTAATTTTCACATAACGAGTACTATTCCACGATCGTGTGGTCATTGAGATATAATACAGAAATAGTTACAAATAATACGGCAGAATTAATATAACATAATTATTCAATGTATCGATACTGTTTTATTCTAATTTTATCAAATCCTCCTCATATTGTCTTTCTTCGTATACTCTTGTACAATACAATATATTATTCGTTTCCGAACCTATAAGAACGTAATAACAGTATTTAGATATTTAAAAAAAGAACAAAGATTTTAGTATCCGGTTTTGTAAACGGTCAAAATGAAACCGGAAGGAAACAGTCTCTTAGTTTCCATCTATACGTAATTTAATAAGATATCCCAGTAACAAGGTAAAATGTATCGAATGTTATGACAATTGTGTTACGCGGTTTACCCAAGTAATTGCGATCTGTTTTCATAGGAGATGGGATTTCGGGGTAATCTTGACGGAAAATTAAATAAAGGTTGATAAGGCTACTTGTTGTTCTACCTTAAAAAGTGGTTAGGAAACGGGCGGTATTATTATACATACTTAATATAAATTCGTAATTTTGTTCTAGGCACTTTTGAAAGAAAACATAAATACGGTCAATATCAACATATTCAATTCAGATTACAAGTACATAGTTTTCTTTTTATTATTCTTAAAATCAATTTATTCGGCTTTGCCCAGCGTTTTAGGGTGACATCTTATCCGAAGTCTTGGGAAAACAATAATTGTGTGGAGTCCGTAGCCGTAGTTGGTCTTATACTTACCTTCAAATACACAGAAATGTGTTTGGCTCGTACGTACATACTTCAAAGATTAAATTAATTTGTAATTATAAAAATGGGTAAAAATAAAAGTGGCAAAAAAAAATACAAGTATTAATTTATTTATTCATTCGTTACATTAGAAGTACAGATAATAACATAAATTATTAGAAATGCATTGAGCGGCCTTATTATTATCAAGCGATCTCTTCCAGGAAATAAAAAAGAAATACGGGTAAAGGTCAAAAAATTCTACATTAACAAAACAAATTACATCACAATAAGAACAGACAGCTTGTAAGAATTGTACATAATAAACACATTGTATTCAATTTGTCACATAAATATTACCTTCACTATAATAGAATGAAAATAACCGGTTTCTTAAACCCAGGTGGATTAATGTCTTTCGTGTAATTGAAAAATAACACCTCCGTGTGGTTTACTTTAATAAGAAAATTGCTTTACAATTAATCACGTAGATATAAAGTTTTTAGAGGTACCTTTAATAGACTTTTTATTGTTAACTATATCGGTTTAGACAATACAATCATCTATTACTACATCTATAATTAAGATCAAAAGTATTGAATTGTATTAGGAATGGGTGGACATAGGTACTTAGTTTTTGTACCAAACTTGGGACGTTCCATTAAAGGGCACAGGCATAACTGACGGACGTCGTAGTAGATGGAGGGTGCTAACCTATAATTTCAAATAAGTTTCAAGATGAGTAATTAAATGTATAGTACTCGACCCTATGACAATATTAAAAATAAACACACGTAAAGGGTTAGAAATTGAAACAGTTAATATCTCACATTTAAACTACTTTTTAAATTAGTTTATATTAAAAACCGCAAGGTTTGAGATAACTTCAAAGAAATAATGAGGAACAAAAGCATAAAGCTAAAATATGCTGTAACATTTATACAAAAAATTGTTAACAGAAATAAGTCGTGCTTAATCCTAGTTACAAATGCTATTTACTTAACTTGTACACATATATATAAGTTACTAAATACCTCCGACGGCAATATAGTTGAGGGATTAGCTAAATAATATGTATTTAAAAAAAAGCATTGACATTTTTATATCTATAATAACCTAAACTAAAATATCTCTTACAAATAAGCATTACTTTCCGTTTTGTCCTTATCTGGTAAATTTATATCTATTACAAAAGAAATTTATTAAATTACTTTGCGTATTCTGTTTACATTCAATTTTAGATTGCGGCGATCTTTATCAAGTAATTAGCTGCGTGAAAGAAATTGTCTTTTGATATCATGAATGGAAATTTATGAGATACAGAGATGATGTAAAATAAATAAAAGTCTTTATTAGAACAATATGTTTAAATATTATGTGAAATAAAAATATTTTTTACGAATTGCACTATATTCTTATTTAGTGTGCTGTGATTATTATATAAATTTATTTCATAGATTTATACAAAATACTAGTGGCGAAATGGTTTCTAGTACAAATCTTACTCATGCATTATTAATTAACTATTGATTTAATTATAAAACTGTCAAGTCAGATTTCCAACTTTGTTCTAGATTTTCATTCTATTCACAATGTAACACTCGCACAAGATGCTAAGTTAATCTAAGTTTGATTAAAGAAGTTGAGGAATCATTGATAGCGAACAGTATAACACACTAAGTTACTTGTTCATCTATTTCTAGTTTAAATGTAAACTAACTTGTTACATTCCGATATAAATGTTGTAATACATTGTTGAATATATTGTTATTACGTCACGAAGGGGTTTAACTGTTAGCCTAGTGCTCGTCATTGAAGGTATTACGCATTAAACCTCGAAAGAAAAATTTTATACCGTAAAGGCCTACACTTTTTAAAAGGACCCTGATTCACGTTAAAGCCTAGCAAATGCAAGTTTCGTAATTAGACCAAAGCCCCATAGGGGCATTGACCTTGGTTTGGACACTGCTGCCTCTAAGAGCCGGATATACCCGGATCACGGACGTGTGGGTTTCCTTCATTAGAGGTAAACATACAGTAGGATAATCGTAAAATAATATTGTTTTAATATTAATGAGTGTTTTAAAGCTAAAATATGACTATTAAATATAGAATTTAAAAAGCCTTTAAGAAATAGAATAATAAATACGAAAGTGTATGTTTGTTATTTGCGTTGTTTTGAAAGTAGATATTTTGTTTGGTTTTAGAGAGGTATGAGGCGTACATCTAGTACAACTTTTAAAATAATTTAAAAAAAGTAAGAATCATCATATATAGGGTCAGATCCTTTAAAACCTATATATATACGATATCTTTGAGGAGTGTAATTTCTTAGAATGATTAAAAAAGTACCTTAATCCCAGTGGAGAATTCAAGAAAACTTATGAAGATTTATATAATTTTCAGGTTTTTAATCTAACTTCGCTTAGTTAATTTAATTGGGAGCCAGTGGAGTGCATAATATCGCTTTGTGCCAGTCCTTAAGTCTGTCTGTCCACTCTTATTTGGTTGACCTGGATTCTATAGTTTATATAAAGATTGGGGAACACCGGGTGTTCATTAGGGCTTATGAATTCAATTCGGTGAAGACACCTAGTGAAATAAATATTATAACATTAACTGGAAGGATGTATAGTATTTATAATGCATTAATATGTGCTTTTTCATAATTCAATTTTGTAATTATATGCGTATTAGTAAATTTTGTAAGAGCTAGTTGATCTATTTCTTAATAGATCTAAGGGTAGGAAATTAAACACTCCAATAATGACTTGATTCACTATAATTCACTTCACTGACTTTACATAAACTGTATAACTTCAAACTAAAAAAAAAGGAATTGCCCGTGCGCATGTCACAACTTCTTTTATAATCTATTCCCTACTCCGACTCGACCTTCTCACTTCGGGGAGATGTTCGAGTCAATTCGTAAACAACCGAATGAGTCAAATGAGAAACTATTGCACAAGCGTACTTGTAGCAAGATTCTTAAGAATAAGTTTCATAAAAATGTTGAGAATTTAATTAAATAATTTTTGAAAGCTAACAGTTGTAATAATTAAATATTTATCAATGCTTAAACGCTTATTAACTACTCAAAGTGTGTCGTGGCCTCACGAGACGTGATAATATAAATAAATAAAGCGTGAGCCCCATAAAAATTCAGCAAACGAATTCTTGGTGTACCACAATCTTTACCCCCGTTTTTTATTCAGCGCAAATGTAACAAAGAAAAGAGAATGCTTAATCCGTTACTAACAGAGAGTTTACGTTGCTATAAAAACGTTTCGTTACAAATAAAACGGTATTACTGCTGTCCACTTTTATATCTGTCATTTACGTTTACGGTTATAGTCTGTGGAGGATGCTTCCTTAAGGGTGGATTCGACCAAACAAGAGTAAATCCTAATCTTAGAATAAATCGTCAGTTAATCGAGAGTACATCAATTTTACGTTTTACCATCTACAAATTCTAAAAATAGTGGGCCTATTCGGGGATTATTACTATACCGCCGTTTCGCACGGAATAACAGCTATTCCTAGAATAATTTAATGACGTCAATCAGTCCAATCATCTGATTTCTGTCATTTCACAAATATGTATTCTGTGTTTTAATTTCAAGTCAACGCAACGCACTAAATTAATAGTCTGGCATTGTATAATGAAACGTTTAAACAATTTATTGTTTATTTATTTATTTTTAGTTTTTTTATTTTCTATAATATTATAATGAAATTCAACTAGGCTCAACAGAAGTTCCTTTTTAGACGACAGCCTCAAACAAACAACAAATAAAAACTTTTTGTTGTCGTTTGACACCTGTCTAAAAGCTACTTTTTCACACTATAATACGGAAAATCGAGTTGACATGATGTATGGTCTTAAACTGTCCCGTTGTAGAACAACATTTATTTGCCGAGTTTTATTTTCGTTCACCATTCTCTTTGCTATTCGCATATTGTTATTCCTAGCGCAATTATACTATCGATTACGTGGAAAAACGGCTATGGATTTACTCGAGATTAAAATCATGGAATAGATTATTCCTGGTATAGTTAAACGTGTATAAATTGAAGTTTGGTCGAATCGACCCTAAGTCGCAGATTTTAGTTTTTACGTAAAGTATAGCAGGAACTGGGTCAAATATTGTTTATAATATTTTAAAACGATTGTTTGATATTATTTGTTCACTAAACTGTCCTGAACAAAATCAACAAAAACTTGCAGATTAAATATTGGGGAGAGTTTTTAACAATTCTTGATTGTAGTAAATGGCGGTAAATGTAATATAAGAAGTGTTCATAACATAACATATATGTATTATACCTATTTGAATAAGTTATATTTTGTAGGCTTTTAATTACACGCAGACGGTATCGAATATAATACTTACGATATATTATACATATTTATTAGTCATTGCAATTTTAAGTCAAACACAAACTAACATTAACTTAAACTATGTTTTGACAGACGCCATATTGTGATAATGTGGCCAGCTGTGTGAATTTTGTTCTTATTCCCCAAATTCAGGAACTCGTTATCTATGGACCGATTTAAAAATGAAATTTAATAAAATTGGAACGGATTCATATATCTTTTAATATTGGTCAATCGTACATTACTGAAATGTAACAAAAATAGAACAATATATAGAATATTTCTTAATATTAGGTTTTTGTAACGCTAACTAGACAAAAGAAGATTCATTTTGTTGTCTTTTTGCTTTGCTTGTTTAGAATGTAGTTAACCTAATTTAAAATCACGAGCTACTCATAATAAATAATTACCATTGAGAGCCATTAATTAGTAACGTTAATAAATTAATGTTTGATGTTTATTGTAGGTAAAAGCAGTTAATTGACTTTTAATGAGAATTGACAAAGGTAATTGGAGTTATGACGTTTTCATACGATCCCGTCATTCATTCGGAAATATTAAAAGATTTATCATTCATGCAGTATTAATAAAGATATTTATTTAACATTACAATTACATCTTTGAAGCACTATACAATCTATTATTTATATATGTACTGTATTTTTGCTAGAAGTGACATCTGTCAACAGTCGTCGATAATTGTCAATATTGTTTGAGAATGTGGATTACATAAATCGTTTTAATTAAAAAATTATACTTACTTCAAAATTACACTGAGGTTTAAATTTCAAACTAATATATCCGGAAACCTCCGAAAACCTATACTAGCATAGCTAACACACAAAAAAATTAATCATTGGCGCTACAACCTCTTTAGGTCTTGGCCTCAGATTTCTGATTCTGTTTCATGATCATTTTTTTAAATCTAATTGGCAAGTAGGTGATCAGCCTCCAGTGCCTGACACACGCCGTCAATTTTTTTGGGTCTAAGACATATCGGTTTCCTCACGATGTTTTCCTTCACCGTTCGAGCAAATGTTAAATGCGCACATAGAAAGAAGGTCCATTGGTGCACAGCCGGGGATCGAACCTACGACCACAGGTATGAGAGTCGCACGCTGAAGCCACTAGGCCAACACTGCTCTATATCTATAGCTAACACACATGGCGTATAAATCGTAGATCCTGAATTTAATACCCGCTGAAACAATTAAACTGTCTCGTGTTAATGCACGAAGATCATTAAAACAGCCGCTAATATATATCATCACCAAAACCTTTTTCTGGGTCTATAAAAACACCTATTTAAACAGGTTCTACGATTTATATATCCGATTCGCACCGCAATTATTTCCATGCGTTTAACTACTGAACAGAGACCAAAATGGCACACGTAGTAAAACTACCAAAAACCTTCTTTCCCGTCCCACGAGACGAAACGGAATTGCTTCAATCTCGTCTGGTCCCGGGAGCCTAAGTTTAATTCAGACCAGAGTGAGTTAATGAGTTATAACGCACTTGCACGCTTCTTGTAATTAACATGTAAATACACAATTACTTTGGTTCAAAGTTACCTCCCTGTGGGAATGTACTTGTACTTAGTAGTTCAATTTAACCGTTGTCATCGGGGCAATTTTAAGTGGTTATAGTACGAACTGTTAAGTACGAAGTTGGAAGAGAGCAAGCAAAGTTTTATATTTGTTGTTATATTTAAGTCTCTGTTTCTTTTTATTACATTTTCCGTGTAATAGGATTGTATATTACTTTGATATACAACGTAGATCTACGGCGTAGCTCTACGGCGTAGCTGCTTTACGTGTTAAAAACAAAGTTGAAATTGGAATTTTATTTATTTATATTATCACGCCTTTTTCCCGAGGCAGAGATACAATAATCACCATGCATGCTCATCGGTTATAGGTACTTATAACTTGTCCCTTGTCCCTCCTAGATTTTGTCCAGGTACGTACGACAAGGCCTACCCAGCTGGATTTCACTATCCACGGTTGCCTTGTATATTAAACTTATTAACCGCTTCTCATTTATCCGTTTTACATGTCCAAACCACCTGCCAACATTCGAATTGGAATATTGTATTTAATTTCATATATAATTTATTGATTGTTTAATCACGACGTAAATTTCTCTATTGTTGCGGTGCCTACATTATCCGTCCGTCTTTTAAGTATTATGTGTAGCAGCCCTTTATTTTTAAATGTGTGACATAACCTGGCTGGTTACGTTAGCTTTTCAAAGACAAAGGTGTAGCTTAGAAGAGGCAGGAGGTTGACTATGTTTAAATTTATAAATAAGCCTTTATACCGACAATACTGTCTACCTTCACATATTAAGAACAAATATATGTTCGTCTTCTTTTTTAATTATTTTTAGAAAATAACATGATTATCGAACTATAATGTATTACAGCTATTTAAGTAAGAAAAATGCCTATAAGAGCTAGTGTATACATAAGTTAGACAAATGAAATAATAAACAATTCAGTGCACTTGAAACAGTTCACACGTGTTCTTTAGAAAAATTACCCTTAATGATGGCCCTTTTCACACAAAACATGTCAAGGGTTTTTGTTCTTCAACCCTATTACAGAGTAATGTACGTTTTTGAGTAGCTGCTATTTGGGGGACGGCTCGAGCTTTAAATTTTGGGAGCCCCTATTACATTCCTATTTATGGTCTTTGTTAAAACGCATTCTAGCAGTAATATCCATTAAGTATGTCTTTTACACATATGTCGGTCTTGGCCTCAGATTTGTTCCATTGATAATTTTTAAGCAGAGCTTTTATGCCTAGCCGACCTTAATGATTGTTCAATCTAAAACATTCAACAGCATTGCTATTGCACAGAGGAAAGGATAAAATATATAAATATTTTGCCTGTATGATATATTCAATGTAACATACAGGTAAAATATTTCGTAACAACTGATCATAGTATAGGCTCATAAAATAAAAATATATTACATACTTTATGTTACCTTTACGCGTCACTTCGTTAATACAATAAACTAAAGTTCTAGGTGCCTAATCGTTAAGAATGTTGCCCTACAGGTGAAGAGTCCGTCCCTGTACTTTCAACGTCATTCCCAGAGCAATTTCGAGTATACAGAGGTCACGTTTTCACTTACTGCCCTGCGTTTGGATCATTGAAGTAATGGGAAAATCCATATAAAAATTTCACTCCTCCATTAACAAACAAAAATGGACTTTAATACAATGTAATGGGGTCCAATTTAAGTTTGACTAGCTTTGCATTGTGTAGCTGTGATCAAGGGTCATGCCATTTGCAGTACATGTTCTTCCAAGCATTCTTTATAGTTATAGAATAATTTAGAGGTTAAGAACTACCTAAGTTTAAACGAGGCAAATTGCCTTGAGATTCTTTACCAACAACTCAAATCTCCTTCAGTTCCTATAGTACTACAAGTATGTATATTTTTTTATATGATATATAATTCATTTGAAATAAGTCTTAAAATACCTTCTATTATAGTCAGAGGATCTTATATACTTGTACCACCATTATGCATAATTCAGTATAAAATTCTAAAATATGTGATTTCGCCTCGATTTTCCTGAAACCTTGTAACTTTGAGAGGTTTGAGCGTCGTGTCGTAACATGGATTTAATGTCGTGTAACAAAGACATCTAGAATGGCCCGTATCTGAAATGAGCACTCGAAGGGTCGCCTCTTAACAATGAGCACCGTAATTCCGTTTAATTAAAATTCGTTCAAATATTGAGAATAGATTTTTAACGAATCCTAAAACTTTTGATTAAATGACAAAAAGGTCGGCCGTTTAAGTGAATTGTAGAAGCGTTTTTGTGCTGTATTAAAATAATTTAAAAATCAAATTAAATTTATTTAGTTGATACTTGTGTTGTTTATATTGAAAAAGTTGTCCGTAATATAATTTTTTTTATGAATATATGGTTTATTATATAAAAGTTTACCTGAATTCTACGTTTTCTTTTTGTATGTAATCTAAAACCTGAATTGGTTTCATTTTTATATACAATTTTTTATCAGGAAATATTATGTTCCTCTCTGGCGGTAGTTTTGATTTGCGTTCCCTAGACAATCTAATTCTTGAAACTCCTTCTCATAAAACTTAATTCTATCACTCCTTTTGTACTGTGCAAAGTATCCTGCTATGGAATTCCTTATCTATTGATATCAGACGAGCTCAGTCTTTAAATTTATTAAAATTTTTGATCATTTTTCTTCTGCATCGTAATTAGATAGTACTTATATATATTAATTGTGACTCAATTAACCCTTGGATTAGCTTTTAAATTTTTGTTTACATATATTATTGTTGATGTATTTTTTTTCTTTAGATTTTACTTTATTTTAGCTATAGGTGTGTATGTTATTTTGAGTTTTTTTTTGATAATTATTTATGTACTTATTGTACTTTCCCTCTGTAGATGTTTTATTATTGTTCCATATTAGGGTTGCCTGGAAGAAATCGCTTGTTAGCAATAAGGCCGCCCGTTGATAACTAATGTAACCTGCTTTTTTTATATGTTTGTTTTTGTATAAGGTAACGAAGTGTCAATAAATAAATAAAACTTATTTGAATACAATACGATAAATATATGTATAGTTCATATAGTAAGATATTCCTTATGGTATTTATTGTTATTCCTGCTGAAATTATTATTTCCTTCGTTCCAGGTGTCAGATGACATCGGCTACGTGATATATTCTGCACTGGGCAGCTTTTACATCCCGTCCTGCATCATGGTGTTTGTTTACATCAGGATATACTACGCTGCGAAAGCAAGGGCGAGGCGAGGGATCAGGAAGAATCCAAGACCAAGATCTGTGAGTTTTGTCAATGTTTGTACGATAAGATCCGCTGCGAAACGTTATTGCGCCCTTTTTTAATTTAATATTTTTTTAATTTTTTATTGTTTTTGATATGTCTTATTTTATTTTTTCTTTAAGTATTGTTATTTTGTGTGTTTTCGTTTGTAATAAATGTTATGCCTATGCCTATGTTATGTCTATGTTTTTTAGCGTATATGACCCTTGTTCACAGTATAACTGTCTAGTCCTAATATTACAATCCCCCTGACTGATCAGGTGATGGTGTATCTTATACGAATTTGAACCTCACGAAACAGAAGTATAAAAAACATTTTGTCTTATGATATGAGACTCGAAAGTGAATGTAATAGTTGTATTTTTTTTGTATATCTCTTATTTAATGATATTTTTTTTTCTTTGATTATTGTTATTTTGTGTGTTTATGTGTGTGTTTTTGTTTGTAAATTGTAATAAATTGGATAAGGCAACTAATTGTTTAATGTCTGTGAAACCATGTTGTGTTACCATGAATAACGGATATTGTATTAATAACATATTCTATACTTATTATTTATTTTATTCTCCAGAATGACCAGCAAACAAGTTTCTCAAACGCGCCAAAGGGGTCGAACCCTATGCCTTCTTCGTCTTTAGCGATGCCTGCGGGAGTTGACGGTAGTCATTCTAATAATAATAGGTATGTATACTGTATATAAGCCCTATACATCTCATTAGCCGAATCAATAAAAATGTTACATTATTGAAAAAAACTAAAAATCTTATTTGATAATAACAATAAATACACTTAATTTACAAAATAATTACTTCTAAGTTTACTAAAAGCTTGAAAATTTCATTTAAGTTAGTAACAGCTCTTAAAAGATTGAAATTTAAAGGCAACCTTTTTTAAGTGTAATAAAAGGACCGCGATCACGGTTAACATACTTGCATATAACCTAGACTTAATAGGCATAAAAATCTGAGCTATTTGCCCTAAAAATATAAATGAAATAGTCTCAGGAAAAGTACACCGTGTCGCGCTCAGACGTTAATGGACTTCAAATACAATTGAATCAAACAAATGAATCTCGCTTTTAAATGTTCCAGGGAAACACAAATATCGACAATAGAAACGCAGCAAGTTCCCATACCTACAGTGACATGCGATTTTGCATCTGACATATCCACTAGCGAGGCTGCTGATCAGGCACCAACTCCTGATGATAGAAAGGATACTCTCAAGGTAAAAAAAAATATTGTATTGTATTAAATACCGATTTATATGAAGAGAACTCCATATTTAGGTAATCGCAGACGGAATGATGTCGCGTTTCCTTTGATTATGATACGAAATGGAAGACGATCCGTGTTGTGTGGAATAGAGAGGTTGTTGACCAAAACACGGCTTTATAACTATTGCTTTACACTGTCGGGCACCCTCTGGAAATATTTCTTTTAGATTATAAACATTCGTAATTTATATAAAGAATTGTATAGGATACTAGTGATAGACGGATAATATCTGCGTATAACATATTGAAAATCAAATATAATAAGCAAAAATTAAATTAAAAAAATTTCATGTATTCTGTATTTCATTTTGATATAAAAAAGGCAGTGCCGTCTACTTGTCTCACAGTCACATTCTTCCTTTCATCTATTGAGATGTCAGATGTCAAACTTAATAGAGAAAAAGTTTTTGTATTGTATTTGACTTTGTCACAATTTATTGCAATTAATGCTACAATTTCTTACAAACTCAAGCTCTCAATAATTGGCTAAAACATGTAAAAATATTTTAGAGGTGTATTGGCTTAGATCCAACGTACGTGTTAACACACGTACGAGGTTTAATACATATCTCACGTTCATTCCCGATACTTTTTAAATTATTATACGGAAAATTTTGTTCGAAAATATTGTTTTATTCTAAAGAAATTTAACATAGATGAAAAATAGATGCTCTTTTATATAATAAATATATATAAATTAACTTTGTTATGCAAGTGCTGGGAACCATGACAGGTATTTTTTGCTTAAAACGGTTCCCAAATCTGACACATTGTAATGCATATCTAATTAAAATGAATAAACACATTTTTATTTTATTAATTTTTTCTAAATATCGTAACTTAAAACAAGAACTATAGGATGCTGATAATGAACAAGTTAAAATATGTAAACTTTAGAATCTCGCGTAGTTCAGTAGCCTCTTTACTTTCGTCAAGTCATTCCGTTACACGATACCTTTCTTCAATAATACTCTTCCTCGACGCTTATATATTTAAATCTTAAAATAAATTCATGAAAAGATAATATAATAATGTTCAAGGTTATAAATGATTGTCTTTAAATATAACACTGTTGAGAGTGCTAAAAACTATTCATTTTGTACTTACAGCAATAAATGCAACGAAATGAATTCTTTGAGTGACGTTGAGTAAACGTCTCTTAAGTGGGCATTAACTGCTATGATTCCTAGCTTAAGAACTTTAAGAACGGCCATTTAAAAAGCTAGTAATCGCGACTTTCTACATTGAACATCTGTCTTGTCCAGACGCCAATCAATAATCATTGCATATTGAAAATTTAAATCAGTGTACTTACTTAGATTGTGCTTAAAAATAGCTTAACAAGTTATTAGAATTTCATTTTTTTTTTAATTCAATGAAATCACAATTTTGAACATTTGATAAAACTACAATTACATCATTATTAGATGAATCTGTAATACTGCATCAAAGACATACTAACGTAAGCATAAAGAGTCATCTCATTTTATATACCTACCTCGTGAACTAATTAAGTTGCTTGATACATACCATTTGTAGCTGAACTGCAACATTTTTCAGTCTTATTGATGAACATGTACCAAATGAATTAAGTAACCAGTCTTAATGTTTGAACAACAGCCTTACAAATTATATTTACGTCGAATACACATAAATTTTATATAAACAATACACAGATAACGTGGGTGTTTATTTGCATAAATAGGTTCCACACATTAGAACATTGTTTATACATAAATAGCATTGCAATTGACCAAACTGAATAGTAAAATGAAGCCTGATTTAATTTAGTCGAAAGCTGTTCATTTATATTAAAAGATATTCAAAATCCATCAAGATTTTCGATCATTATTAGCAGACGTGCTTAAAAGAAAGTGGTAATTCAATTTGGTTTTTTTGGCGCGAAATCCATTAAAGGTTGGGAGTGCAATTTGTCTGTTCGCTCCGTTTTAAAAGCTTTACTCGTTGAAAGCTTAAAAAAGGCTTAATCTAAGAGAAATACTAACTGCTGGCCGGAATGCGGATTGTATTGGCATCTACCTGAATCGTGTTCCAGAAAGTTATGAATATTTTTACTTTATAATATGCGCTTAATTTTCACATTGCAAGACTTTCTCATAAACGATACTCTGTAAAAGACGGATATTGTTGTTTTCTACAAAAACTCTTACTTTATATTTTATAAGGCATGTAAGTTTATAAGGTGTCACAAATTTGTCCAGTGCCAAACACTATTAAGGAGAATGATCGGTATGAATTATGCATTTCGTAAAATTATTTCTTGAACTCTATAAAAGGCGCAAAGACTAACTCGTATTTGTTGAAGTATGACGCCTTCATCTAAATTTTGCAGCGATCGTTCTTAAGTACGAAGAATCATCTGACAAGAGTAAGATTTCTAAAATTCTGTTTTAATTCCAACAATTTTTCCAGGTGGTTACATCAGCTCAAGTAACGAGAAATCCTTTAGCCGCGTGTGCCTATAGACACTCAACTCTTTCCGTAAACGGTGAGCTTGCTCTTCAATCTCAACGTTGCCGAGCTCCCAGCGTCGCCATAGACACCGACATGGTCTCCGAACTGGAGCCTTCGTCATCGGACTCAGGAGTTGCTACACGCTGTGCAGTGGTCAAACCACTCAAACTTCGAATATGTCAGCCTATTTTTGGTAAAAAGTCTGACCGAAAACAAGAAAAGACGCTACCCTCAAAGTCAGAACTGGAACCAGCGTTACCGAAACAGCATAAACCGAGGGATCCTGAAAGGGAAAAGAGACGATTAGCGAGGAAAAAAGAAAAACGAGCCACATTGATTCTAGGTCTAATCATGGGCAGTTTCATTGCTTGTTGGCTGCCGTTTTTCTTTTTGTATATTTTGAAGGCTGCGTGTAGATGGTGTGTTATTCCCGGTAGTGCGTTCGCGATCGCCTTCTGGTTAGGTTATATGAACTCAGTTTTAAATCCTGTTATCTATACGATATTTAATAAGGATTTCCGAAGGGCGTTCAGGCGGATACTGTTCAAGTGATGTTTGGCCTACCTGTGCTGTTACCAATGCGTGGCCAACAGGATTTTGTTGGCTCAGCAGAGGGCAGCACCAGGTCTTTACAATATGCGTTAATTTCTACTTGACAAAGCTAAAATTAATTTCACGAAGAACCATTCAACTGTTAATATTGTATTATATTTAGTTCTTGATAAAGGTTTTAATAAGTACTATGAAAAGGATATTATTGTTGTAAGGAATTGAATATAACTTGGTTTATATTCAGTAGAAAAGGTTTTAGTCTTTATTAAGAACATCTCTAATATTTTGCACAAAATTTAAAACTAAATTGAACTGTCGGTTAAAAACTATTGATAATAATTGTTTTTCGGCGGACATAGTAAATCATAGTCGATAATAAAGTAACAATCAATAAATTTCTACCCGAAAGAAGTTACATTAAAATATTTATACTGAAATGTAAACATTGTTTCAATATTGTAAACCGTCGATGAATATTCATTTAAATTAATATTATTGTTCGAAGTTATTATTATCTGTTAGTTTAGGTAATTTAGTTGATTTTAACTACTGTGATCGATTTTTCCTACATATTTATAATTGTGTATAGTACTTATCATATTGTAAAGACCAGTTATAGATAGTAGAAAGTTTCTAAAATAGATCCTTTTTTCAATACCTTTTAAATTATAAATTCATGTCTGAATATGTAAATGTCAATCAAAAGAACGATTCAAATCTACACAGGTCATAACCAAAAGTCTTGTCGCATACACGCGTTTTCCGTATTCGATTTCCGAAGGCGGAATTTCGATTTGGACAAACCTAAGAGATGTGTAAGATCTGGTCGAAAATCTTTAGCCTGCCTATTATAGAAATAAAAAAAAATACTGAGATTGAGAGCACGTTTGTCGTAGGCTGAGGCCAACGGAACCTTAATTTAGTTTCGTTGTTTATACAAACATTTAACTTGACTTCAGACGAAATAATTAGTTTAATTTTAGACTAACGACGAAATTTCCTACATTTTTTTAACAACTCTATCTTTGAAATTATTCTTAAGATAATTTTCAAGTTTTTGACTTTTGAACGAATTTTGATTGACGTTTTAGTATTTCGACATAAAACAGTGCCCTACTGATTGAATAATGACTGTGCCTCCGTGCCTATCAATGCACTTTACATAAACGCACCTTCATTAAGTACTAATGTAAAAATAATTATTTACGCAAGTGCATTTAATGTATTTTTCTGATTTAAATACATTAATAAACTCTGTATAGATCACACGTACTCACGCAAAAAAAAACGATGCGTTGTGATCCAATTAAGCATTATTTTATTTATATTTTGTAAATGAAAGCTGTTTAGTACAAAATTGAATAATATCTAAATAGCAATTTTATGTATGCTATAAAATAAATGACGAATATCTTACTTTCTAATATAAATAACTCCTAATACCTTTAAGTATTATTTCTGGTAAAATTGGTGGATAGTAATTTAATCAAATTATAATGTTCAATGCCAATTTAATTATTTTAAAAATTATAGCCATGTTACACCAATTTTGAAATTTTAATGACATTGACAATTGCTGAAAAGTTTGCGCTTACTCAATAATTATAAGATTATTTTAGAACAGAACACACTACGATTAACTTACATAATAATTTATTATCTGTTTTAATTTGTTGAATTCTCCCATGTATATTGTAGATGGCGCTGGTCGCAAAAAATCGTGATTTACCTAGATATAAGATTTAATATAATCTTGTAATGATACCAAAAGAACACCAAAATCTTTGTAAAGTTTCTAATCTTATGAACTAGTAATAATGTTCAATATCTAAAGTATACGCCTAGTATATATAATTAGCGAAATTAATGTATATAAAAAGCTACTTATAATATTTTGCTTGGAATAATAGAATTTTAACCCACGGTTTTATTTAACTAAACCTACCTATGACTGACAGTAGTTTTCTGTAATTTGTAAATAATTTATAATTAGTGAAAAAACAACGACTACTTAATTCTAAATTAATAATTATAGATTCTTATAGATCTCTAACGATAGATATTCATAATATAGGCGTGAGAAGCAATAGAATTTTCATTTAACTCACTTGAAATTTTTCATGTTGTCTTCCAATGCGTGTGTGATCACAAATCATTCCTTAATTTAAAAACACCAAATTTTGTGTATCGCACATAAGTATTATTATTTATTAAGATTCGAAACGGATATCTAGGATTACATAATATAGCACTGAGCCCATGCTTATTGTGACTATCCTATAATCAGAAGGAATGTCTAAAATAGTATTTTAGTCATTTCTTCCTAATGCAATAATTATTAGCTAAAACGTTTGTTTGTATCAAAGTTTTCAAAGATATACAGGTTTTGTACAGAATAAATATACCTACTATTTCTTATAGATTAAAATAGCGAATTTTGAGATATTATCTATAATGTTTATTAGTATAATTATATAGTATATTCCCCTAATAATTAGAGAATGTTCAATAAAATTGTTCTAAATCTTAAATTACTATTTATATAATAATAATGTTACGCTATAGTATAATTTGTTGATGATATTTTAAATTTGCGTCTGTTACGTTACAAATTCTTTGAAAACTTGTAATTAATATACGATTATTCTCTCGAATGTAAAAAAAAAGATTATACGAAGTACCAAATATACAATTTTAATCTTTACTTCAGTGTTTTAATTTTTCCTCTTCTGATTTAAAGAATAGTTACTACTACAAAAATACAATTTTAAATCTACGCCACTCTTTATATAAAAAGTATTATTATACTTACTTTACTTCTTTATTTTGAGCGCAGGAAATAACCCATAATACAGTGTTCTGAAGAAATATTCAACGTAAGTGCACTACAAGGTGATAAAAATAAGCAATTTGTGCACAAAGCCGCCTCGCTTACACTTTTTAAGAAGCTTTCATAACTTTGAAACAACTGTTTTCAAAGGATGTTTATATGTCTAATATTACCTACTGTGGAATATATTTTTAAATTGATGAGAAAATCTATTTTCCTCTATATATTAACCTCCTCTAGGAGGTTCTTAATGCGTCGAATAATATTGCCATACCAAATTTATATTGAAAACCATTAAATTTTTAAATAATTTGGCCCGAATGTTTACAAAGTTACAAAGTTAATATGTTCAATGTCAGTCATTTTAGTCGTGCAGCCCATGGGCCCGTTTAAACCAGAACGCCTTGAGTACGCTCCGTATTCAGTATAACAACACGTTCAGGTTACTATTGGGCTTGCCGAGGTTTTGCTGTAGATACGTCAGGTATGTTTGCTGATAACCGAACTGACGGAGGTAATGCCACCATTCCAAATGGGGTGGCATGCTGATGCATCGTGTTGGGAAAGCACTAATGCTGACCTAAATGTGTTAAAGAACACGCATTTCTTAAAAAGTTGGTATGCTGTCTATGCCCCACTATGGAGTTTTTGTTTCTTGTCAAAACAAAATTTAACAAAAATAAAACTTGTTTATTAACCAATACCAACAAAGCAAAAATTACCGAATTACTAACTCCAACTAATATAACATTTAATTAGTTGTATTGCATCTTTTATGAACCCAAGCGAACAGTTAATAGTAAACACAGATATAAACGTAAAAGCTGGGGTGGTATCCCAAGTTCTAGTTAAGAACTCAGAGTAACACAAAGAGTAGGTACATAATAAATATAAAAGTGAAGTAATTATATACAATTGGTTTTCATGCAACCGGAAATTTTTTAATGTTTTTCTTTACCCCCAAGTATCATAGTGAAACACGATGTACGAGTCCTAAACGTTAAGTGGTTTTTTTGTGTTTTGAAAATGGCAGTTTCTTATATATTAATCGTATATATTCAAAAATATATATATACAATTCCGAAACGATACTGTTCTCGTAGGTCTAAGAAGGCATGCGTACTTTTATAGCTTTAAAGCTATTATAAATATAAATCAATAAAGATCAAATATCTGTCGTATTCCATTTCCTCCATTGTACGCAACATTCTCGGGATTTCTTCCTATCATTGCTTCTATTTTTGTTCACAATATTATTTATGTTTTCCCGGATCCGATAAGAAACTTTACTTGTGTACCTTGCGCAAATAAAAAGTTTTCACCGTAAGTTACAGTTGTAATTAAAGGCGACCTGTATGTAGGCATACACATGTTTCTCCGTTCCAGACTATTTTCCTTATAGATAAGGGTTATGCAACACATTCCAAAACGGATTATTTGTATCGACAGAAATGAAACCCGTCAGACAAAACGCGCCTTTATTTAATTACAATAAAGCACTTGATTCCTGCAACACCATATCTACTGGGACACATTTCTATGCCTGTTTATCTGAACTAACAAAAACACAGATTTTCAGTACTAACCAAAATAGCTTCGACGGGCATCGAATTCAGACTAAGGGTCTGTTTCACAATGTACGGATAAGTTCTACATAAGTTCCAAATTAGCTATGTATTACTTATTGGTAGGATAAACACTATTGTTGCGTTTCACGACTGTCAGATAGCGCTATTCGTCACATAAAGTCCATCATTAGTCTGATGAAGTGACACAATTTATCTTCCAAATAATGTTTGTGTTGCATAGATATTTGGTACTTTATCCATACATTGTGAAACAGACCCTAAATATTTTCGTATTTTAACTAACGGTTAAAGTAGCTAACATAAGACTTATGTAAACCTTTAACTCGGCTACTGTAATAAAATAAACCATAACTCTCGCAGACGAGTTTAAGATCTATATTAAAACTACTGACTGGATTTTATCTTTTTAATATACTCAACTGCATTAACTCAAGAAGCTTGGTGTTATTTTATAAATAAATGTTAAATAAGAAATACTATTCGAGATTATTCCCGCGATTTTGTTCGCCTGCAATTCTGTTTTATATCGCACTTTAGTTTGACAAACCATTGACATTTCATAAACGTTCCTTCCACCAGTAAATTCCACCAAAAAAAAAAATTACTAAAAGTATAGGTACTGTAATAGATATTGTAAAAATATTGAGTTTTAGAAAATACCAATATCTGTGAAAACAAATAGATATTGCAGAAAACTTTGCAGACAACGTAAACTTTGGGATTTGAGCGATTAATTTGTTCTGCCAAAACAATCATTATTTTGTATATTTGGACTTCTCAAATATTATTGAGGGCTTTTTTGTTTAAAGTATTTAAAGTCTAGCCACCAATGAGGCATGACTTTGCTTACATTTCGGCGATTCATAGGCAAGTTTTTCTAAAAATGACATCGATTTCCACGTTTTCCTGCACTTCACAAGTATGTGTTAATTATGCATGTAATGGTTATCGGCATTATGACAGTTACAGCGCCAGCCGCCCCAGTCAATAGCTAGTTCCCTATACAATCCTTATAACTTAAAAGTGATACGCGATACAACGAGAGCATTATTTTATACACATTCTTATAAAACATTTTAGGTCACACCCCGATTTTTTATGAAATATATTATTGCACCATTGCATTGTTGCAAGGCACACAACGCTAATCATAAGTTTTTTTTAAATACTCCTCAGACTACCTATATTTCAGTCAGTACGATAATGATACGTATACGTATATAAAAATCAAGGACAACAAATTTTCATAGAAGCGTCGTTTACTACCAACAAATATGTGTGTATTAACAATTCGTTTGTCAAACTTGTCAAATTTTGGCTCTATTCATTGCGAGTTGTGCCAAAGTTAATTTTAACTGAAAGTTTTCAGATTTCATTTCATATCCCCGATAGCTTTCAATAAAAACTGGGTCATGTTTTCTTTGAGGATCGCAATCCTGATAAAGTCACAAAGTTTAATGATTAATAATTTACTTTGAATGATTAATAATGAAAGCAACCAAAACTTAAATAAGACCTATTGACCATCTGAGGATACCACGTGTGCCAGTTAAACCGCAAATTAATTATTAATTTGTTTACAAACTAAAACAGGAAAAACAAAAAATATCTATTTCCTACTGAGTCAACCAATAATCAGTTTTTCTTTACATTTCAACTCAAATTCAATTTTCTATGCATGATACTATACATAAAGATACTAGCTACTGACTATACATATAGCTATATGCTGGATAGGACACTCTGAAATTTATTCTTCTTCTATCTATACACGTAAAAACTCTGCAACAAAACCATAGATAAAACTAATCATCTATGACAATCTAATATTACCTAAGTCTACCAAAAAAATACAAAATCTGTCAAAATTTCTTGGATTATAAAAGATATCAAAATTTTCAGTAAATCATTAAATCAAGCCTCAATATTTCGCAACTTAAACAAACTAAAAGGATAAAGATAAATGTGTTTTATGGTATACATATTACCTCTATTAGTAAGTCCATTTGTTTCTTGCATTCCATGCTGTAATTGTTGCATGGACTGTATCGTACCAGATGAAAAGCCAGACCCTGGATAGAAAAATATAACAATTCTATCTTCAGCCACTGTCAGGGTATTGTGTGCGAGGTTGGTTCTTGTAGATCGTATTTTGTTACAAATATAGATTATGAAATGTGAAACAACGTAAATATGAAAAGCCTTGTTTACTGCTTAGATTAGTAACAAGCTTAGCTTAGCTTAAGAGACAAAATAAATCAGTGGCGCTCCTAGGTCCTAGGTCAGATTTCTGAATCCGTTTCCTGATTACTTATTTTTCTTAATAGACAAGGTGATCAACTTTCTGTGCCTGACTATCGCCGTCGAATTTTTGGCTCGGCATGCCGGTTTCCTCACATTTTCCTTTACGGTACAAACGAGTGTTGAATGCGCAATTAGACAAAGTCCATCGGTGCACAGACGGAGGTCGAACCTATGACCTCAGGGATGAGAGTCGCTCGCTGAAACTAGCCAAACCTTTTTCTTACAAGTTTCCAGACATTGTTTTTAATTTACACCGCTGGCAATATAAAAATTTAAAGAAATCACATTGTTGATAGAAACACACCTCTTGGTGTACCACTTAGAATAAATGATGCGAGATATTTTTCGTTTAATAAGTATTAATTTTTACAGTTTCAGGCGTGTCTACATTGTTCCCAATGTGTCTAAACCCATGTGTGATATTCAGCTGTCCATTTATAGCAAGTCTGTTCGTCGGTTGTCTACCGATATTCTGTCCAGGCATAATCAAATGCTGTTATGTAGAAGATGACGGCGAGCCACCTTACGAGAAAAGTAATAATATAAAATATTAACAGTATTATCTTTTATTTGTTTACTAAAAATGTCTAAAATAAATATATACATAGTATAAAAAAGTCAATATTAGGGACGAAATGAAGAAACACACCGCATGGATGCCTATACTAGTACGGTGAAATAAATTGGCATGATCTATTAGAGACAGATTAATTACCATATAACGTGTTAAAGAAATATATAAGAGGGTAAATAATATCCAAATACATCTTAAAAATGATGTGCAACACGCGGAAATATTGATTATTTTTATCTTCACGCCATTTTCCCTGAGGTACCTCTCTGGCTTCATCCACTTTCACCACATTCACCATGCATGCTCGTTGGTTATGGGTACATTTAAATTGTCCCTTCTCGAAAATATGTCTTGTCACATACCCTCATATGGTAATCCCACGCCGGATTAGCCATATAGCAAGAGTAGCAAATGCTACG
This sequence comes from Pieris melete, assembly GCA_963693345.1. Classification (NCBI taxonomy): domain Eukaryota; kingdom Metazoa; phylum Arthropoda; class Insecta; order Lepidoptera; family Pieridae; genus Pieris; species Pieris melete. The sequence continues at coordinate 3,415,430 of CAVNZK010000297.1, read as the reverse complement.
GGCCCCGCGAACTTAGGGGCCCCGCGCTCCAACGCCTGTCTGACCGTAATAAAAAAGTATTAATTTAGATAGTAGCGTAAAATTACTTGCATACCTTTAACGCGAAGCGCTTAGTCTATGCTTCACTTCCACATAAAAACAAACTTGACTTTGTCAAGTATAATCGTAAAAATAAGTACGTACATATTTATCTTTTTAACGTTAATTTTCAAATTTTAATTATAATCGATATACATATTTAGACTAGCATATTATTTGTACCCTTCAGATATTTATTTTTATATAGGTATACATTTATTTTGTGAGTTTACGTAGCCGAGATTGTACTTTTCCAGTCGATTTTAATATAATATCGATTATAAGTATTTCGAGGAAACAGGCGAACTATTTAAATCCTAAAGCCTAACCAAGGGCCCCTTTGCAGAAATTGATACAGGCCCCGCGCTTGCTTTATCCGGCACTGTATGGGATGTCAAAGAACATAACTGTATAACAAAACTTTTTAAAAGTAATTAACAATTAAAGACTACAGACAATCAAACCACGCCGCATATTTTAAACTTAATTGTTTCCTACCGGACTACAAAAGCCAAAACTTCGTACAGTATTTTCAATGTATATTTCATACTTTGTAGATTATTATTATTTACAATTAGCGGCGCGCCCGCATCGAAGTTAGTCGTAAATTCAGTTAAGCACGAACTCGGCGACAACTTGAACGGAACTTAATAAGTCGACAAATCAAAGCTGTGAAGTTTTAATTAATTTAATGTTCCGATATTATTTGCAGTGGTATTTTGTTTTACGATTTGTGAACTGCCCTAAGTCAATGTTGTTTGAACTTTTTGTTTCATACGAATTAAAGAAAATATTTATCATAATGACCATCAATGGCTACTCAGCCCTTTGTGGCCTTAGCCTCCTCAAGTATCTCCACTCCATCCCACCAACGCGGTCGGTTTACCGGGTTTCTTGCCACCAGGTTGTAAGTTCATTAAGGACCTAGGGGTTCTTTCGTCCGCCATTCAGTGCACATGTTTGGGACATGCCACATGAGCCTGTTTCATTTTATGAATTAGACGATGTTGGCGTCATCAAGAATGTTATCAAGTTTTTTATTATTGCAAATACGCTAAACACCGTTGCTGCAAACAAGGTCAACAATTCTTTAAAAAAAAATAACTAGTATTCGAAATTAATCAAAAGGAACAAAAATTCTCTAACAAACACGATAAAAATTCGTTAGCCAAACAAGCAAGACAGCGATTGAACGGCCAATTCCCGCATATGCATGTCTACATGACGAAAAGGTAGCTTATATGATGGCGATATTTTATGCATACAATAATGTTTTGATTTCATTCTGGACACAAAATGAAATCCGATTTAAAGGGTTCAAATCTGTGTATCAAATCATTATCATAAATGTTCGTATGCTGGAAAGTTTTAAAAAGAGAGCAAAAACAATTCTTTCGCATAAATAATAAATCAGGAGTAAAATTTTTATAAATATCTACACGGCGATGCTTTTATGGATCATTTACATCCATTACGCCGAGTAAAAGCTTTACTAAACAAAGCGATTAGTATATAATCGTTGTTAAATATCACTTCTCAATCGTTAAATAAATCTTCATTCATTTATACCCAAAGATACAGGAACTAAATATATATTTATGATATGTTCAAGCGCGCCTGTAGGTCACGTAATAAAAGGTTACCTCCTAATTCTGCCTTTATAAAATTATCTTTAAATCATTTCATCTCTTTCTCCTAAATCGTGTTTACGCTGTAATGAAAAGAGATGTATATGAGTACTAATGTGCGAAGAAGGGGGTAAATATATATTTGATGTAAATACTACAACGGTAATCGTAAGACATAATCGCTTTAATTTTATAATGATATCCAGTTATATAAAGTTATGTAAAACCAAATTTTAAGCGACCGAGATGAAGTGTCAAAATTAAAATTAAAAAGTTTATAAACGTATTTCCGTGGAGGCGTCAATAGAAAACATCTTACAAGGGAAGCTGCCTGTCATCTTTGATGTATTTTATAGATACAAACATTTTGAGAGTAATAGTTACTCTCTTTAATAATGTTTCTGAATATCCTTTATGAGCAGAGATGGCTCATTGGCGTCAGCGTGCGACTCAGAGATCGTAGGTTCAATCCCCAGCTATTTACCTATATAGTTTGTATATGTGCATATATACGTTGAAGTACAATTGTAAGGAAAAAAAACATGCATTTGACCTAAAAAGTCGACGGTGTGTGTCAGGCACTGAAGGCTGATCTTGCCCATTAGCATAACTGTGACCAAAATGATCACGAAACACATACAGAAATCTGGGACAGGCCAAAACCTATTCTATATATATATATATATTTTCTATCTTCTCGTATTTTATTAATTCACTCAAACAATGGCTCCTTCCTAGGTATCCAACATGTGATTTTTTCTTTTAGAAACCTATTTATGTAAATTACACAAGGTTAAAGCTGGAAACTTTAAAATTTTCATGGGCATATACTGCGAGGCAATTATACCCCAAGTATTTTCGACAAAAGATCCTCGTAGTCTAATAAAACAGCATTTGTCTGTTAGTCTAATAAATCAGCTAGCAACCATCATTAATTAGGCTACTCAAAAATAGGCAGCTAATAGATAGGAACCTATGATTTGATATACATGTTTCATTTCATACGTATTTCTTATAAACAGAGTTTTTTACGTGTGCGGCTTTTATCCTACGCCATTGCGGAAAGATAATATATTTTCTACATCCCACCAATTATTTAACAGTGTAGAGTGCTGGCAAAGTTTGCCGCAATTTGGATCTTAACGAAAAATATCAAGATGAAATTAAACAACATTCTATTGGGATTAATTTGTTTTCCATGTTAACACATCGTATAAAATAGTCACAGTGTAATGGTAACAGTAGTCTCACGTTAACTGTTGTTTTTTTTTTACTCTATAACTATATAATACTAGCGGACCCGACAGACGTTGTACTGTCTTAACTATGAATATTGACTTCGAATTGGTATAATTACCTAAAAAAATATTTCAGAAACAAAATGTTTATTATTCTAATGCTTTTTGATATACAACATTATTTGTTTGTTTTTCTGGATATCTGTAAATTCAATAAAGGTATTGTATTCTTCTTTATAACCAAGTATACCAAGTGTTATGTTAGTCTATCCAAACTTACCAAAACTCCATATTAAATTGAACTTTTAATATTAAGCGTGATAGATCTGAACTAACGGTGATGTGCATTGTTCACTAAGAAATTTATCTTTTGTTAGAAATCATAAATTAATTATTTTATCAATATAATAACTCCGATCGAAGCATTTGATTTAAACGATATTCATTTTTCTTACATGCTCTTTAACGATATTTGCAGCACGCATTCTGTCAATGTTATGTCAAACGCCACATCAAAAAAGTTTGAATTGTAAAAGCGCTATGCACTGAAAAAAAAATTGATATCGTAACAAAAGTCAGGATTACTTAATATGGTGGTTAAGTATTCATAAATTTTCTAATTTTCAAAATCGGTTCTGTTATTCCAGAGTTTACCACCTACAACACAAACGTTACCTTAATAAATACGCAGGCATTACAAACAAAATAATTGAAGAAAATATTAAATAATATACTGGATACTTGAATACTTCTTTATATATATACTCGCAAGGTCATTAAGTACCTTCCTAAGTGAAACATCAATTTTCTTCCCCCCATCGCGCTAAATGTATTGTAATGACCAACGGTTACTTAGCTAACTGGTCTGATACCGAACAGATTAGTAATTAAGTTAGAATAATATCGGTTATTTCATTAATAATGCAAAATGTACCAATAAATTACGTTCGTACGTTCAATTGAGAAGACTTTGTCTGTACCAATTGTTTTAAATATCCTGTGGTTATGCTAATAAGACCTCTACATTTATGGCGTAGGGAACATTATTTTAACAGTAACTATTACAGACAGGTAATCCCAAGAGCCTAGAAGTTAGACCGGAAAGGGTTTGTATGATTTAAGACCCGAAATTCACCCCTCTATAGTCTATGTACTTTGTAAATGATATCTGTAAATAAAACATATTATTAAAATAATAATATTAATTAAGAACTTTTAAATTTGTGAGGAAAAAGAATAGAATATTAGTTAGCTAGTATTAGAAAACATTTAAGAAACATTTTTTTTGTAGACAAAGCAATTTCTTTATTTGTTTTTGTTTGTTTGTTTTTAAAGACAATTCACACCAATTGACCTAGTCCCATGCTAAGCTTGTGAAGCTTATGTTATGGGTACTAGACAACGGATATATGTACATACATATTAAAGATAGATAGACATATAAATACATATTTAAACACCCAAGACCTAAACACAACACCAAATGCTCATCACATCGATGTTCGTCTCAGCCGGGGATCGAAACCGGGACTGGATTCGCAGTCGGGGTACTAACCACTAAACCAATGAGCCGTCAAAAGTCTGTTAAATATCGATATAATCTTACTGCATATCGGTATGGAGTGGAGCGGCATCGTCTTCAATGCTGAAAATTGAGCGTGCCCATGGAGCCATTCTTAAGATATCTTATAGGAAACCTTTTCGCTACTCAACTTCGAAATTGTACAATGAAAGAAAACTTTATCGGTTAGGCAACAGCTTTACTGTCCGCATGGTATCCCTAACTTTCGTACTAACTACTAACTGACGTGAGACTGATCTAAAATCGAAATTATTTTTCATGTATCCTTTTTTTTAGTTTAGTATTTTTTATTCCTGTTTTGTTTTGTCTAACTAACTATATGTATTATTTATTTTAGCACTTCTTGCTTACCTTATCTAATTTAATACATTTCACAGTCGTTGCCGCTGATAAGGCCGCGAGTTGCCCTTATTTTTCATTTTATTATGTTAATGCAACGGTGGTTATAAATAAATAAATAACTAAATATACTTAATAGCAATATGCAGACTTTGGTAACAAACACCGACCACTACGCAAACCTACATTTAAGCAGTGGCGTAGCTACCAAGGGGCTAGGCGGGGCAGTGCCCCGGGGCCCTCAAGCTCAGGGGGCCCTCGAATCCTCACCAGAAATTTCGATCGTTCTGAACTTTTGGAAATTTCTCCCATTTTCAAAATAAATATGACAGGTTGCAACCCCACTTTAATCAAGACATTAATTTGAGAGAAATTTAAAAATTATGCCTAGGGAATTCCCCTAAATTCTTTCTGTAGGTTGGCAGTGTTGCCAATTTGACGGATAGTGATATGTGCATTTTATTATTCATCGATGTGCATTTTATTGTGAATTCGAGTTAAGTTTTTTTTTGAGAACGGTTAAAAAATTCATGCTGTATCATGAGTAAGTAAGCTAATGTCAATAAACTTTTTTGCACTGGTCAATATAGTGATTCAATTTTATTTGATTTTACCACTCATATTGATGTCCGGTAAAGTCAATAAATCGTGTCAAATCTCAAGATTTCGGCTACAGCTCATTGTACTGGGTGGCGCAAAAATACTGGCACTAAAGAAAATTTGTTATTTTTTTTTATGACATTTCATTTCATTTCATTCTGTTGTTGAAAATTGTGTAGTGAACACATGTAAAATACACTGAAAATAAACATGGACCGTTTTAATCCCCAAGAACGTGGAGTAATCGTGTCAATGTTATTATGGAAAATCTTTAAGTCTTTCACCAAAATACGCTGCAATGCCGTCTGGAAATGCCCAATTGCGTGGCACGTCGCCTCGTTGTTGTTTCTGGACACTCTTCCACATCTTCGCGCACAGCATCGATATTTTCAGCTGAACGGCCTGTTCTTGGTCTCCCAGACTTAGGTCTATCCAATGTTGTGCCAGTTGCTTCAAGGCGTGTGGCAAAGCGTCGGATTGTGCGACCTTGTGGATTGTGGGGAAATCGTCGACGAAATTCACGTTGTGTTTTTATCACTGATGAATTATTCCGTAAGAACATTGACACGATTATTCCACGTTTTTGGGGAGTAAAACTGTCTTTGTTTATTTTCAGTGTATTTTACATTTGTTCACTACACAATTTTCAACAACAGAATGACAGGAAATGTCATATAAAAAAAAAATCTTACTGCCAGTACTTGTGCGGCACCCAGAATAACGCGAAGTAGATAGCAAAATTGAAAACAAAACCGCATCAAGCCTGGATTTAAACGAAGTCATTGATACTTTTGCGAAAACTAAAGCTGGGAAAAAACTGTAAATATAATTTTTATTTAGTCAGTTGGTAGGCCCGACCTTTATATAATAGACCCTTGAACCTTATGTATTTCATTTTATTCGCCAAACCTACATCAAGTATTAATTGTAATTTATGTTGTTACTGTTTAATATTTTTATTACCTGCCCTGCACAAATAAGAGCTTAGCATTTTTAAATTATTTGTATATTTCATATTTGAATTTGATAAAACTTATCAGTTTACATAGCAATGGGGCCCCATTTTTTAATTTGCCCCAGGGCCCTTGGTCACCTAGCTACGCCACTGCATTTAAGCTACCCAAAAACGCACTTTCTTTGCCCAACGCTACTCCTTCAGAGGCCGTTTCATCTTAAAAACAAAATGTTCACAAACAATTCAAATCTTTATACATTCACTAACAATCTTAAACATCTTCTCAACCAGTTCTATGCTGAAACGGAAAATATAGTTATTGTGCAACAATAGTTTAATTATTAAATGTAAGTGCTATGTAGAAATTATTGTCAAGTACCATCAATATGTCATAAGAGAGTAGCTACCAAAGGGAATCCTAGAGTGCAATTTAATTCATTCTTTCTTTCTTTTAATATCCAATGTCCAAATGCATTAGCGCATCCTTGACACTACTGAAGATATTAAAAAAGGCGGTTGAATACGTCAGTTACTAGTCGGCCGCATTGCAGACTCTGTTGGATTAGCTTTGTGTTAGAGAATGTCAAACACAACCTTATGCCATAACATTTTTATATTATAAATAGTGCCACGGCCACCTATTTATGCCATCTAGTATGGTCTCTTCGTCATTAAAACAGTATGATTAATTTTAATTCTGAGATAAGACGCAATGTGTTAATTATATGGTATCTGTTTAGCTCAAATATCTTACAAAACGTCTAACGTCCAATCAATATGAGCGAGTTTCATGTAAGTTCACACAATGGACCACAGATAGCACTGTTACACTCTGCATTTAAGAACGGAGAACAGTTAGACTAATTACTATTAACTATTTGTATGGAACGTCTGTTTTTATATTTGTAATTGTTAGGGGCATTTAAGTTACCATACATTTTTATTTTTTAGTTATTGACAGTTTTACAGTACTCGCATAGTACTTAAACGTATGGTACTAGTACAATAATATTCTAGTAACAAATATTATTGTACTAGTACCATTAATTATACATTTAGTATCGTTAATTGAACATAATCATTCATGAACTTCTTAGATTTGTGTTGTATATAAATAAGAATTTAATATCATTCAGTATTTTTAAAAACCTTACATGAATTACGTCATAAAAAAGCCACATAATTAGAATAATTGCCGGCAACGCACTTGCGAGTCTTATAATTGAACATCAGGTCGACCTCCTCCGAGTGCCCCTATTATACAAAAAAAAATTGTGACATTATAATTCATAATTCTTAGTTAAAGGCATTATTTTTGTATGAACACAATTTCAATATAAGCAAAATCCACCGGACCTGGAGTATAAAAAACATGTTCCGATTTGTTATTTACTAAAATAGTAATAGATATTTGTACGATAGATAAAAGTACCGTGTGTAGTAAAACTAAGTTGTAGGTTCCGCCACGAGGGAAATGTTCCCTTAAACTTGCAGCAGTAATTGAAAATTACATTTCTGTGTTCAATGTTCGCTGTATACGTGTACTAAATTAGTTTATAGTTTAAATATAAATTTATTCAATAAACAAAATACAATTGTCGTAATGCATTAATACTAAAGAATGGAATTATTGAGGAATTTAAAACTCAGAACGTGTAAACTTAACTAATCAGGCTAAACAAATCAAGACATACAATATTACTTATTTTTGTTATGCACGTCCTCACAATTTTTTCATGTCTAATGCAATCATGCTAATAGTGTTAAACAGTAGGGACTAAACGTCTAATTCCTATTTATTAAAAGTCATGCGGAGCAATGGCGCTGGTATCACCTGCCATTGTAATTATGATTTAATGACATCAAAGTCTAATTAGTTCAAAACCGTTATACGGTATATTTGATTTTCCAATATTAATACAAATTAATAAGAGTTTGTGATAGTCTGCTGTAATAGTAAAACAAAATCGTGATTTAACTTGCAGTTGATAGTAACGTTATTGCTCCAACATATATAATTATTAGATAGTGATATTAATACTGACAAAAGTATGCTTTTTTATATACCTGTGATACTCTTAAATAAATGAAATAATAGAATCCGCAATTTGTAAACTATCCTTAATTTTCTATTTGTGATGAGAAAATATTTCTGCAAATGGAAAATTAAAATTCTCAACAGATAAAATAACAAAAGACGGTGTAACCGAGCAAGGAACATTATCAGTTGAATTTTTGTAAAAAGTTGCTGTCCCGAATACCGCACGATAAAACTTCCGCCCCAAATCTTTTATTTTCAAACAAAACATCACTTTTTGTTGTGAATTCAATTCTTTATTCGATAACACCATTTCCCATACTTTTGAAAAGTTAACTTTGACTACAACAATTGTATGTTTTAGGTGTTGATAATTTTATTATTTTTACTTGATTTTTCCCACAGACACAGAACAGATTTGTTTCTTTTAATCAAAGACTGTCGAATCAAAATATATTTTAGTCATATAGGTACCATAATATATATGAACGTTATTATATTATTATTACTAGAAAGAGATATTTATAATTTCAATAAAATTAATTTAGCTTTATATTTTCAAAAATTAAAAAACCCGAATATAATGATAAACGCTGGAATAAGCTTAGGGTGTATGCTTTGACTAGTAGTACAATCACTCACAACTCCGTCAAATAATTTGTAAAAAAATTATGAATCAAACGACTTCAAAAGTCACTTCCGCCTGACCAAACTGCTAGTGCCAAGTCAACTCTAATAATTTCCTTTGTGAAACTAGCTATAAAATCTGAGTTTGATTTAAAAATTTTAGATCCGGTCAGCATTTGTGCGCTTCACTGAATCTGGTAAATGGTTAAACTTTATTAGCTTGAAATGATAATGAAATTGAAAAATCTTTGCCAAAACAAATATGGTTGAAATATGCTTCCGTTGGGATAATGCGTGTGACATGCAGGTCCTAGGTTTGATTTACTGTGAGACCATCATTGCTTCAGGTTTATGACCTTAGATGTAAGAGTGAAAGAGAGTGAGGTTTCTTTTCCGTGATATGATCAATGGTCGTAATAGTCTACTTGTCTAGTCAAAATTACTATGAAACATCTTTCTAGCGAAAATTTGCTGATACCAGTGACATCGTTTCAGTATAATATTTTACTATGTGCTTAATAGACCGGGAGATAGAGACACAAATTGTGGGTCATTTGTACTTTTTTTAATTGCGTAATAAGACCCCTGACCCACTATTTTGTGTCACTATCTCCCGGCCCATAAGATGTAGCAGGAACTATTTTAATTTTTTCCAGGATCCAAGTAACCACGAATTTGTGTTTCAAGAAAACTGCTCCAACGAATTGTAATGGTTTATAAAGCTGAGAGTTTTCCGCAAATTATTGTCGACTGCTGTCCTATTTTAAAGAATTTTGTGTCAGTTCGCTCGACTTACAATCTTATAGTAGGTATATTTACTCATGCTTGTGTATACATATTATAATGAGCCACACCAGCCAACTAATTTGTTTAGTCCGAGCTCGTGATTTTAAAGCCTATATTATTTATGTTACCCTAAAGCATAATGTAAAAAGAAATTAGCTATCTTAACAACACACGTCTTTATTTTAAAGCCATAATTCTTATTATTAAATTCAATACAAAGTGATTACAATAATTTATACTCCTATAAAGTTAGAATAGTAAACTTTAACAGTAGTTTGCAAAACTGTTGCATGATGAGGGGTATTAAAAGACTAGTGTGTGTTTTAAAGCCATTATAGCCTAGATGAAGTTTTAATAGTATCAGCATCACACGCGTGTTTGGATACTTAATTAGGTGCAGTTTTACGCTGTACATTACTTTATCTTATCTCTTAAATTGAAGATTTCTTAAGGAGTGAGGAAGTTTCCAAAAAAAGGTTACTTGATAAACATAAAACTCTAATATTATTTGTAAAGTACGTATATAATAATTTGAACTTAACTAGTTTTTTCCATCGCTATATTTAAATGTTACATGAAACCAAACATTCATCATTCAAAACCCGATATTTATAAAGGATACGTGATAATATACGTCATAGAACGTAACATAGCGAATGGCGTTAAATTTTAACAATTTACTACTCACTCCGTATGCGCTGTGCGTATTTTTACTATCTGTAACAGGTTTTTATGATGACATCGAGCTGTCATTTTAAAAATAATTGTGAATTGAGAATTTAAAGTAATCTGTGGTGATTTTCGATTCTCATCAGCAAGCAAGATTATTTTTGTTGGCTTCGAATTATATTTAACATTAAAATACTATTATATTAACGAATAAAAATGGAGCCAGTAAGAGAAAAATCTTTTCAAGATTATCGAAAGAAGCTGATGGAACATAAAGAAGTTGAGTCGAGGCTTAAAGATAGTAAGTATTATGGTCCAAACTTATCAATTTATGCCGAATCATCTCATAGGTTTTGTTGATGATTTTATTATAAGACTACAATAGTTATGAATAATTATTAGACATTGTTGTAGTGCCAGATATTCTAAATATTTCTACAAACTGTGCTAACGTCTTATAGGCATTTAATTTATTTTTATGGTATTAAGAAAATAACTTATATATTATGAACCCACAATGAAGGTGCTACGGTTATATTTTATGTTGAAATCCAAGTAACATATATATTTATTTTCAGTGCGAGAACAGTTAAAAGATTTAACAAAACAGTATGATAAGAGTGAAAATGATCTAAAAGCCCTTCAGAGCGTGGGTCAAATTGTTGGTGAAGTGTTAAAGCAACTTACTGAAGAAAAGTGTAAGAAATGTTTTGTTGCAATGCAATATTTTAATTTTTTATTTATGGGTTTTAACCTTAGAGTGAATCTAAAGAATCAATAATATAGAGTTGGAATACATTAACCATAAATTACTTTGACATGTTTGTTGTCTTTCAAATTTGTGCATCATCAACAAATTTTAAAATAATTAGCAGGTTGAAATATTTGTTAAAGTATAACATAACAGTTTTATCATAAATCAATCATAATGTTATAATAAAAACATAATGTTTAATTTTAGTTATTGTAAAAGCAACAAATGGTCCCAGATATGTTGTGGGATGCAGGCGTCAATTGGACAAGAACAAACTAAAGGGTGGTACTCGAGTTGCATTAGATATGACTACCCTAACCATCATGCGTCATTTACCAAGAGAGGTATGTTTACTTTTTATATTCAAAGAAATAAAGTATTATACCTTTGACACTTCGGTGGGTTAGGTGAATAACAATCACACCTAAAATTTTGCCAATGATTCAGGATATAAATTCATTGTGTAGTATCAGTTTCATGAATTTTGTGCTAATTTGAAGCCTATATTTTAAACCCTTTTTTTGAATTAAAGAAAGACATCTACTTTATAATATACAGTCAAAACCGGTTATAACGACATTGAAGGGACCGTATAGTTGCCGATGTTATATCCGATAGTCGTTATAAGCAATGTCATATACACAAGTACAGTACATATGTATGTAGATAGTTATCGATCTAGAATAGATAAGTATGGGTTATAATATGGTATGTTAATATTATAATATGTAAATGAGTCAAAAAAGAAACAAAAATATTTATTACGAAATAATTAGGTACAAAAGTAATCAGTCAGTCTGATTTTTTGCATTTTACGTTTCATACTCCTCAAGGTATGAGTATCACCAGTAACAAACTGTTGGTTAAAGGCAACAAATTTTATATGCCTAAATATTTAAAATTATATTTAAAGATTTAAAATCGTTTGTATTGTTTTGTTTTGCTGAGACAAGAAGCGGTTGGTCTTTATAGCCGATGAATATCGATAAACTTTCGCCGTTGTAAGCGATATGTCGTTGTATCCGATGTTGTTATAAGCGGTTTCTTTACTGAATAGTTTACTAGGGATTCGGACGGGACCATACAATCTGGTTGTAATAACCGATAGGTCGTTGTAAACGATGTCGTTATAAACGGTTTTGACTGTACTAATAACTAATTAATTGTTATAATTTCAGGTAGACCCTCTTGTTTACAACATGAGCCATGAAGACCCAGGAGATGTCACCTACTCTGCTATAGGAGGCCTGCAGGAACAGATACGACAGCTTAGAGAGGTTTGTACACTATTATTTGCAGCATTTGTGTCTGCTATTTTGTGTATAATTATCTTAATATATATAAATCACATGTCACGTTGTTTGTCCGCGATGGACTCTTAAACTACTAAACCGATTTTAAATTAAATTTGGACACCGTGTGCAGTTTCATCCAACTTAAAAGATAGGATAGCTTGCATCTTAATTTATAGCTGCAATATAATTTTATTGCAAATTATTTGTTTATTATTTGACACAATTCTAACAGATGGCGCTGTTTTGAAAGTACCAACGTTTCAAATAAGCTATAATTTAATAGCATCTTCACCAAAAAAAGCATGGTGTTCTCCTACCGTTTCCCTTGAATAGTTTGCTACTAAGTAATATAACAAAAATCTTAGCCACAGCAACGCTTGGCCGGTCTGCTAGTTATTACATATATTTTTAAATATTTACCAACAGTATCTCAGTTTTTTAAAAAACTTTTTGAAGTAAAACGTTAGTAAAACTACTCTGGAAATATTGCTTATTTCACTATAACGCATATTTTAAACCTATACTAACTCATACTTATTATATATTTAAAACAAACTTGTGTTAGTTGTAAACCATAATGGTGTAAACCATTTATAATATGGCTGGACTGATTTTTGTGTTTTTGGATTTGTCTTTCTGGCATGTCATTGAAATACTTCATGAAGTTGAATTAATAATTAATTGGCATTGAGAGTGTCCATGGGCAGCAGTATCACTTACCATCAGGTGAGCCTCCTGCCCGTTTGCTCCCCTGTTCTATTAAAAAAAAAAAGGGTGCGTGTACTTATGTACGCGCGTAAGAAGTTATAATTCTTTAGCATTATTAAAAATAGTTTTTGATTCCATGCTAATAACTAATTACAATTAAATAATCAAATACTGGAAAAGGAGTCATTATAGTCAATAAAGTTCAGTTTACATTTGAAAAATTAAATAAATAAATATTTACTATTATTCTCTTACATTCAGTGTAACAAAAATTTTATTCGAATGTTGTTTTTAAATTATGTCAAATGCCGTAGCATCTTCCGTGGGCAACTTCACATGTCACGGTGCGCGCGCATCGTAAAATTTCACTCTCATAAATTTTTCATAACGCGCCTAAAGAAGTATAACTTCAAAAATTAATATCATAAAGCGGAACGTAGTTCACAGCTAGTGTTTATATAAAAACTTAATACACAATAATAATTTTTCAGGTGATTGAGCTGCCTTTAATGAACCCCGAGTTATTTGTTCGTGTCGGTATAACTCCTCCGAAAGGTTGTCTCTTATATGGCCCTCCAGGAACGGGAAAGACCCTACTTGCTAGAGCTGTTGCTTCACAGCTTGATGCGAACTTCTTAAAGGTAAGAAATTCAAGTAATTGCAACCCTTCTCAAAACATTCAGTTACAATTATGACAAAAAAAATTAAAATTATAATCATCATTCCATTTTATCCATTTAATGTACATTTCCACATCTACTATTTGTTTCAAATATCATCAAATACTTATCATAGTCATAATTTATACACATTACAGGTAGTATCTTCAGCGATCGTCGACAAGTATATCGGCGAGTCGGCGCGTCTTATTCGTGAGATGTTTAACTACGCACGAGACCATCAGCCTTGTATAATATTCATGGACGAAATTGATGCTATTGGTGAGATTTTCCTATTTATATGAGAAAGCCTACTAGGGCTAAGCCACTTACAAGCAACTGCTAACAGTCCCCGATGGACATCTGCAACCCCATGAGGCTTGAATGCCTTTCCTACATATAGTTTATTATTTTAGTGACTTGATAGCAATTGCAAAGAGATACGCCTAAAATATCAATGTGTAACTGTAGTAAATTTAACTGGCCGAATTGCAGTATATCAATTTAAAAGAAACAATTTTTTACCGGATTGAAGTTATGTATTATAAATTTACAATTATTTATAATTTTTTTTTTTTTTTAATATTAATCATACAATCAGCCTTTGCGACTATAAGTAGATACGTTGAGAGCTTATTGACGTGTTAGGCGCTACTCCCAGCGGAGCCTGCCTATTCTTATTTAAACTCAGTCTGTTGGGTTGTATTTATTAAATTTTATTAATATTTATTAAATTAAAAATTATATTTTAATTAAATTAGGTTAAATTTTAAATTATGTAAAATAATTGTAAATTTAAAATACATAAATACAGAACTTCAATCCGGTAAAAAATTTCTTAATAATACAGTAACCAAGTATTCATTGAACATGAAATAAAATGCCACTATAACATAATTTTGGTATTTTATTTAGGTTCTTATTCAAGTCTTTAATAAAACAAATTTTTATTATAAAAATAAAACAAAATTCTTGGGCAGACATTTCTGAAATTTATAATTTTTTACGTCAAATTATCAACCTACCCGACACAATTGTTTCGCCTGTATCTGAACTCGATGTCGTGAGTTCACGTTAATCACTAAATTTTAATACGAAAATAGTGTTGCTAATTAACCAACATCAAACAAGTAAAGGAATATTATCAATTCAATGTGTAATTATTTTTATTATTTCCAGGTGGCAGACGTTTCTCTGAAGGTACGAGCGCTGACCGTGAAATCCAACGGACGCTCATGGAACTGCTGAACCAAATGGACGGGTTCGATTCCCTGGGACAAGTGAAAATAATTATGGCTACAAACCGGCCGGACACGCTTGACCCCGCGTTGTTGAGGCCTGGACGTCTTGACAGGAAGATTGAGATACCGCTGCCAAATGAGCAAGCCAGGTCCATAGATTATCTTTTATATTATTTTTTTTCTCTTCACTACAGTTTTTATGAACATTCATCTTTCTACCTAATATTATTATTGACTAGTATTTATTAGGCTATGTTCAGATGGCAAAAACTTGACGCGCGTTTTCAAATCGCGCGACTAGAGATTATGGTATTTTCATACAACTGTTCACATGAGCGCGCGTTAACGCGCGTCAACGCGGCGCTCAGAGAAAAAGTCTCTAGACGCAGGTGATCGCGCGTTGACGCGCGCTTTGATATTAATGTAATGTCCGTTTGCTGTTCAGATGAGTGCGCGCTTTCATCGCGATCGCATGTAATTTTGTTAATTTTCGTAATTATATTTTGTTCTCGCATTTAAAATGAGTGAAATTAAAGATATTGACATCGACTTACTAATCGATGAAGTAGAAAGAAGGCCAGCAAGTTGGAATATAGCAAATTTGTATAAAAAATATAATATAATTTGAATTTTTTTTCAAAATTGGATGAACCCAATGTGTACGTTTTCTTTTTCTATATTTTTCTTTATAATATAACCACAAAATAATAGCCTCTTCCACGTCCATTTTCTACGTTCTACCGAACTAGACTGACGAGTACTCTCGCAGCGCGCGTTAGCGCTCATCATCTGAACGCTCTTCAAATTAGATCGCGCGTTGACGCGCGGTACATGTGAACATAGCCTTAATATATAAAGCGACTCAACCCGTGTGTGCTTCCAGATCTTAGTGCCATATCATGTGGTCTTTACATTGTTACTTTCCCATCATAAATGGCTTATTGCGTGACGTTTAGACTATGTATATGAAATTTAAAAATTATCCTAATTAAGGATACAGCAACAGTGCATTTTTATCCAGGAACTAAAACCATTCCAAGCACCACTTACCATCCTACCTGATATGTTGTGAAGTAGCGAATTAATACGGATATAAACGCAACAAAACAATAAGGAGTAATTTATAGACTCATCCTGAATCTGTTTCTTCGATCATATTTATTTTTTGGCTTTGAGACACGATGTTTGCCTTCACTATAGGAGCAAATGCTAATTGTGCACATAGAAAGAAAGTTCTATAGGTGCAACGCCTTAAGGGGTTGCACGCTTAAGGGAGCGTTCAAGTATTACGTAAAGAAATTTGGGGGGGAGGTCCTTTTGTAATAATTCCGACGATTGAATTACGCGTTATTGTTATTTTAGACTTTCCTATACTTGGGTACAGAAAAACGTTACGGCGCGTTACACGGGGGGGAGGGGAAATAATCTCTAAAAATTGCGTTACGTAATACTTACTTCTGTAACGTTACGTTACTTCGTACGCTCCCTGAGCCACTAGACCATTACCGCCTAACCGTCGTGTATAACATTATAAATGTATATATACCTTAGTTTATCACAACTTATTATTCAGATTGGAAATCCTGAAAATCCACGCGGCACCGATTGCTAAACACGGCGAGATGGATTATGAGGCGGTTGTCAAACTATCGGACACATTTAACGGAGCTGACTTAAGAAATGTCTGTACTGAGGCCGGTTTATTCGCAATCAGAGCAGAGAGAGAATATATTATACAGGTAACCTTTACTAGTTGGTAATACTTCATGGAAGTCCCGGATTCGATAAAGATATTTGTTTCCTGTTGGTAAGAAAGTTTAAAAACTATAACAGATTTAGAAATTTATATGCTTGTAATCATTTGAAAATTTGTCCTATACTAATGTTTTTAGACTTTCTTTTTGTTCATGCACAATAATAATATATTAATTTATTTTATTTATAATTTATTTAAGTAAAATATTTTCAATTAAAATAGTTTTAGGGCTTTTTATGTAAATCATGTTGATATAAATAGAGAGACACAGTACATTTAATCATACAATATTAGTTTCGTATAAGTTTTACACATTTAAATTGACACAAACAAGGTTTTATTATTGAGGCACTAAAGTTCATTAAATTATCTGATTTCGTTTTTAACATACAATAATTCATTTAATTACAGGAGGATCTAATGAAAGCAGTACGTAAGGTTGCAGATAACAAGAAACTTGAAAGCAAGTTGGATTACAAACCCGTCTAATTATATATTTTTACCTGTATTTCTATTAATGTCTTTAATTCAATATATAAAATGTAATTAAAAATGCATTTGTTATTTATGCAATTAGTATTTTAGAGCAGTGTTGGCCTAGTGGCTTGAGCGTGCGCCTCCAACTCTAGAGATCGTACATTCAAATCGAAACCGATGGACTTTTCTATGCGGGAAATTAACACTCGCGGTGAAGGAAAACATAGTGAGAAAACTTAGAGGAGCCTTAAATCTTAAAAAGCTTCAGGCTTGGAAGGCTGATCACCTACTAACACGAAGTAGATACACAAGACCTATAGGTGTATGGCCTCTGGTTATTATTAATTTGTAATTTAGTTAAAACAGACCGATTTATTGCTTATAAGTTATAAGGGTTTTTATCATTGATGGATGGCGTTAGGTACTTACCATACCTGTTTGTCTTTTAGAATAGTCATCTTTAAGAACACATAAGGTAAATTTATATGATGACATAGTAAAAAAACTGTTTTGTATCTTAACTCAATATTCTGTATATGCTATGTTTGCAGTACTATTCAAAACTCCGAAAATGTAATCAAACCAAATCCTACCGTGACCAAAAACCACCAGAGTGATAGAATTTATTTTACTGCTTGTCTGTATGTACACGGTCTAACTTAAACATATATAGGCGCCACTCGATAGTACTTAAGGAACTGAACTTTTTAAATTTGTTTTAATTTTCTGTTTTTTTAAATTTATTAGTATAAGAAAATTAAAATACTTTATATTTGTGTGTTGGTTTTCAAACTGTGACAATACTTGTAATAATTTAGTAATAGTAATTTGTTGGTTCATATATAATAAATAATAAAAAACTACAATGTAAAATTTATAAATATTTAATAAAACGACAATCAATACTGTTTAGTAAAAATCTCTTATCATAATTACTACATTTGTAGTATCTAGTCACCAAGAGTCAAAAGCAAACCACTTATGATAATTGTCTGAAATGGTCATATTAAATCACTTAATAAAACTTGGCAAGGTGCCATTTTTACGGGCTTTCGCCACATTTTCATAATAACATGAAAAATCAACATAACCCTTGATGCGTTTATCCTTTTCATAAGGGCGATTTGGGTATACATCGGATGTCGACTCGATCGATCTATTCGTGTCAACAATAGAATCGTTCTCGCAATCATTTGAAAATTCAGAATCGATTTCGTTCAAGAGCGTGTTGGACTTCGATTGAACTATCGGATTAAATCTAACCGAGGCGTTCTTCTGACAGCTGTCATTTGGAATTGGCGGGAGAAAGTTGAAGTTTCGTATTAGTAGGGTTATATGCGTATTTGGTTTTGGCGTTAGATTATTTTGAGCACAAAATGTAACGAAATCATCTTCGATTTCTTCTAAAACAGATTGACTGACACGCGTAAATTCTGACTGTTTACGGAAGTTCTCAACAATTTTCTGTGCGAGTTGTTTGTTTGTTTCCTCGCTGTTGCCTCGGACTTCTTGAATGCGCTTATAGACTCCCGCGCTGACTAGAACTAAGAACCTGCAATACATAATTTTTTTTTATTTAGAGGTTAATTAAAGTACTATACATATTTTCTCTTTAAATATGGCTTTTGACGTGATAACGTCTTTAAAATCGTTTTAGTCGGGTGACATGTTCAGAAACTTGTGTCACACCAAAACCTCACGAGCGCGATCGCTTAGTCGGGTGACATGTTCAGAAACTTGTGTCACACCAAAACCTCACGAGCGCGATCGCAGGTATAACGAGCGAGAGACGGACCGATCTCCCGTCTCTCTCACTCTAGCGGCATACAAACGAATGGAGATTTGTATGAATGTATGTATGAAGAAAAATGTATATCATAGTCGAATAAGTAAACTTGTCATTTTACACCCGAAATTTATCATCAAAAGTGTGAATAAAACGATAGATGTAATTTAAAATTGGAAAAAATTGTTATCTTCATTAATTCCTTACTTCCCAAAGACTTATATCACCAATAAGACGTTATCACGTAAACATCTCGATCGTAAACCTACTTTACAAACAACCAATATTTTTTTTATTATTTTAAATCACGTGATAAACAAAGCAAAAGCAAATCATGCACTATAAAAAGATATACCTGCAAGATTCATCTAGCAATATGGGTCCATGTATCTCTGGAGCTGCCACAACAGGCTCTGACATAGCTGCACTAATACTAGGAAACGCCTTGTATAGACCCTTCACTAGATAGTTACCAAGACAACGTGTTCCAGTTTGGTTGCCTAGATATTGCACTGAAAAAAATGTATATCTTCTAAGAAACACCTGAACAAACTAATATTTAATTTTAATAAATAGTTTTTTTTTACGATTACCATAATAAGCATATTGAATCTAAATAATAGTCCTAGTTAAACACACTGATATCTTATTTTTTAATAAACTCATAAAATAACCACTAAAACATTGTCCTAAAATTACTGTAAATATGTTCATGTCAAAAGGCACATAGGCCTTGCTAGCCTTTTAGGAAGGAGCCTCTTTTTTAAGAATTACATTTACTACACTCAGTAATTAGTTAACATAAAATATAGCGGTTATGTAGAGGTCAACTCTTTTGTCTACCTCTATTCCATTTAAACTCTATTGAAAACTAGAAAACAAAGTAAAAAAGAAATCAATTGCCTACCTCTTAAAAAAGAGACTCATATATACATTAACTACATTCTTTTTCAATAGACATTGTAATCATGATAAGAAACAAGGCCATATTATTTTCACATCAAGATAAAATCAGCCATTAAAACTTACCATTCCTAAGTTTATTGACATCCAATCCTAACTGTGAAAGACGTAACAACTCATCCTCATTATTCAAACTATGGTCCATGGTCAATTGGACAACTCTTAGCACCGAATTATCGTCTGTTCTGCCAAGGAGTGCCCGGGTCTCACCAACATTAGCCACAAACAGCTTATTGTTATGAACAAGAGCTAATACAACTGTAGTGCCGCCAGATAGGTGATGATCAATTTCTTTTAGGCGATGGAGGATGTTATCACAGTTTTGAGATATCTGTATAAAGAAAGGTATATTTTGATTGAAATAAGTCTAACATTATTTTGTTTAAAAAAATATTTTTCAACAACTAACTGAAATTGCTAGTTATTCAACGTGCCATCAATTGGGTAACAAAAATAATGCAAATTAGTGTAAAGGTCTAATATATTAGTGACATTTCATAACTGCGCACTTAACAAGCTATTTTCATACCTATTTACACACGCATATATAAAATCATAATATTTGGTCAAGCCAATTCTGAGAAGTTTGACACCATGACACAATTTTTTTATATGTATATTACTTTCATTATGTTAGATCTACAATTATATGTATAGCAGGGCAGATAGTTGATTTAGATGATACTTCTATGACTTTTTTCAAAGTAAATATGGTTAGGATACAATGATTGAACAATTGCTTACTTGTGTTTCATTTAAAGTTTGCAATCTATATTGAAGACTTGTCCGTTCAGCTATCATTCCATCATAGTTTTCTATGTATGCTTTCTCTACTGATATAAAAGCATTTCTGAAATATAACAAGAAAAAATAGAAATTAATTAATATCATAACATAATGCACTTCCTAATTACTAACTGTAAATCTACATTTCAATCATCAGAAGTTTCATCAATTTAAAAAACTTAAAGTGATAAATATTTTAACAAATTTTCATTAATCAAATATCACAAATTTAATGTAATACTGTATGCCACGGAAAAATTGACGCCACTTAAACATTTTATTTAAATATTTTTTTATAATAATGAAACTTTAAACAATGTAGATTCTATTTGTACTGTAATCTATGCAAAATATAAATAAATTTGCATATATGTATATGCATTATTGTCAACTTTAGACTTTATTTATTATAATTAGGGTATAGCAGCTAGATACTGATAAACATAAAAATAAATATCTAGACCTAATATGATAAAATATTGGTTTAGAATACCTAAGTCTTTCCCTTATTTCCTCATCAGTATTGCTTAAGGAGGGTGGAGGAAACAGAAGCTCTGCAGCCATTCTCTGCATTATAAACCTGGCCGCATCTAAACCATTGTGCGGCTCAAATACACCATAAAGGCATCTGTAATTGATATTAAATATAAAGCGTTAACCGAATTCAAATATTATGCATATTGATAATATTCCATGGACGTCAAGAATTTCAGTTATGTTATTCGAATACTTACGAGTTATCTTCAGTTTGGCAATAAAAACATAAGCAATCGTCTGTAGAATTAGAATCGCCTAGGTGAGAGAAATAAGAGGCTACGCAGGTATTTCGGCACTTTGGCAGATCCTCGGTCCAGGGTCTAGCAATCATTTTTATGAAAGATTTCAGCTTTTTAATTACTTGCACTTTACTCTCTCGGCGCCTTTACTTCGACAACCTATCGCGGGGAGGTTTTCTAATTTCACAGCACAACAGCCCTCATGCCTGAATCCAATATAAGTATAAAATAAAAATTATGCAAGGTTAGTAATATTTTTTAAATAATGCTTATTTGATTTATCTATTTCAATAAAATCCAAAAACATTACAACATTCAATTAAACACAAATTAAGTCTAATATATACTATGAATTATGATTTATGAATGAAATTTGTTGAATCTTGGTCTGTGCCCTGTGGGAAATGGATTCTTTGATCTTTATTCTTTCCACAGATCTCTCAAGGCAAGTAAAGAAAAATAGTGAAAAATGGAAATATCTAGGAAAGAACCTTGATAAGTCAAAACTATTGCCATTATATTTAAAAAAAGAACCTAATAATATAATGTTTTTTTTATTTTCTGTCACAATTTGTATTGTATATTATGACTAAATTTTATTTAATTAAACTGTATTTAAAGTTCTAGTTAAATACAGTGGTCTTTTTTTTTTAAACTCATAAAATAACCACAAAAACATCGTCCTAAAAATGACTGTAAATAGCTTTATGTCAATAGCTGTGTGCCTGCTTTGCTATAAGCCTTTTGTGCCTATGTATTCAGTAATTAAATAAATTAAAAAAGTTTTAGTACAATATTCGATTTTTATATCGGTTCAAAATATCGATTCTCTTTCAATACTGCAAGAGCAACACTACTAATTACAATGTCCAACTATGCTCAGTTTTATGAACACTTATAATTTATAATATTTTTGTCACGATGTGTGAGCTGTGATAACAAAATAAGTAGTTGAAACCTTCGTAAAAAATGTGAACTCATACAATTCTCTACTTGGTTTTTAAACCAGTTTCACACAAAAGAATTCAAATTTTAACTACAATTAAGTTCATTCCATATTTCTAAAATAACTTAAAAAAACTCCAAAAATTAACTAGTTTAATTATTGTATATAATAATGCCTTTTAATTTTATTATAATTAGAAGAAGACTACTTTAATTAAGTAAACCAAGACAGGAAACAAAGTTAAAAGGATACAAGCACTTCTTGAAAAACTTAAATAGAAATTAATTGTGACCCCAGTTTTATTTAAAAATATATCATTATTTAGTAAATCCATACCTAGAAAAATAATGAAACACACATTATTAATAGTTTGTTAGATGCAGTTTTAGATACTTTTTTTTAAATACCAAACAACAACTGATACCTACTATCAGTTGCGGTTTGTTATGTAAATTTAATAAAAAGGGAAACAGAAAAGATAAAAAAACACAATTCAGAGATTAAAGTTTATGTCACATACTTATAAACAAAAACTTTAACCGTTTTACACATTTTTCAATTTTTATATTTTATATAATATTGGCTCTAGGAAGAGCATCTAAGTTGTATTGAAAGCGAACCAGATTTTACATAGTTAAAATATACTGACATCTATGACTCAAATAAACTTATGTACTTAATATTGCCAATATTAACAGTTTTTACAACACTTATGAAACAAGATTGTTAGTGCAAGGTATAGCATGGATGAAGGCTTCCAAAGACATGAGTCCACAAGGCACCGTCACCAAAACATCAAAGAAATGATTAATTCAAACGTGTATTAACATAACAAATTTGAGACACATCTCACTGCTTTGGAAACCCTAGCGTTCACTTTGAATGAGCATTTAAAAACTAATCATGTCTAATCTGTCTTCTTGTCGGAGACTTTGGTTTCGGCCTCAGGTTTCTTTTCCTCTTTCTCTTTTTCCTTTTCTTCAGTAATGACTTCCTTTGCTTCTTGCTTTGAAGCCTCGTCAAAGTTACCGACTAGGTTAGGTACTTCGTCGTCTTCGTCAATAGGCTTTGGAGCAGCCACACTTGATGCTATCCTTTTAAGCTGGGTGAGCCCTTCAGGGCCTAGCTGGCTGAGGATACCGGGCAGCATCTCCGCAATTTGCTTGTTTTCACCATGACCAGTAATAGCAAAGGTATTCGCCGCGAGCGATGCCTGTGCTTTAGGGTTATTGAAATGAATTACCGTTCCATCATCTTTGATCATATTAACTTCTTCGATGCCAGGAATTGTATTGACTGATAACTTCTTCAATGATGACTGTAACTTTTTGTCATCTGTCGCGGCCGTCGCATGGACAACCTTCTTCTTGCGCCTAGGAGTACCCTTACCGCCGATGCGCACCTGTGACTGCAGTTTTTTCAGCTTCTCCGTGTTCATTTTGTTTATTTAAGATGTGTGACTGTTAAATAAAAGCGCGCTGCACTTTTTTATTATAGTCGTTATATAGATTTAAACGCGAACAATTAAGAATTCCATGTAACTTGATAGTACGCACGTGTTTTGGACACCGGTTAGTTACAAAGGGAAAATGGTGGATTGAGGTTTCTTTGGGGCTAGTTATTTCCGTCTTTTAGTAGTTGGCAGCACTGCGGATTTTTACGTTCCTTTTCATGCTTTGCTAGATGTCAAAGGCAAACGTGAAGGGAAAAAAATATCAAATTCAATGTATTTTAAGTATGAATATTCTTTTATTAACATATAATACAAATATGTTATTTATATCTTTATAATTTTTTAACAAAATTAGTAAAATATTTGCGTTGCTGGAAACGTTTAGGTGTATGTTTATCTCACAAAGCGCCATCTGTTTGTTAAAAATTAAACGATTGAAAAGCATAATTCGTTTATAGGTGGCAGTAAACACCGAAACAAATTTTTGCTTTTCTAAAATAGATGCCTCTTGCGGTACCTATCAGTAATTTATAACAGTAGTGTTACTGTACCTAAAGAAGTGTCAAAGGTTTGCAATTATTTACTTAATAATTTAAGGAAGCGAAGAATATAATTCAAGCATATTCATTATGGTGATAGGAAATATTATAGAGTAAAATTAATAATTCCATTTTATATTTAAATTATTATTAAGTATCGCCCGTGCGTCTTCTTTGGTGGAAACGGGAACTGGGAACATAGGTACATCCATTGGTATCATAATTAAATATTTCATAATCTTCTATGCTACTGAAAATGATTCCAATTCCTTGTATACGTTAGGTGAATATCCGAAGTAAAAATCATTCAATTTATGTAGGTGTGCGATATAAATTACATACGAAATAGCAAAGAACTTCCTTTGTAATTAATAATGACACAAGGTTAATGTAGGTAATACTACAATTGCAGCGTGTTTATCTTCTGAGCAATTATTTCTAGTAAGTCTCATTTTTCTAGATGTGTTTGCCTTATACTTAATAAAAAAATCAAGAAATTTATTAAAGTAATACACAAATAAGTATATTAATACATAAAAACATGTGTCCCTGGTTCCTGGTGTAGTGAGAACTGTAACATATATACCATATTCAAACTTATTAGGTATATAGCTATGTAAAATACTTAACAATAAAGATAAGTAACAGCAATGAACTAAATTTATAACATTATTGTGCGTCAGCTGAAAGTAATTTGTTAGGAGCACTTAAATGTTTTAAGCCAGTACATCAAATTGCTCAAATAAACTGAGAATTACTCAACGGCAAATCAACATAAATATGATTATAAAAAACCTATAAGCGGGTAACGCGGCCTAAATATAAGTGCATTAGTTTATTATTGAATTTTGTACAGTCAGGTTAAAAACTCTTCAATCGCACTAAAATTAAACATATCATTTTAATCAATCTTCTGTGATCTAGATCTATTTTGGTATTTGGCAATATGTTTCTCTAATTGAAATTCATATATCCAATAAATAAATCATTGTTTTAGTGTGTTGTGGCAGCATGGCCGGTCTGTGTTCAAAAGAAGATATTGCGGATTAACACGAAAATGAAGAAAAATATACCTACATATTAAGTACGTTGTGCTGAATTTGATAAACTTACAAAAAGTAAGATTAAAATATGTCTGCCTTATTAGGTGATCATTTCATAATCAATAATTACACCTTAACAATATGTATTCTTATTTTTTTGTGTACTAAAAATAATGAACTTGGGTCGTAGACCGTAGTGTCATAAACATTGAGAACTTGTATAAAATACAAATTTAATAACATTGGCAATACCCTCTGTAATGTATTTATTAGGTTCCTTTATATAAATGACGAGAAAATGTGTTTTGTATTTTTTTTTATCCACCGTACACTTTTCTGCACGATATTACGTCTATCATCACATTCAGTAAGTGCGCGCAAACTACGTTCAAAAACGTTTTAGCAAAACATTCAGTAATAGCAGGCGTATCGACGTTCGAAAATTAAATAGCTGTCATATTGTTCCTGATGGCGCGAAGATGTCTCGATGACAGCTTTACACCACAGATACATTGAGGTGCATTAAGTAATGTAGATAAATATTTATGGCACGATAACTGGGTTTTATGAGTTGACGAGTGACGTATATTTTCTTCATTAGAAAGACTATTCTAAGGAAGGTTCATTATTAATATTGGTGTTTTTGAACTTTTTATATGTTATATGTATTGACAGGTTACTTATGGCATATTCTTGAAACTTTTGGTTCTAGAGAATTTCTAATGAATAACTACTGAAATGCTGCTTGTTGGACATCCTGATGATGCTTGGTGGTAGCCGACGTGGTCCGAAATTATGTAGGTGCGCTGCTCACGACAGGCCCCCAATTTAGTTTATTTAGGTATAATTTGTATTATAGCTATAATTTTTTTTAAACTCTAATCTTATTTTACAAAATCAATTTTGTAAGTATAGCTCTATCAATACCTACAATAATAGAATAAGCTATTCAAAAACATTAGTTAAAAAATTAGGTTTTAAGTACTATTATGAACAGGTTTTGGAACTTTCAAATTTAGAACAGAAAACATGTGACAACTGGCAATCTTTGACACTTTTTTTACCATTTCCCGCGCCCTAATTAATCACACCGATTTGGTTTAAGTCTGTCATTTAAACAATTATTAAGACTCGTTATCATTCTGTCAAGGATGTAAAAACTACGAATAAAAATAGTTGCCATAAAAGAAACATTTTTTTAAACAGTACATTAATAATGCCCTTTTAGGTAACAAGCTGGCTTTATTTAGAAAAACTACTTCGTATGGTGGATATAAATTAAGTGTTGATTGACATAATAATTGAATTCTGACAAATAAGTAAAATACCTACCGCTTGATTTGGTACATATTTTTTACTTTATATATATATGTACATATTTGGTATTGTGGCTGACAAATTTAAATATTTTTACTTACCTTTTGTTTACCTATAACCAAATTAGTACTGTAAAGATTCAATAATGTAGAAATAAAAAAATACATATTCCGTACAACAGTTAAAACTAAGCTAAACATGACGCATCGGTCGTAAATGCCTTTTAAGTGTCACATTACAAGGTTTGAATCCACTTAATCCTATTTTTTGTTACTAAATGACTCAGATTAGAAGATGACATAATTTAGAATACAGTTTCGAAGATTTTAAACTCATTAGTTATCTAAACAGGTCGGATTAAGTGGATTTGGCGACCACCCATTTACGCGCGAAATTTGACAGATGTCAAAAGTGGCGGCGTTTTTGTTTTTTTTCCCTAGGGACAAATTAGTACCGTCGATATAGTGAATATTTATGTAGTAATTTCACGGGATTTTAAAGATTAGTAATTTACGACTGTGACTTCAATTTTTTAAAGGTTTCTTGATTATTACGAACAAGCAAATCAGTTTTACCATTGAAATACTGAGAAAAATAATAATAAATATCTAATATCCGTATTTTTCTTTTGTATACACTACAGAAGATATTTTGATGTTTCCTTCTAAATCTTAGGTGTTTAAGTGAACACACTATTACAGTAGTGTCTGCGATATGATATCAATATGTAATTAGTTCTACGCATAAAATTTAAGACTTAGTGCTAAGTAGGTACATATTACTATTATTATTTATTTATTTATTCAGATAAAATAATCCATCATTATGTTAGTACAAACTTACGGACTCATGTTAGTATATTATTATTAAAAATGTTTTTGACAAATGTGAATCATGCTTGGTCTTAAGTCGTGTTATTAATATATTGCGTTGAAAATCCATTGAATTTGGGTGAAGTGCAACTGGGGTTAGAACTCACAACCAGTGTGGAGAAACGCACGTTTTATTTAATTTAATAGTAACATTAATATTACATTGTATGGGTATGTTTGCTCCCGATAAACCTGAATCCCATCGAATACAAAGGTCCGATATTTGTTCAGCCGTTCAAATAAAATAAAGGAAAATGTATCGAAACAAATTCAATCACAATCTATCGCTCGGCCGATGTCGTTTGCTTTTTGTACAACCACTGTGAAACTAGCCTAATACCTGGGTTTACTCGATTGGAAATGTTTTTTACTTACTGAAATATTTCTTAACATAGTAAGAGTAAACATAATATGTTAATGGCGAAATTAGTGTTAAATTGGCTATTCTAAATAAAAATAAAGACTTGCAATTTGCACGCCATTGTCTGGCAAAAATTGAGAAAAAATAATAATGTACCATCTATGTGTTATTGTACCTACACCATACCTATTCGTGTAAATAAAAAACGAAAAACAAAAATTATACTATTACGTAACAAAATTATTTTATTTTATACAATATCTTGGCAAATTTTAACTAGAAACAAGAGTAGGTACTAAACTTCTTCAAATTTAACAAAAGAAACATAATACCGCTTTAGAACATTTTCGCGCCATTACGCAACTGTCAAAACATAAAAATTTTGGGCTAACTGCCCCCAGAGGTCCGGTTTAATTTTAACGCTGGCAACCCGACACGATACAACGTGGTAACAGAACACTTCCAATCACAGTTTATTGAGCGAAAACCAATTCGAGTCCGTATAAATCCTAAAACGATAGGAATTTATTTCGTGTGCTTTGTGAAATTGACATCAAAAAAATATTTTCTTTAGCAATTTTTTTATAAATCAATTGCATTAAAAAAATGTCTATTGAATTGTAAAGAGAAAAATTATATTAAAGATAAAGCGGTATGGTCTACAGAATCAAGCCTGGCCAGAAGGCGAATAATAATAATTTCTTCAGCTACCGTATTTATAATAAATTATTGCCAAAGATTCAAAGATTAGAATTAATTAGATATAGTTATTTATAAATAATGTTTCTAGTATATTTTAATAAAAATAGCAACTGTGCTATAACATTGCCCATAGTATCGATAACTTACTGTTAAAGAAAAACTCAAACAGTAACAGCAACCCTAAAGGTTAATCTCCATAGAGCCATAGAGAGAATAACTTTCCCGCCAATTCTATTCAATATGCCCTCAAGCCATAAAAGAAAATGCATTTGAAAAAGGAAACAAATAAAACCTCTTTCAATAAAATTTGGCAACCACGGACAATATCTTGTTTTGTAACTTGGCCAGTTTACAACTTGTTAAATGTAGATACTGAAAATTTGTTTTATATGTACATTCGATAGTTGTTATTGTTGTAATTTTTGTATATTAATAGAGAATGTAACAGAGAACGTGAAAGGGAATGTTACACATATATCGAAATAGATGGATTGAACCTAGGTATAAAATATTTCCAGCTAAGCTTAGAAATTACACTATAGCAATAACAAAAATAACTCCATATCTATTGAAAATACTGCAATAACATGTTAAGTCTTTTCTTTCTTCTAAAACAGTCAAATACGAAAGAATGGTTTTTCCGTCGGCATCCTATAGGTTTTACCTATTCATAATTGAACAAACGCACCAATTCAAAAAATAAAATAAATGTAATACCTAAGTCTATTTACGTCATAAAATATTTCATCCATATTGCAACACTGGTAACGTGCAAATAGACGAAGGGGTTTTAAGCCAATGGGACTGCTTCGTTTGATGTTGCGTATAATCTATGGGTGTGGTTTAAGGGTCCGCAATTGAGCTGTAATAATTGTAATTTGCATTATTATGTCATTAGTTTAAGGGTACGATCGAGTAGATTTGATGATAACTGTCACGGAGAAAATAATAATTTAATAGCGCGCTTCATACTAGCACCAAATCGAGTTATACATATGAAGCAAAATAATATTAGTTTATTGTATGAAACTTATTTATTCAAAATATTAAATTTCGAACGATTAAATAACAAATATGCTCATATTAAATAATTTCTCCAAACGGCTCAAGATGTAATAAAAAATAGTAACAAAATATTTTTTGTTACATAAAGTTAAACATAAATTATGTTATAGTAAGAAACTGAACTGAAATATTATAAATTTTCAAATAGCAACCAAAAAAACGATTTTAGACTTACCCCTAACCATATGCAAATTCCTTCTTCTTAAGTTTATTCGAGAGAAAATCAATATCTGTGCACGAGACAGAGATAAAAACTTATTTAGTATAGAGTTAGAAAGAGACACCTTACCCCTTGCTGTTGGAAAATTAGTCTATAGCTTTTCTAAGATACATATAACGGAAATTAAACTTTAACACCTATACATAGAGTTTAAATTGTGCATCTCTTATTAAGTTATATTAGCATTTTAGTATTGAAAACGAAGCTTTTGTTTAAGAAATAAAGTTGGTTTTTGCATGACGTAAGATTGAGCAAATAATTGGCCGTGATTTGATAATAAACGGGATCAATTTGGTTTTATGCTTTTATTAGCAGTAAGACTTGCTATTAGACGAAATTACTAAATTAATTATGTTCTAGTATATAATTTCTACTAGATATTTGCGATTTTGCTTACGAAAGTAATGTTATATTATTCATTCATTCGTTGTGTCGCGTAAACGAACTACCTACACTGTTATCGCATTATGTTTGAGCTACTAACTAAATTTGTTTTAATTTGTAATATTAAATGTTACTTGCAGCTTATTAATAAAAAAGCAAAATTCAGAAAATGCATTGAATTGCAAATGCTTGTTGATGTTAGGATTGCTTATGTTCGGAATTAAAAATACATATCTCATTTTCTCCAGGCTTTACCATGGTAACCAGAAAACAATGAACATAAAATACTGATTGTTATTGTCATTGTAATGTATCCGAGTCGTCAATCAAAACAGCACGAACAAATTCTCAAGTCGTTAAATCAGCCAAAACGAGAGACGCAAGGATTCCATAATGATGGTAAACACACGGGCTTATACCATCTGCTTGATCGTAGAAAAATCTGAAGAATAGGAAAAAAATTGTATTTGTATATTATGTTCCCATTCGCACGCTGAAGCTACTAGGCCAACACTACTCTTAACTTTTTAACGGCAACAAGCTAACTTCTTATTAAACTAGTCTTGGCACACACCACTTTCAGTAACAAAAACGTTATGATGACGAAATACTCCGACATAGTTATATGTTGGCGAATATACAGTATACATTTCTTATTACCATTATTTTGTAAATTCCTAGACAAAATAATAATATATAGAAATTGTAGTTTCCAATAAAAAATCAGTAAAACGTATCGGAAAAGTGTAAAATTTTCATCCGTATATCCCATTCGCCCGCAGCATCAAACTTGGCTATCGATGTATTAGACTCGCAAATATCGACATTTTGTAGCCAACACTAACTTATCGCGATGAATATCGATGAAAAACACGCGTTTTAGCGTTCAGCTAAACTGTCGTGTACAATGGAATAACTTTTTAAAAATTTCTCAAGACAATCTTGTTTAAAAGCAACTGATCCATGATCTAATGTAATAATGCGTGAGACGCATTATTTCTTATAATAAATAATAATAATTGTTATATCATCCTTCAACAAACAGTTATATTAAATACAACAAGAATAACCCGCATATTTCTACAAGATCCATTAAAAACTGTTTTCACTTAGCGTAGGCCCGTGTGCCACAGTGTACAATAATAAAAGCCTTTTATTTGAGAACACTTAAACAAAATTATATTTCTACCATCTCATTATTAGATATTTCATTATTGTATTGCTCTTTTTTTGGTAAAAGCCTCCTCCAAATACCACCATTCCTGTCAGGTACCACCTGCTGTTTCCTTAATGTGGTCTATTTACCTTCTAAATTGTCTTCCTTTTTTGCGTTTATTGTACAAATAAAAAGCAAACACTGGCAAAATATACAAAAAACAATAACGATGTTAAATCATCATTATCATCAATGACGGTACAGCCCCTTGTGGACCTTAGCCGTTTTCGCTATCGCAATTTATGGCCAACTTCGAACACCTATTGTTTGTCCTTGACTACTCCATCCCACCGACGCAGCCGGTCTACTTGGTTGCCACCAAGTTGTGAGTTCAGTAAGAACTTTGGGTTTCTTTCATCCGACATTCGGTGCACATGTGTCAAGCACTTGAGCCTGTTGGATTTTGTGAATCGGATAATGTTGGCGTCAAAAATATTATAAAGTTCTTCATATAAATACGCCAAACACCGTCGCGTCGTCGCGAACAGGACAAAGAAAACTTAATTTAATATGTATATAAATTATAAATACATTTTGTAAATACCTTTTCGATTTAAAAGATTCGATTTAATGGGTCACCCATTGCTAGTTCTTCTCGTCAGTTCTACGCCCTTTTCAGAACTGGCAGTAAACGTAAATTTAGACGCATATTTTTTGCTGTTGTTCATAAGTGTACGCTTGTATTGTGAGTGTATCTAAGTGTATTTTGATTCACACTTTATAGAAACAATTAAAAATATGAAAAACACATTTTTTTTTGATACAACGGGATCGTATAGATTTTTTATGCTAATATCTTTAACTTTAATAAAAATAATTGTCATTATATACTCGTATACGAGTAGATGAAATGATAGCTCATTAACGCCATTGCTTCGACAAATACGTTTTGTATGCAACTTAGACAAATATTTTCAAGCGTGTTAACAAACTTCTTACAAATATTTTTTGTTATAGTTTTATATATATGCAGGAATGTAATATGTACTGTTCCTCTAACCTATAGGGAGGATCCACGATCAGTCTAACCACTGACTGGTCCTAAGGCTCCAGCCTTGCGATTCTGTAAGCGGCGGACGCGCTCAAATCAGTCGTAAAGCAGTCGCGACTGCCCTGCGATTCTGTGACTCACTTCACGAACTCACACAGCGGTTTTCGCATCGGCGGTCGCTCTCAAATCAGTCGTGAAGCAGTCGCGACTGCCCTGCGATTCTGTGACTCACTTCACGAACTCACACAGCGGTTTTCGCATCGGCGGTCGCTCAAATCAGTCGTAAAGCAGTCGCGACTGCCCTGCGATTCTGTGACTCACTTCACGAACTCACACAGCGGTTTTCGCATCGGCGGTCGCTCTCAAATCAGTCGTAAAGCAGTCGCGACTGCCCTGCGATTCTGTGACTCACTTCACGAACTCACACAGCGGTTTCTCAAATCAGTCGTGAAGCAGTCAGCGACTTGAGAGCGACCGCCGATGCGAAAGCCGCTGTGTGAGTTCGTGAAGTGAGTTACAGAATCGCAGGGCTGATTTGAGCGCTACCACCGCTGCGAAAACCGCTGTGAGAGTTCGAAAAGTGAGTTACAGAATAGCAAGACAGGTCGAGAAGTAGCATGTACTCGTATCCCTAGCGGTGGAAGTAAATTGTTATCGCATGTAACGTCATTACAGTAAGTGTAGGCACAAAGGTAGGTACATATAGCTAAATAGACACACAAAATCCAAACAACTTACGACTACCCATATTACGTGATACACAAGTCCTAACAATATTCATCAAAAACAGGTCGACGGACAATCGGACGTCCACCATGATGGACGCTTCAGTGAATACAAACAGACAAAAGAATTGTTCTTCATAAATACTTAAATATGAAATTCCCATGCCCCCCGGTTGATGGCATGATTTAAATATTGTTTCCATTTGTAGATAATGTCTATTTTTAGCAACTTTATTCTGTATAGGGAATATAATATATTTCTAACATTCAGTGAGACAACGTAGGATAATTTTTAGAAAAGAGATTTGTTATTTAAATTGTAGGAAAATTATTACTGTTTATATTTTTGGTTTATAATTTTAAAAAAAAGGGTGCGTGTACTTATGTACGCGCGTAAGAAGTTATACTTCTTTAGCATTATTAAAAATAGTTTGGCTTTGTTCCACCTCCAGTTTTTGATGTTTCACAGCGACAACTCTTTTTTGGTATTCAATTTAGTGCACTTAGACAGATTCATCAATTGTTTTTTGTCTCTTGTCCTTATATTTGCTAGATTAAATCAAGAAAATTACATGTTTTGATTAAACAATGTGGTCATTTTTTTAATCAAAACATTACTCGATAATAATACATACGGATAGTTAACCTCAATTGTATTGAAGCACTTAGGAAGGTTGATGAGCACAGTTTTTTCACAAATATTAATTAGTATTGGTTTAAATATTCAATTAAAATCACTTCTGATTATAATTTAAAAAGCATTGCTATATTTCTTTAAAAAAATAATAAAAACTCCTTTATTTGTTTAAAAGGTAAATGACAAATGTCATTATGGTCATTCAAAATTCTTGGCATACGCACTTCACGCATATTCCATTTCTTTTTACTTGTAGATTGTCTTATTCCTATCTCGCTCGCGCACTCTATAATCACACTCCTAATTTTGTGTCACAGGTAATTAATTAATTAATGATCGCATTGTAAAATTTCACTCTCATAAATTTTTCATAACGCGCCTAAAGAAGTATAACTTCAAAAATTAAATTGCCTTTACGTTTTAGACTCGCAAATATAAACTTTTTCCATCCAACACTTATAACGAGGAATATCAATGAAAACCACGCGTTTTAGCCTAGGTGCAGCTAAACATTCGTGTGCGACAGTCTCACAATATAAAAAAAAAAAATATTTTATTTTACCACCTATTCCTCAGCAACAACGGGATATAACAACGGTGCAAGGGCCGCCGCCACCGCCGCGCCGGCCGGATTGCGGATGATACGTGAAGTTCATTTTGACATACGATAGATACATCTCAATACGTTTTCTCACACTTAGCTGTAAATCTCTAAGTTAAGATTTAGGGTAAGCCGTAAGTCTAAGGTTTAATTTACACGCCGTACAATTGTAAGAAGGCAATATAATAATCCATCGGACCCGTGGTCCTCACGCTAGGCTAATATAGCTCGTAGCTTGTCACCCCTTTTATCCAGCTTAATGCTTATTACCCCTTTTATCTCAAATATATATAAAACCTCATTCTTACATAAGCTATATAAAAATTAACGTCGAAAATGATACATAGGTATAGATTTGGAGGTCTGGAGGGCTCATATTATTTTCCAAATTAAATGGACAATTTTGTTCAGTCGACTTTTCCAATTAATAATTTATTGTGAAACCAAGTACAGACACTTTTATTACGCCTAAACCCGGGGCGTTTTGACTAACTAATCCAGGGGCTTGAAAATAAACTAATTCTTAAAATACTCTGTACATAAAAATGTCTTAATGAAATTCGTGTCACCGTTAGCTTGACAACATAATACCGTCTGTCCGTTTGTACAAAAACTAACTAATGGGTTGATTCACACCGTTTTTCCATTCTTGTATTGTTTGCGGTTTTTTAAGAAAACAGGTTTGCTTTTTATTGCAATTTTGGTACGGTTAAATTACGAGCTTACATGATTAGTAAGCGGTGTTTTGTTTGATTATTGAACGAGGAATGATTCTTCTTAAAACCTATATTATCAATCTCATCATTAGAAAAAACTATGCTTCTGAATAAATAATATATTTTATTTAGATTATCACGCCTTTTTCCCATCGGGGTAGAAAGAGACCGCGGATCTCCTCTTGCTACGGTCCTGACTCCTGATATACCTCTCTCGCTTCATTCACTTTCATGATATGCATGCTCGTCGGTTTTTACTTATCCCTTCTCTAGTCCTCCTAGATTTGTTCCAGGTCTGTAGGACTCCTTAACCCGATTTCACCACCCACGGTATCCTACTTGATAACCAATTTTCATCAATCCATTCTTGGCCAAACCACCTAAGCTTCCCCTTTCGCATCCTTACCATCACGCAATGTTACACCACATCGTTTAATACTAATTTCCACGGCATTTATTCTACATTAATTCTTTCTCTGCCACACCAAATCTAGTATGAATATTACATATTAAAAAAAAATAGAAATATGATTATATAGATTTAATTTATGACAACGACGTTGCGTTGGAATGATACCTAAAATATGAAATAAAAACGGTACTTAGCGTGGTGGCGTTCATTGGATTTAATATGTACTAGGGACAAACATAATAAGAAATATTATTTACCTGTAATAAAATTTGCTTGTCGAATTTTAAATTCATCGAAAAGTCGGTTAATAAACTATCCTAAAAGTACAATTAAGTTAAAATAAAATTGTTGTATATATACCTTTTAGAATTAATAAATAAGAATCATTCCATTTCCATTTGGAACCCAATTAACGTAAGTTGAGTGAGATTACAAAATATACCTCTTTAGGGGTCATATAAAAAGGATTTATTGTTCCATTTTACCAATAGATGTCATTCATACAAGAGTGGAAGAAACCATTGCCTTTTTTTACTATCGGGGCAGACGGACACGCAATGTCAGAGGCCTCGCGATTGCGTTGCCGGCCTTTAAACTAAGAAAACGAATCACAATAAAAAAGATTTTTTTAAACGCTTATTGTGTCTACGTAAGTATTACAGATAACATAAAACTTGATTACATTACGATGATTTTTAGTAAACCCCATTTACCGGTCATAGTTACAACTAAAAGTATGAATCTCCCTTTCACTACCCCTTTAATATTTTCTGAAGATTTCGGACGCCATAAATAAGTTTTGGTAAGGGCGCAACCCCACGACATTTCGTTACACGGTATTTTGTTATTAGTCTATGGGGACCACTATGTGTTATCGAAAATTACTAGATGTATCTGTTTTATGATGGATTGTGTTACATCCTATGGTATATGATTGAGATTTTATAACTTTATAGGTGTGTGATTTAAAATTTTCAGATTTTCTAGCTCGTGCCTAGCTCTTTCTAGGATCCTGAGAATGAATAAATGAATTTTAAAGGTATTTATTTAAGACTTTTGCACTTATTAATAGTAAAAAAAATCCTGTAGTATAGTGTATTAATTTTATTTCCTTATCATGGATTGTTTTAGCTTAAGAAGCCACGATGTCCGGCACTTGTCCATTGATAACAACAATTTTTTTTATAATATGAGTAAGTTATGAATAAATGTAAATACATACTAACAAATAACAACATTAATTTTTTATAGGTTATTTGGAGTGGCTTACTCAACATTTTATTATGTATTGTACAGACAAGTTTAAAAAATGTAATTTAAAAAATTAGCTGAAGTATTATTTAATTAAGTTGTTTATCAAGATACCACTTACGTAAACTAGAATCTGTACGGAAATTGCGACATACGAATTTTTTTATTTGCACGTTTGATTTGATTTTAAATATGTATATATTTTTTTAATTTTAAGTAAGTATCTAAAGTACTGTCGACATATTATAATGACGTAACAGCGTTGACAGCAAATTTAGCCTGGCACTTAAAATCTCACCATGGTTCTTTCCGCACAGCCTCTAAAATTAATGTTTACAAGTCTCAACTTGGGTTGCACCATTAGACCATTTAAGATATTTTTTCCAATTATTTATGATTAAATTTTATTAGATGGATTCAGACAGAAAGTATTTCTTATAAGTATCTAAGTAGATCTGGATATACAGTATCACATCGACTATTCAGAACAAATCTGTAGCATCATTATACAGGAGGCACAAAAAAGCGTTCGCTGAGACACAACGTGGCATTCATAAATAAATACATATTTGAGTGTATGGGCCAAGCGATAAGTTTTAATCATCGCTCATCTTATGAGAGTCGACATGCAAAACATGACATTTTCTAATAAGACTCGATTCATTCATTCAAATACATATATATGTATTTTTACATTTTTTTATAAAAAAAAGAAGTTTTATATGTGACAGCGTTAGAATTAGAAACATTTGAACATAATCTCCGAGGTTTCTTGTGCTAAGTAGGTTAGGTTATAAGAAGTGAGTATTTACGCCAACATTTTATTGTTTAATTAGTCGAGATAATATGGAAACAAGCACGGCAAGTAATTAAATCTTTACAATACTATTATATTTTTAGTAAGTGAGTAGTAGGTTTAGATTTAAATTGGTTGCTATGCACTTTTCTTGAAGGACCCTATGTGTAATTTGTTCGGAAATACTTCAGTGGGCAGCTGGTTATAGTGGTGGTGCGCGGCAAAAACTGCCTTGAAAAAGTGTAAGAATTTTGTAGTGTTTGTTAATGTACCAAGTTTTAGTTTTTGTAGATATCGCCTTATCACTGGAGTATATCGTACCCACCTATAGTTGACAGGTAAATTCTAAATAACTTTTATATTAGATAATATATAGACAGATAGCGCATTAAGTATTTATCTCGCTGCAAAATTATTATTATTTATTTATTTAATTAACAAAACAAAGGATTTACTTTAGAACACGGCACATACACCAATTTATCAGAAATTCTCTCGCTACATCCTGTCCCCGACACCACTCGTTTAGATAAAGCCAGCACCGCTCGCTCACCAATGCGTCAGGCGTCGCGAAAAACCTGTGAAACTGCACGTAATGGCCGAAGAACATTTGTAAGATTATACCGCGAATTGTTCAAAATGACGTCCCACCACAGATGTCACACTGAATTTATGGCGGACATAGATGAGTTATTGCATAGAGTGCACGAAACGTCACTGTCAACACTAAAGACGTGAAAGTATGTATCGACATTTTGTGCTAGCTACATAGAGGCATTCGAAGTTCCAGCTTGTTCCAATTTTCTCTACATTAAACAGAAGACAATCATATGACCCCCAATTAAATGTAAAAGGTCGATCATTTATTTAAAAAACAATATCAATATATTCAAAATGAAAAAAAATCCCATCCAATGCTGTGAATATTTCGATTTGTGGATAAATATGTGTATGTGGAGACGAGAATATGAAATATATTTTGCATTGACCATAAAAAAATATAATTACAAATGTATTCCCAATCTATATTTTTGACCATTTTTCAACTTATTAAGTAACAAAACGTAGCAAATCAATGCCAATCCCTACCTAAAGGTATAACAATAACTTGGTGTAGATTTTTTCGATAGGTCAACTATTATTGCTCTTTTAGAGATGAAAAGATAACCTCTATAATAACATTACTCTGTTCCTAAAATGCGGGCAGTTTTTGCGAAGTTTCGAAGTGACTCCTAAATTATTTCAATCTATGTTTAATTTATAACGTCATTTATTAAATATCCCCTCGAGGTGACACGTACAGCAGTTTTTCTACGTTTGTACTAATTCAAATAAAATTAATTGAAATATTCGAATATTACGTTTATGTGAGAACAGATATTAATCTATATTATCAAAATTTAATGTATTTCTGAACTTATAAACGAACCTTAATTTTTTATAATTCTGGATATGGCACCCATATGTCAAAATCAAAACGTCTGGCCAGAGTTTATTATAGAAATCTTTATACATATTTATAAATTGCCTCTGCCAAAAAGACACAATTTAACATTGAGCTCTAGCCTAACTTAAGACTAAGTAATGTGTTCATAAGTGTGTACAATGTTAAGCATAAAATCCCAATGACATCAATTACACATTCATATTTATGTATTTACAGATTGTAATAATGGGATTTTGGTCAGCTGGTGATGGAACCTACGACCCCAGGATAAGAGAAGTCGCATGTTGAAACTAGTAGGCTACTACTGCTCATATTACAGTAAAATATAAACTATATTTTTTCTTTACTCTCTGCTTCATTAAAGCCCCGATTAGTTACATAAATAAAATATGTAAATACCGAATTATATTCCCAATCCTTCGATAGATTGTAACAGTCAAATAACATTCTTAAAGATAATATATTAAACACCTCGTTACGTTATAATTGATTAGGTACCGAATACCACTTCTCACTTAACGACCCTTCTATTGCGCACATGCTGTGAGTGGTCCAATGTACAAGATACAAGCTACAATCAAATAACTAAATAAACTGATTCCAGCAAGATTCGACAATAAATCACATTTTCTCTCTAAATATTACTAACTAGCGCGGCTTCGCACGGGTGGACATACATATATTTATTTTTTAAACAATTTTTGTAGATATTGATATGTTCTTTAATATTGTGGTACAATTTTTTGTTCTATCATCAATAGTTTTCACAGCGCTTGCGATGAAAGATATTTTATAGGCATTTTTTTACACCTTGGGTAACATTATTGTAGTTTTGGTAGGGTTCCTTATTTTTTTCTTGCAATTAAAAGCCTATTACAATCAGTGATAATGTAGCTTCCGAATGGCAAAATAATTATTACTTTTTGCGCCAATTCGTTACAAACATACTTAAATAGAAATCTTTTCTAGTAGAGATTTATGAATTTAACTTTATTCTTTGATACAATATACTAGGTTTAGTTAGATATTGAGTCGATACTGTGTTTATATTCGTGTACTAGCTTTGAAGGAGTTATAGGGAAAGATTCGTTATAAATTTAATATACACTACCCTATTGTGTGGTCTACATTCTTCCGCTTCAATAACTGACAATATGCTAAAGGATTAAATTAGGATAATTAAATACAATTTATACACCTTAACCACTGGAACCTTCAGTAGTGAGGTTGACGAAAAGAAAGAAAAGTAGCCCCTATGTGTATAGTAGATATCACTATGAATTGTCATGTTTAATTAAAAACCAAGTTTATTGTTGTATACCTATATATACTCATTTATAATCCTCATAAACCCAAATTATTAGTCACGTTTATTTATTATTAATATCCCTATAGCTCTTTGACAATACAGCAATTATAAATTACGGATAAGAAGAAAAAGGAAAACATAGAAACAGATAATATAATTTTATTACGTTTAAGAACTTGCTTGCTCGGCAGTATTTGTTTTTAAGAAATCTCACACGCTAAAGCTCTTGATTTAAACTACACAAAAGTATTAACTATAATAAATCCTAGTTAGGGTATAAATGTATGGTTATCTAAACATATCGTGTCTGAAAGCTTTGTTCAAAGATTTTATCGAAACTATTCAATATATGATTTGTAAGTATGGGAAAAGAACAGTATAATAAATATTTATGAATATAAAACGATATTAAAATATAACACAAAAGTTATGAACTTATGAATATGACAACATTTTTTACAAAGATATTAATTAAGGCCGTGGTAATGATCGCCTCCTCCCTTTTCTTCGACAAAAACACTGCATATCTTCGTGACGCTAATATTATTATTGCGTTTCATCCGTAAACATTTTAAACCCATTCTCCTAAAGTAGTTTCACTTCACAAAACTAAAAATAACTGAAACAGCTCCTCGGCGGATATGATAAGGGTCCACTCCCGAACTGAACCACAACTTCTTCTACCAGCCCGTTGACTTGAATTCCCCATCTTTTACCAGGGTACTGCAATATAGATATACATTCCCGATAAGACAGCACTTCAATATAATCAATGGTTTCCTTGCAAACGAATCGTTATTTGTATTAGCTGTAAAACCTCTCGTAAATCATTAGAAATATCTCCATCGCATCAAATTACACTAATGCAGCATTAACGCCTATAAAACCACAAATATTCATGGAACCCAACCATTTAAATAACCCAAAAATAGCCGATTAATCTTAACAAAAAGCATTATTTACGGCAGCCGTCAAGTGGTCTCTGGTACCAAATTTAGATGTTTAACAAAACCTTACAAAAGATAAACTTTTTCTTAATCTATCGAAGCCTTGTTATAGAATGTGAGTAATATTTAAACATGGGTTAATACAATAAGGATCGGCGTTCATTATTAATAGAATAAATTATTCTAATTAATTTTTTGACATCGTCATCCAATGTTTTCCAGCTACCCTGTCGATCCCGTCGGCCCATAACTATTGCTCTGCCCTTATTAATATTAACGAGTATTATTTGACAAAAATGATTTGCAGAAAATCTGCAGATTTTTCGTATACATTTTTTTACATATATATTTTTTTTTTGTGTCTGCAATTAAACTCTTCCTAAACGGCTGATCTTGATAAATTTGTGTGTGTTCCATTGGATTCGAGAAAGGTTTAGATTACAATTGCTTTTATCTCCATAAGACGTGTGTACAGGACAACGTCTGTCGGCTCGGCATAAGGAATAGAAAAACAATTAAATGCAATGAATCTGTCCGCTGCTGATAACTGTGTGATACTTAATACTTGATTAATTGCGCACAGTCGGGTTCATCCGCGAGTTCAGTGAAAAGATTGAACACACTTACTCCACTACCTCTGCGACCCAAAATGTGGCTTGGCCTCCGAAATGAGATACTTCCGGCCCGCCCTGTGATGTGCAATTCCCCGCTAATTGCTGGCTTTCAGCTCTAGCAGGTGCTCCTCCATTCTGCCAATCCAGCGGTACCTGGGACGATTCCCGACCACTAGGCTGGTATGCTCAAGTAATCACAGCCAACATAGCCAATGAGCTTTGTATTCGCATTTAACATTTAGCTGGATGCTAATTCGTCTATTCTTTCGGACTCTCCAAGACCTGATAAAATATTAAAAATTAAAATAATTAATTCCAGTATACGCCGGCCCTTACTGATGTTATCGCGCCATTCCCAGAAGGACATGTGCCGCTAATAAACTAATTGGCCCAGCGATGCTCGCGCTGCATTATTTTATTTTATTAAACCGTAACGAAACTGATTCGATCTCGTCTCAATTAATTTGTCCTGAAGTGTACGGTTAATTAGACGCAGATAAATTAATGGTAATGAGGTGTAATGTAATTATTAAACGTATTTGGAATATTCATTACGTTAATTGCCGCTATTTGGTAAACATCTAGATTCTAAAACATTATTTGGTTAAACGTAATCAAAGAGAGATTTCGGAAATTGTCTTCCGTTATTGGAGAAGCAACAGAGAGTGAAGAAGAAACCTAATCAAATAATTTTGACGACTCATTGGTCTAGTGGTTAGTACCCCTGACTCCGAAACCATGGGTCCCGAGTTCGATCCCCGGCTGAGACGAACATCGATGTGATGAGCATTTGGTGTTGTGCTTAGGTCTTGGGTGTTTAAATATGTCTATCTATCTATAGTATGTATGTATATCCGTTGCCTAGTACCCATAACACAAGCTTCACCAGCTTAGCATGGGACCAGGTCAATTGGTGTAAATTGTGTCTAAAAAAAAATATTGCCACGAAGGCGGCTTATAGTCGCCTTGATTAAATCTTTAGTAAAAAAATAAAAAAATGTATGTACTTAATATGTCCCCTTTCACAAGACCCACCTCTTTAGTGGTTAAGGATGGCGTAAGGAATCGATCACAGAGAAACTAGAGATTTTTTCGGGTTCGAACGCACATCTACATGAACCAACTTCAAAACAGACTCAAAAATATGTCTACCCAATGCTCCGTATAAAAAAGTGTGAAAAGTTTTCAAAATTAAATATTTTGGTAAAAAACAATTTTAATCTGTTTAATACGCAGACACACTTCAATGTCTATGTCCAGTAATAAATCAAGCGACACCTGCTTTCCTTTATCTAAATTTGACATCATTTCTCAGAACAGATGAGTCGATAGCAGACTGCTTTGAAATTGTCATTATACCATTTAAATAACGATAAACATCTCATACATTATTTATTTTTATTTAATTTAATAAAAGATCATAAAATTGCAAATTATGTTTCGGGTCCTTCATATTTCCACAAATGACCGCGACCCAATAATAATTTCAACATTCTTATTTTAACCATAATTTCGTAATACATATATAATAATAATGGCCCTACTGCCCCAAATGGGGCTATGCCTCCACATCCCTTTCTTCAATCGTTTTTAATCTATAGACAAGTAGGTGAACAGCCTTCTGACAAATGATACATGCCGCTTTTCTCTCGATGTTTGCTAGGGCACATAGAAAGAAAGTTCACACGATTTCGGGGTTGAGGGTCGCACTAGGCTAACACTACTCTGATCTTATACATAAATAATAATAAAAAACTTGAGGGGTGTCAAGGGACTCCCGGATGGAACGAAGTTCCTTTCGATTAATTAGTGAAGGAATTGTAATATTTTTTTTTTCTTATTAACAAATATATAATGTTATATAAACTTAATCAGTAGGCTCAATTTTCGTAATAATTGGCTTGTGGTAACTGAAGTAGGAAACATATGTTTGGGATTCTACTTTATT
The DNA here is from genome assembly GCA_963693345.1 of Pieris melete. Lineage (NCBI taxonomy): Eukaryota > Metazoa > Arthropoda > Insecta > Lepidoptera > Pieridae > Pieris > Pieris melete. Next base: position 3,371,177 of record CAVNZK010000297.1, on the reverse strand, counting down.
TAAATGTCTTGAAAAAACTGCACCAATGGTAGTATTATATTTTGTTGTTGATTCTGCTGGATTATTGTTAATTCTTAAATCAAATTCTTCCTCTAGAAACTGTAGCAATGGTTTTGATTTTTCATTACTGAAGTTGATGTTAAAATCACCGGCTAAAATGATTGGAACTTTATCTAAATTTTTGTTGTATCTGCTAAGCGTTCGAGATGCATCTTAAGAATACTCTAGCAGTGCTCGATGAATGAACTCCTGAATATCTATTTATTTGGTGAGACATATATGACTGCCATGATTAAGGTAACACCGTTTTCCATTACACACTCTGCTGCACATAAATCTGCAACACTTGTACGTCTTACGTGCAAGTCCTGAATATTGTTCATTTTGACCGACATATTTAGTGTTACAAGATTGGTCGTATCATTTATGTTGTGATATATCGCAACTCCACCTGAACGAACAAAATCACGTTTAAAGTGGGTTATACAATTAAAATTCGGTATATCACATTCTTCTCGATTGTCCAACCATGTCTCTGGTAATAACAAAATGTTCGTTATCCCTAGAAAAAAAAGCCAACATCACGAGGTGTTCCCAGGCGGTCACCCATCCAAGTACTGACCTCGCCCGACGTTGCTTAACTTCGGTGATGGGACGAAAACCGGTGTATTACAATTGCAAATAGCAAAAAGTGTCGTGACTACTTTTCGTAAGATTTTTTTCCGCCCCCTTTCACAACGCGCGATAAGGAACTTCGTTCCAACATATGAACATATAATTTTTTTTATTATCAATAACAAATATACCTCAGTAAATTAAAGAGATTTTTTTTCTAATGAATAAGGCTTACAGTAGCATGTCAGCTAGCCTATCGTTCAAAGCCTAAAAGGTTTTTTTTCGGTTGTCTATCTCTTTCACGATTTGCTGCTATTGCACTCTCTTCTCGGCTCAGCGCCGGCGCAGAACATTTAAAAACAGGGTTTTTATCTACGAAATGTATATAATATGTGGTGTATGGTGGAGGGTTGTTGCCAGTTCTTCACGCTCATTCTACGCCCTTGATTTGGTAACTGTAAGTGTAGATATTCCTGTAAAAAAAGACGTCCCTAAGTGTACGAGTACATAGTTAGCTAAATGATTATTTAAAAACCTACTTCCAGTTAAGTGCCGAGACAATTATGTCTAAATGATATTTTAGTTAGCAGACTTACTTACTTCGCCTACAGGTAAAAATTTAAATTGAGAATTCTTGTTTTTAAAATTGCCACAATTTTAATACTCAGTTTAAAATTATGCAATACATTAAAACATGTGTGAGATGTATTTAAGATAAGGTAATTTGTTTTGACCCCACCATTACGGCATCTTAAGATTTTATAATCTCAAAATGGTGTAATTATGAGTTATTTATTGTAGAGATATGTAAGTAACTTGAGATAAGACTTTTAACTTTTTTAAGTGTCAAATGTGATTGTATTTATTGGTATTCAGTTTTATTTAGATAAGGGTTTGGACTGTTTTTTGGTTGTTATTTATATGAAGTCTGTAATCTCGTAGTCCATAGATATAAGTTTTAAACAACATAGAAATCATCTATGTTTATGTTGTTAGGCTATTTTTTAAACAATATAATTAAAAAGCAGAACACCAGTGTTGGCCTAGTGGCTTCAGCGTGCGACTCTCAGCCCTGAGGTCGTAGATTCGATCCCCGGCTGTGCACCAATGGACTTTATTTCTATATGCGCATTTAACATTTGCTCGAACGGTGAAGGAAAACATCGTGAGGAAACCGACATGTCCAACCCAAAACCCACACGCCGTCGACCCAAAAAGTCGACGGCGTGTGTCAGGCACTAAAGGGTGATCACCTACTTGCCTATTAGATTTAAAAATTATCATGAAATAGATTCAGAAATCGGAGGCCAAGAACTAAAGAGGTTGTAGCGCTACTGATTTATTTTATTTTAATTAAATAATATTTAAATTTTAAGGACCACATTCAATTATAAACCAACTATGAGATTTAGAAGCGACTTAGGTAGTGTTGGCGTAAAGGATTCAGCCAGCGACTTCCTTGAGGTCGTAGGTTCGATCCCCGGCTGTGCACCAATGGACTTTCTGTATATGTGAAATTAACACTTGCGACATCATCGCGATGAAACCGGCATGTCTCAAATCCAAAAATCGACGACATGTGTCAAGGCTGGTTATCTGTTTGTCTATGAAATAAAAATTATCAAAGAATGCAATTTGAGGGATAGCGCCACACACGCCATAATTAAAGGCTATAAATACTAACATTAAATCAGATTTTTATTAATTTTTGACTAGATTTTAATGTTTACTAGATAAATAAGCAATAATTAATACCTTTTAGTTTTCCTGATTACTTTTTGACTTTTAGTACTGTGAGTAACTACTACCTGCTGTTTTACTCGGTTTCACTCGCAGACAAAGCCGTAGGAAGACTTTAGTAACGTTATTAATAACTTAAATACCCAAAACAAAAAAGCAACCATTGTTTCAAAGCTATTAAGGATTTCTCAGCAATATTTGGCATCATCATTGTGTGTCAATAAATCGAGTCGCCGATAATGATCGTTAAATATCAGGATAATGATGTAATGATTAACGACTGCGCCCGCGCACCTAATAGCGGCTAATGATTCCAGTTTGTTTTCAAATGGTCACTTTGTTACGCGTTTTGATGATTTTGGGGGTCATTTATATTTTTAAGTGCTCTACGCTGAGCCATCCAGGGAGCAAACAGCGGATAATGCTACAGGACTATTCTAGTCTAGTCTATACTAGTCTGAAGTCGGTGTAGTCCTTATAACTGAGGTGACGCAAACATATTTCTACCGTAGCAAGAATGAACTACTGCTTGGCTATCATATAAACTATGCGGGAGGGTTATATTGGACTCGCTGTTATCGATACCCACTAAATCGGATGCGGTACCAGCAGAACATTATCCGTCACACCGGCATAAGCAAGTAGATAGTGTCTCAAGCAACAGTCTTAAAAGTGACAAAAATGTCATACTTTTCATATTTTTTTTTAGAACTCTTCTATATATAGAGTATTACAATATTCTTAGCCTATATATAATTAGAAATGGATAAATAGAAAATTAAAGTAAGTTTGGTCCCTGTGGCAGTGTAGCTTTAATGCTGACATCTCCTCGCTGTATTGCGATACTTACCTATTCGTTGAGTGAGGTATAATTTCTATTTAATCTCTGAAAAGATCGTTAGTAAGCTTATTAAATGCTCATGCGCTAAGCTTATATGATAAAAGAAGAACTTTATCATACATATTTTTATTATAATTCTAGATTTTTGTCTTTTTAAAAATTAATACGGAACCATTAAAACACAATTCGTTCAATATGACTCATAGTGCGATGACTTGCGCGATGAAGCAAAATATTTGTGACGGTAATGATTTATTGTTTGACAATCATGGTAGCCACATACCACAGAATATGAGAAATACTATAAAAACCAATAGACAATTCAATGTTTCTACAATCCTTACAATAGGCTATCACTAAGCTGAAACCAAATTTGAAGGCGTACTTTTAATATTACAAAAACTTTCGAAAATAAAGCACATACAAGAATCACTTCAAATTAAATAAAGCGACAGAAAAATAAAAAAGATAATTAAATAAAGGCAGCGGATGACATTATCAGCAAAATTCTCTAATTACGCTATAGTCATTTAGTCGAAACATTTTACCGGAAAAGGCATTTTTATTATATTTTTTATTGCAACTGACCAGCCCTGACTTTGCCGATTAAAAATAATTTACAAGTTTTCTTTATTCTGTATGCAATTTATGACGGTCTGTGGATTTTGGATCCGATCCACATTCTAAGGCACAATCTCGTTTTGAGTCATATATGTCAAACTTTATACAGAAAAGTTTGATTGACTGTATATATATAGAGTAGTCCATATATTCGGTACTTAAAAAGGTCTTCTTAACCATTAACACCAGTTAATTGCTTAGCTGTTTTCTTCACATATATAATTGTCAAGATAATTTGATAGATGACTCTAGTTCGCTGATTAAATTAGTTAAACCAAAGACAATCTAAAACACATTGTTTTTGGTGAATGCAACATCCGGCGCATCGATTTCCGCTTAAATAAAAAAAATAGAACAGAATAGAATACCTTTGTTCGTGGGCGATGGTAAAAATCGTTAGTACAATGCTCTAAAAAATTGTCTATGTACAGACGAGATACAATTGTATTATATGTATAGGTCAATCTCTCAATGGGATACCAGTTACAAAAAATCATTTTATTATCCTTTAAAGTGGCAAATGTAAAAATATACTCGATAATATTCCTCGATATCGTATCAGAATTAAACATGTTTTAAAAACAAACTTTTCTTATATAAAAAAACAGGTGATTGTGACTCTTATCAACTTGGAATAAGGCCGAATAAGGCGTATTATAACAAAAGTAATTTGTTTAAATAGCAGTCGCTGCGAGAAATCGCGATTATTGCACGAATGACTTTATTTATTAAAATTAAATGCAATATAAGTGTTGGTTTACATGTCGACGTTATTATCAAGGTAATTTTTATTTATTATACTGGACTTTTCTCGGTTTGAACGGTTATTGTACTATGAATGACTTCCTTGAGTTAATTTTTATTTTATACGCGAAAGCTTTTTTCATATATTTTATTAGTCAATTCAAAAGTAGGTTAATCAAATAATCGTAAGCTTTAATTACCAATGTTTTCATTATACAAAAAATTAAACTGTTTCCGAGGCTATGGTAACTATACTGCATGAAATTTTAAGGTGAGCGCTTCATTGCTGAAAGCTTACCAAAACTTCTGCCAGAATGATACAGATAGAGATATTATTAACTAGTCTTAAAATAAAGCAAATAAAGTCCCTTTTTAGAAAAGGAGAGATTTGACACTCCCCTTCTGCCCAGCTCCTCGGCCACAGATCTGCCTGATCGCTTGCCTGATAACCATAGACAACATTTATTACTAACGAAACACACACACAAAATATTAATAAAAAATTATAACAAAAAAATATGGAGAAAAAAAAGAATAAGGTACATTTAAAGTGTGTTATGTGTGTGCGTTGTGGATGTAACTGGCTCAGCATTATAGAGCAGACGTGTTCCACAGCGCTGGTCATTCTGCCAGAGACCACAACAGTTAGTTTGTGCTAGGTGTGGTAGGGTCTCACACAAAAAAAGTTAGTCATTCGATTTTACGTGGGATTTTGCGTATGTTTTATTAGTCCTATAAACGGTAGTACCTAATTATGGCCATAACTTCCTTATCAATAAGCACTTGGCACACAAAGGCCATATTACCATAAAAAGAGTCATATAAACTAATTCTAATCTCTCGAAAACATCTTTAGAGTAGCTTCATATTCCATCTTGCACCCTCACAGCGGGCCGCCATTGTACGAGAGAAATAAATGAATCCACCATCAGAATACTTAATATTATAATTTGATATTTTAAAACGGATAAAGATATTAAAAGTCACGCTTTAAAGTGTTTATTTAACGCTTCTTTGAGGCTCTGAATTATTGAGATGTGCCTTTTTGTTGGGGTCGATGGCATTTATGTTCAGCCGCCGATTAAGGTTTTAGACTATGCTTGTTTGACGGGATGTTGAGTATAGGGACAAAATGATTTGGTTTGGAAGTTTTGTAAGTAAGAAAAATATGTAGAGTATATACATTTGAAAGGAAGAGTGGTCAGACCAAAAAAGGTGGGGGGCTTGATAGAAATAGCAGGAGCGGAATGGCAGACTATCCGCAGGCGATAAGTAAATACTACTACTGAAGGCTTTATTATAATATAGATTAAACGTTTTGGTATTTTATACTTGTCTTACTTATTTAATTTAGGAAAGTAATAATAATAAAACCCGTTTATTTGCAATACAAATGTTAACAATATACAGTTTAAATTTGTATTATTTTCTTGTGTTTCGTCATCCTAACTTCCTTCAGTACCACTGATCGATTTCGAGGCTCCAGACTTGGATGATTTTTCCAAATTTATCTATCAATGTTTTTCGTTCTCCATTCGCTTCCTGCCAATATCTTCTATCCACCTTTTCTAGGGCGCCGTCGTCCCCGTGATCCTTTTCATAGATACGTATATTTTTAAAGTAGGTACAGCTAAAATTTAGTTAGTAGTTTTTAATTATAATAAGTTAGTAGAAAAGTGAATTTCTGAGTTGTGGTTTGAAATATTTGGTTAAAGAGTATTTAGTGGAGATTGGCACAGTGCAGACATGGCTGGATTTGGAGGAGGCTTTTGCCAAAAAAACTGCAGACAGATATCTAGAAATGAATGAGATGATAGAAATATAAATGAAGTGCAGGCTTAATGGTCAAGATTTATGGCAATAGCTTGCCCAAACTTAAATAAATATAATTGTGAAGTATCTTTACTAAAATAGTCCAGAATTATTAGTATCCTATACAAAGTTAGTCAGTGTAAAATGATCCTAACCGATCCCTGAGGGATTCTATTAACTCCTCAGTCCGTCTGACAGTTCGTTATATGTTAATTACTGAGTGACAGCTCGATGCTTTGTTGACTGATCTTTTGATTAATCTATGGTTTACACACAATGTTTATCTGTTAAATTAAAGGTTTTACTTTTTACCCGTTTGTTTATCTTAAGTAGTGTTGTAGATTTTTGACAGTGACAGTAGTATAGTTTTCGGATCAAATTGTGCTTTGCAAAACGAAATAAAATGTAAAGTTGTTATAGAATCCTCTTTAGCTTGAAGAATATTAAATCAATTTTTTTTATTAAAACGAAAATTTAGGACTAATATATTATAATAAACTAGATTTTAACTACTACCAGTATTTTGTCTAAATCGGGTCTAGATAATTCGTTATATCCTAGTAGTATAGTGCTACTGCAACATAAGTGACTTGTCTATGGTGCTAAGCCTAAACTTATTAGACAGGGTGACCATATAATTGTTTCGGACATAAAAAACAAAAAAGGTTTTACTTTTAAAGGGTTAAACTCATATAAGACATTGCTGTGTTCAATTCAAACCTAAACTAAGTTATTAAAAGCATGAAGCATATCTTGTCATTTAGATGGTTATAAAGAATGATTAAAATAAATAAATCAGTGGCGCAACAACCAATTTAGGTCTGGGCCTCAGATTTCTGTATCTATTTCATGATCATTTGTCAATCTCAATAGGTGATCAGTCTCCTGTGCCTAACACACGCTGTCGATATTTTGGGTCATTTTTTCTCACGATAAGCCGGTTTTCTTACGATGTTTTCCTTCATTCTAACGACTGTTAAATTCGCACATATAAAGAAAGTCCATTTGTGCACAGCCGGGGATCGAATCTATGACCTTACGGGTGACAGTCGCACGCAAAGAAGAAGCCACTAGGTCATCACTGGTCGGTAATAAAGAATCTGTATAAGTCTTAATATTGGAAGAATTCACAAGCAAAAATGTCCTAAAACATATTAAAAGCATGGTAACACCATCAAAACAGCTTGAATAAACATCGTTAACAGTGATAGATATGGGTAGTTATGAAAATAAACCAACACATCTTCACTTAACGAGTTACTTTACACAATTCACGTATCAAAACTTGTTTTATACAAACCACAGTTTACATTGCCGGTTTTGTATTGAATATTTATGAATGTAAAGAATAAAGCCAGCAGTAGTGTTTAAAATGTCTAGACAGGTCGTTAGTAATGGTTGGCAGTTGAAAAAAGATGGTGTGGAAGGAAGATGCCCCGCTGTGACGTAAATTCTCAGTCTGTCCCACTCGCACAGTTCGGAATGTCGTGCTGTCCCTTTTACACTTTGACAAACAGTTTAACAATTTAATGCTGTGATTGTGTAGAGCTATGAAGGTGTAGAAGGTTGATCCTGGAGGATATTTCCACATTTTTATTATTTACTCTATTTAAACAAATATTACTTATAATTAGAATAATAATCAAAAAGAAATATTAAATAATTATAAACGTTTTAACTTTCAACCTTAAGCTATATTAGTAAAGATAAAAGAAAATTAAAATAATGGGCAATAAAACTGATTGCATTGCAAATAAGTGCAGTATATGCAACTGCATTATAAAGCAGTTTCAAACATGAATGTGTTTTTTAATTATTGTAACGATCATGATGATAGTTATAGAATCTATTAACATACTAAAATTTCGCAATACAACATTTCGTTAAGTAATGTTTAATTTAATCTGTGTATAGAACACGTTATTCGTTTTGACATTCTTAATTGAAATAAAACGAGATAGACTTTTTTTGTAACACAAGGCGGTATGGTCTATTGTCATTAACCCATTGACAATTTTTATTTAATTTACAAAACTATGATTAATGATTTATCACACGTCCAAGCACTTGAATGAAATAGGAAACAGTAGAGGACTACTGAACAGCACGCAGTCCCATACTGTCAAAATGAGAGGTTATGTAGTAGACTATATTTATAAAATAATAGAGTATAGAGATGCTACGTTTAAATGAGCGGGTCTAAAGTTTTTATAGGTGCCTGTTATTATGATCGGTCGGAGGCTCGCGTGTGAAGTGGACGCATGAATTAATTATAATCGCACCGTAATCCCCGATAATGTATCACGTATTAATACGTATTAGTTCCAACGACTCTATCTTATTACATGTTATACAGAATAATGTATGTACGTAAGTCCTATACTACGAAATAGTTTTGAAATTTTATTCAAGTTTAAATAGAGATTGGTTTGCGATTTATAATTACCATAAAATTACTGCTTTAATGAACCGGACATCCTAGGTTCGATTCCCAGCGATATCATGTTTTGGGGAGGCCACAAATAAATATCATAGAAATTAAGTGTTATTTAATCACTGAAGTATTTCCAAACCAATTCGACTTAGGGTGTTTTAAGAAAAGAGCATTCCAATTCTTGAAAGGCCGGCAACGCATTTGCGAGCCTTCTGGCAATGTGACTTGTGAGTGTCCTGCATGGGCGGCGGTATTACTTAACATCAGAGGAGCGTCCTGCCTTCTTATATATAATATATAAGGAGTAACACCAACACCTTAAAACCTTCAGTTGTTTTAAAGTTGGTTACATTTAACCGCATCTAAATCGGTTTATCCGTTTAGGAGCTACGGCGCGCATAGCGGGCTAACTTTAATATGGTGAGATTAAAGAACTCTTATGCCTATACCTTTTTAATCATATTTTAGGGCTTTCCTAATTATTTCATCAATCATTTTCACTTTTTGCACGTTTTCACTTTAGGTAATTTTTAAATAAGTTAATATAAATTTTAGAATCTGTATCATATAAGTGATTTCCTCATATAAATATGTATAATAAAAAATAAAAAATTCGAAGGCTTTTAAAAAAATGCAAAGTAGTTTAGTAGCTATATATGAAAAAAAAACCAAACAATGACGATAAAAAACAATGAATAACGCGAATAAAAACTTCGCTTTTAGCTAAGAGAATTTGTTTATTTTTATATTTACGAGTCCGGAAACCAATTTCTTAATTGCCAAGAAAAAAATAAATAAATTTGAAGTTAATTAAAACACGTACAATGTATTTTTAAATATATTATGAATTAATTAGTAAAGTACAAGTTTTTGTATAATTATAATGAATTAATAATATTTTAAATTTAAAAATAAGTTTATCAATGAAAATTCACGCATAAATCAAACATGTAGTCCAAGAGTCATGTTTTTTATTACGGGCGACACGAGGGGGATTATCCGTATAAGATGTCTTTCAAAATTATTTATTTATTTACAATTCGTTAAAGTTATACAGAAATACAGCACGTATAAAATAATTAAATAAAAAGGAGAGCAACTGGTGCCTTATTGCTTTCGAGGGACCTCTTCCAGGCAACTACAGTGAGAAAAAATAGATAAGGTGAGCGCAAGATGTGCAAAAGTACATAATTACTAAGACAAAAAGAATGGAACAACACAAATCAGTTAATACATGTAGACAGTAAAAAAATTAACGTAAGTCGGAGGACCTTTACAATTAGTAGCTCATAGACTCAAAGGGTTAAACAAGCTAGATTAAATAAGTAATTAATATATCGCTAAGCAGATAAATAAATATTTCATGTCGTCTTTTGTACACCAAAACGGTTTAAAATACTTATTCATTAAGAACATTACGATATTCACTTACATAAGAATATTTAGTAAGTAATACAATAAGCTAGCTTAGAAAATTATACCAGATCTCAAAAGGCAGCACTCCCTCGCTGTATTGCGATACTTATTCGTTGAGCGAGGATAGCGCCAGATCAGGGATCACCGGGACTATATACCAGACGCCAACTTACCCCTTTTAATTAGCACCTTTGTACTAGATCCCTACAGCTTATTAATTAATTGTATATTACACTAGTAAAAAGGTACAACAGTAGGCAAGAAACAAAAGACTTATAAGATAGAAATACAAAAAATTTAAAAATAAAAAATTACAATCAGAGATTGACTGCATTTTTTTTTATAGAACAAGGGGCTAACGAGCTGGAGGCTCACCTGATGTTAAGTGACACTCCATGCCAGAGGGCTCACGAGAGGCTGCCGACCTGTTAATTAAGGAATAATGAGTTGGTACGCTCTTGAAGTCGAATTGGTTTGGAAATACTTCCGTGAAAAGTGATTTTTATAGTAGAACGAAGAATCATATCTGCAATAAACGAGACAGTGAAAAAATAATAATAATCGTAACGGTGTAAATATATAAAATGTTTGTTTTAAAAAATATTGCAAATCTAAAACAAATAAATATGGTTAATGTCCACAAAGAATTGAACCGTAAAATCGTGTGTTCATCTCTTAGACTATGAATCTTGTATGAGATTAACTAATTTAGTTAATGACTTGTAATTAATCGCCATGTTCGCTTCACGGTACAATTATTTACTTTTTGTTAAATGTAATTTTATGGATAATAAATACGACGTTTCTTAATTATAGCTAGACTCGTTTTTGTCTGTGGTCGTGCACGTTAGGTTAATATTTTACAGAATAGCGGGCCCAACAGACGTTATTAAATTAAAAAAGTATGATAGTACCAACTGCACCGCCATCTGCTGGGCTGATTTCTGAATCTAAACCATCTAGGGCATCAGCCAAACGCATACAAAAAAATCATTCAAATCGGGCCAGCCGTTTCAGAGGAGTTCAGTGACATACACACGTTCAACATAATTATATATATATATATATATATATATATATATATAAAGATATTATATACCTACATATTAGCTCATACAGTTTGTTCTCGTCTCCCTTTCTAAAAGTTTTTTAATGTAGCGTGCGTATCTAGTTATAACTTATAAGTATAGTCTATTACATATTTGACCTTTTTTAAATAAATTTATTGATAAATATTTTATATGTATTTTATCAATATAATAACTCTATAAGCATTTGTTTTAAACGATATTCTTATATCCTCTTTGACGATATTTGCAGCACGCATTCTGTCAATGTTATGTCAAACGCCATAAGGTCACATCAAAAAAGTTTGAATTGTATGGTGATTAAGTACCTATTCTTTAATTTTCCGCGCAATTTTCTTAAATTTTTCTTCCATAAGAATCTTCTCCTGACAATAACAAACACAAGAAAAAAAGAATTAGCGAAAGCGGTCCAGAACGTGTGATTCCGTGACCAAGGGAAATAGGGATTCATTTTTATATGTATCTCTATATAGATATTTTTTATATAGAGCAGTGTTGCCCTAGTGGCTTAAGCGAGCGACTCTCATCCTTGAGGTCGTAGGTTCGATCCCCGGCTCCGCAACAATGGACTTTCTGTTTATGTGCGCATTTGACATTCGCTCGAACGGTGAAGGAAAACATCATGAGGAAACCGGCCTTAGACCCAAACACCTACCTGCTTGCCTATTAGATTGACAAATGATCATGAAACAGATATAGAAATCCAGGATATAGGCCCAGACCTAACAAGATTGTAGCGCCACTGATTTATTTATTTTAATACATTTTAGTAACGGAATGGACGATTTTCAATAAATATTAGTCAAGTAGGGTATTCTATTTCTTTTCATCGCAGTAATGGAGAGGCGTCAAAAGAAGAAGTATTATTTTAAAATCTCGAAAAAGTTTTTTCCTGCTCTACTTTCTCTTACAAACATTAGGAGTTATTACTCTAGATAAACGCAAACAGCCAACCAATAATTACCAGTGCGTGCTTAAATCCCGCTAAAAGTGCTGAAGTGCGATTATTTAAAGATGCAAGGTATAAATTATTGGAGGAAATGACCGCCCCGCCCACCACCCGCCTCGGGCGCTAGGGTAGTTCCGGTTTAATCGATATCGATAATCTTCTAAATATCGTAAATTAGCATACATAGACCACAAATATTTAGGAATTTGTGATATGTGGCAGATCTATGTATGTTTTGGTCAGGTTTATCGGCATTTTGTGCTATCCTTAAATTTAATAGCCAGAAATAAACATGATTTTCTAAAGAGCTTGACTTATTCAGTTAAGAAGGAGTATTAACAGAGACTGAAACAAAAACTTATAATCAAAATTCGCTTAAAAACGTTCATCACGCTGTACCTACCATTACTATGCCACCGTAACATTAACAAGATGTACCTACAGATAAGTGTTAAATGTTATTTTAATTTATTTTTTATTTTAAATAAAGGCTGGCAACGCACTCGCGAGCTCTCTTACACCAGATGAGCCTCCTTCCCGTCTACACTCTGTTCTATAAAAAAGAATACTTTATATAACTGTAAAACAAGACTAGAAATATCATACAAATAAGATTCGGAAAATATCGATAAACATCACAACTCTATCATCTCCGCGGAGCCTTATTCGATGATTTCGAGTGATTAACCGTTATTATTTAAAATAAATTCAATAATGGCCCAGCACTAGCCTTATGTTTGCTGATTTAAAAACCTTAACTTAATCAACTTTAAAACAAGGTATATAAGAGCTAAATTTGAATACTAATGACCTAAGAAATTTACCGATAAAGTTTACTTAAAGACGCAACTTAAAATTACCTTAGGGTAATTACACACGAAAGGGTTGGCCGTCGTATTTATGAAGTCTACATAGATAGAACACGCGCGAACCGTACCCAAACAAACAAAACATTGTCTGTGCATACGTATGTGCCTGTTTGTGAGTATGTGTGACTTTACTTTAAAAAATATTTTGTATAAATAGTGTAAGACTTTGTTTTATTAAAAATGTCAAACTGAGAAAATAAATACTGTCGATGAAGTTTTATTTAAATATACTAAGTTATTGAAACCTTTGCACAAAGGCATTTTGCACTTAACGTCAACCTCGTAACAAGTAATAATGAGATTTTAGTACTTAAAAACTTGTACTTGCTACTTTGAAATAATATATTATATCGTTTCTATTTAAACCATAAATATGTAGTCTTGTTTATGAAAACATATTATTAATCATAGTCGTGAAACCCTCCCAAATAAACCACAGAGCTCTTCATTGCATTTATCAATAAAACAATTGTTATGTATTAGATATAAATTATGATCAACAGAGACAGATCCTTATGTACAAACTACTCGTATAATGTATATTCTCTCGTATTATATATATATATATTTATAAGACATTGTCACGTCAAAAAACGCTACGATACACATTCAACCGTATCAAGACCCTAAATCGCCAAAATGGTGGACTTTTCGTGGATAATTGGTTTGAATTCTGTAATTTCGGTACGCAAATTGCCGATGTAGAATGTAATTATACATAATGACTGGTCTGGTTTATAATGTGTTCAGGTATAAATCGGAATGTTGACAAAACTCATTTAAAGTAATATCGACTCATTAAAGGGGACTTCTGAATTTTAAAAAATGCTCAGGAATAAACTTTGATCTAACATTTACGCGCGATACGTTTTAAACTAATTTTAAGTGCCTCCTAGAATTGATTATCTGTGAAATCGTTGTTTTGCTATGGAAATCCGGCTAAAAACTTGTCAATGGCATCGTATTTATATGTTGCGTTTGAGATTTTAAACGTATCTTCTGGTACATATAAAAATATCAGTCACCTAGCATATATAGCAATAATTAATATAATAAACAATAAAACAATGATGATACGTGCAAGTCTATCGGTACAGACATGAAATATTTAAGAAGAAATCAAAACGCGCAGAAAATTGATTTGTGTGCCAAAAGCGAGATATTATATAATCTATGAAAAGGTTGAGCTGTTTCCATACTCTGTTGTCATTGAAAATCGATTGATACACAAAAATATTTACAAGACCTAAAATTTAATATATTCTATATTATAATTATAACGGTAGGGTATAATTTAATAGATGACGCTTGACAAATGACATTTGACAGTTTTAGCTCTGACGACGTTCGGTCTTCGGACTATTTAGAACCGAAACAGTTTTTTTAGAACTTTTTATAAGTGATGGTGAATCGTAACTTTTCTATTGTCATTATTACAACAAATATGTTATCGAAATTTAATTTAATATTCATAGTATTAAATATATTCATCGGACAGAAGCTAGTCTCACAATCATATTACATTAGTAATAATTTCCTCTATAAACATTTTAGACTCTTCTGAGGTAATTAAACAAAATTAAAGGTAGCATTTTATGCCGCCATCTCCATTAACTAAACACTAGTTAAAACCCAAACGACTTCGACATACATGATCACAGGTTAAATATAAACAGTTTGAAGGGAGCGAAAAACGCAAGTAATGTATATATCAATTATATTAAAGTAGGACTTGTTAGCAAATAATCATTACAATAATTTAATTTTCTTGGCAATCTTATCTTTTGATAAATCGATGAAAACATTGATTCAATTCTCATTTTTATTAATAACGCAGATCGTTAAAGGCCGTAGGTACTTGAGTGCGGAAATATGGCGCTTTTTAATGTTATACTATATTTAATCCCCAACCTGTGTCTCGGATCCATTCGAGCTTCGGGCAACGAGCATTATTTATTATATTAATAACAACTAATTATATGTTTAAAAGAAATATTTTATAAGTAATGACGCGATATAAATCTTGTTCGACGCTCTAGGGATGTGGCGTAGCGATAAATTGTGTTTTAATCGATAATTTATCTGCATGTTAATTATATTTATACAGTAAAATGAAATTTAACGTAAGTGGCTATTTATTGTTTATTGCAATGCGGTCGTTGACATTCTTTAATATCCAACTATATTATTGCCTTGATTACTAATAGGAACAAGCTTTTAGCATTACTAAACACTAAGTTTTAATGAATTATTACAAATAGAAATCTGTTCTTTAAAGATCTCATAAAAGATCAAACACCTTAAAAATATTGTTTGCTAGCCCTAACAAACAAGATAAGGCAATTTATAATATTTCAAGTTCGCATTCAATAAAACATATCATAAAGCAACGCCCACTGCTTCGCCAATCAATACACAAATAATGTATAAGCGCGATACGTCTTAAAACAAATAGTTCCAAGAACATCAGCTTTCATAACTCTGCCAAATTGACACCTTGTTTAACCCAATGCAATTCTCGACAATTTGCGGCGTTCGTAAGTGGGCTATTATGCGCTCGCAAAGATATTTTTATCGATAAATATATCGATACTCGCCCCTCCTTCGTTGTGTTAAGGTTCACGATAGGTTTTTAAGTGGTTCTTTAGTGTTGTATTTTGGTGAATATCGACTACATATACATCTCATCGACAGCGATTTTATACTTTTTTCCCATCACGAATATCAATGGAAATTTGTTTTAAGCCCAATTATGTGCGCCTTTTGGTACGGTCTGCATATTAGTGGACATGAAAAAAATTCAATTAATTATTAAAAATCTATATTAATATCAATAACGGAAGAATGAATTAACATGGAAATATATTTAGTACAATTAAACCTTTTAACTGATAGGAAATTCGGCACCAGTTGATATACCAAGAGTCTGTGAAAATCGACCAGCACCATTATTGCTTAGAAAATGCAATACCTACAGTGCCCTCAAAACAACTTCTTTTTTTTCGTTGGCAAATGCCTCTCACGGCTTCCTTGTGGTGGAGGGTTACGTGGGACCTCGCTACTGTGCATACCGATTACGCCATCAGCAATCGCCCGAAGCAGGGCTCGGTAACAGTCTGGCCTGGTCCGCATACCGCCAACTCAAATACAACTCAGGCCTACCCCACGTCTATGGCTGGCAATACCTAATAGCCCAGCGACTATAATCAAACATCCTAAAAAATATTTTGGAATTGCTAAACTCTTGCACTACCTTATATTTATTTTGCGCATTTATGTGTACTTATAAATAATTAAATAATGTTGCAGTTAGTACAGGGATAGTGTCGAAACGTATGAGTAACAAAGTTAATCAGTTTCATATGTAATCTAATAGATTTATCTCAAGTTTAATGAAGGTCAACACTCAATATTTAACAATGGAGTTATGGTTGACCGTTGATTTATTAGTCCTACGCTATTCAAGTATTGTAAGTAGCAATTGTCTATGACTCGGATAGCTCGAATGGCATTGATTAATTAGATATATATTAATCTGTGTTTGTCTAGTTACACGCGTGTTCAAGGTTATATTTGTATGTGCACTAAGAACACTTACTCGTACGACCAGGGACCAACTTTTGGAACCAAGTCGACTTGTCAGGCACTGAAGGCTATAAAGAAAAATGTCAAAGAGGCATGCAATCTGAGGCCATGGTCCCTTTTTTTGAAAGTTGGTAACGCTTTTGAAGTTCTTTCATGTTTAAAGATATTCATTTTGCAATGCAAACACATTTTTTCTTCCCATAGAATGTTTGATTCTTTCATATAGTTTTGAACACAGAAACACAGGAGTATTTACAATATTCTTAACAACTTTGATTTTGTTCCCTTTAGAGAGTCCAACGTGAATTAAGAATTAAGTTGGCGCCTGATACCGGTGACCCCAGAGCTGGTGCTTTCTTCACTCAACGAATAGGTATCGCAATACATCGAGCAAATGCCATCATTAAAGGAACACTGCCAAAGGGACCAAGCTTTGTTTTAGCCTTCTATTTATCAATTTTTAATTATTTAAAAAAAAATCATAAGATTCAATAAATAACGCACGTACCTGCGTCCTTCTAGATTTCTAGAACATACTATAAGGCATAGAGATGATTAAAAACTTCTCGATAGTGTAACATCTTCTGCTGTATCAGAACCGCTTAAGGTTTTACAGATTGCATAGTTTATAGTTCTCATTCAATCTAAAAGAATATTGTTTTGTTATATACATTACTAAAGATTTGTAATACACGGGAATTAGTATTTTCTTTTAACAGTTATTTAACTGCTGCGCATTTGAAATCTTAAAGTCTAATAGTTTCATAAGTTAGAATTTTTATTTTTTGATCTTAATAATAATCGAGTGGCACTACAACCATCAAATAGGTCTTAGCCTCATATTGCATTCGTTGTTTTGATCTTTTTTATTTCATAGACAAATAGGTGATCAACCTTCTGTCTGACACATGTCTATTTTTGGATTTGAGACATGCCACTAAGTCAGTCTACTTTCAATGTCTTAATAATGAATAAATAAATTTGGTGACGAGTCAATGGTCAAATATTTATTACAATTGAAGTTATTAAAACAGGTTAGGCCACCCACACCTTATAATTAAAAACAGATCGTTTTAGTAATGTTTTTCTTAATAAACATTTGGAGGTTGTATTTAACATAAGGTTGTTTATAGAGATAACACCATTAGGTTCAGTTTAGCCGCTCACAAAGTGCCGGAAGTATAGACAAACAAAGAAAACGGCTTCTTTAGCAGCTTTTGGTGGGAAAATTCCATTAAATGTTAGACCAAAAATCTAATACGTTTTTGACGTACGGGAATCATACTAAGCGCTTAGGGTATGATTCATTCATAGTCGTTATTGTAAGACGGTAGATTTCAGGGTTAAACCAAGTTTAGATAATAGTATAATAATAATAGTAGTCTTGTCAGACTTCTATTATTTTTGGTTCAGACAAAGAAAATTTTTAAAGTAATCTGTGAAGCCAAATAAAAATGAAATAGTTTTAATTCTTGCAAAACATATTAATGTCATCATAAAAAGAGAAAAAAAAGCTCGATACGACCTCCAAATATTTAAAAAGAGAGCAAACTTCTCTCTCAAAAGTCGGCAACGGATCCACTAAAATGGGTGTCTATCACTACCCTTTAGGCACCCGAAGGCTCGTTATCCCCCTATAATATATAATATATATAAATATATATTTATAATTTAAACTGTTTAAGTTTATTACCCGTAACTGTATTATTTATAATTTACCTTTAAACAGTTATTAATTTTTAGATTACAATTGAGGGATAGGTATGAGTCAATTTTAAATGAATAACAAAATGTTCTTATAACCGTAACATAGCTCATGAAATATGTTTATTATTGAATTATGAATACAAAACGAATGTTACCATATAATTTTCTTAAGTAACTGTTAATTATTAGATCTTGTTAAGGCATTTATTTTATTTTAAAATTACCTCATAAATATAAAAATTATAATAATGGTTTACTGGTTAAGTGTTGGTAGTTAAGGCGTATTATTCTAAGTACATAAATGTGAATGGGTAATTTGTTTGTGTGTGTGTTTAGTTTAAATTGGCTCCTACTACGCCTTTAGCTCGCTGAGGTAATAGGCGGAGCAAGGTAGTAGAGTAGGGTTGTCAATGTCTTAGATATTTTTTAGAATTGAAAATAATAGTTATTCTAACTATATATAATACGTATATACACACACTCCGCAACCTCTGTTTCTCGTTTCGGAGGCCAACCATTTATTTAATTACTAGGACTATCCCTATATATTTTTTTTTGACAGGTTAATTTAAGAGCGCGGAATTCAAAAATATAGAATGTGCTTTTACCGTTCACACTAATAATCCATAACATAATAGTAATCACATAGAATACGGGGTTGCATTAACTCTACTGGCTTTTTACATAAATTATTCATAGCAATAATCACGCTGTTAGACTTAGTCGCGCTGGATTGAACGTTTGTTAATTTCAAAATGTTGTGGCAACCCTATGCTTCACGAGCGCCATCAATATAACAATTTAAGAGGAACATTTCAACAGCTATAAATTAAAGGAGTTAACAACAAATCGGCCCACTTACCCGCGGGCTCACCAGTTCTTGACATGATCCTGATCCATCCAGCTAATATTAAGCTGTTTCAGCTGTTTTAATAGCTTAAAATGCAAGAAACCTTGGAGAAAATAACCACTAGCAGCCTTTATTACAGGCCCCTAAAGATAGTAAATTTGTATACAAAAAAAAAAATTTATACCAAAATGCGTTTCTGATGCACTTGAAGTTGTAACGTACAGTATGATAGACTTCGTGCAAGAATTACACAGAAAAAAACATAGACTACATATTCTTGAATATTGTGTATGGTTGGTATTTTTATTTTTATTAAGAATGATATTCTCTTGTGACAAATTGTGACGTGACAAAAAGATACTTGATAATACATCCAGCCTTACACTATTACACATAAAACTTTACAATTTAGAAAGAAATATTAGAAGCAATTAAGAAAATTACTGTTTTTTTTTTCAAGATTTTAAAACCATAGACTACAACTTAGTCAAAGAGTTAATTGCGTTGGGAAATTATAACTAAATCTAAAATGTTAGTAGGATACCGCATTAAGATCCTTTTAGAAATATATAGTTCCCGGTTAAAAATTTGGCAATAGATTACACTATTGTCATTTTGAGGCTGCTTTGCGCACTATATTTCGCACTTTTATGGAATTGGCAAACTTGAAAACTTACCTGATCACATGATACGCTCATGGACCACTGCAAAAAAGTTGCCAGCTTTTAAGAATTGATACGCTTCTTAAAGGACCCTAAGTCGAATGGTACTAACAGAAAAACTTAGCAAGAAAAGCCCTTGCGCTATTTCTGGCTAAGTTTATTTATTTATTTACACTTCGTTACCCTATACAAAAACATACATATAAGAAAGCAGGTCACATAAGTTACTAGTCAACGGGCGGCCTTATCCTGATTTCCTACAGAGGATAAAGTACAAGAAGTGTATAAACAATTAACAAAAAAAACATAAAATAACAAAACTAAAGGAAAAAATAAAATAATAATATATAAACAAAAATGTAAAAGCTAATCCAATGGTTAATAAATCACAATTAATATATATATATAAGTAGCTAATTATGAAGAAGATAAATGATCAAGAAGATTTTTAAACAAGAGGTAAGGAAACATAAAATAGGTACCTAGTAAGTGCTTAAATGCCCAAAACACGGCGTAAATTAAAGGAGTATGAATTATTAAATAAAATGTCGTTATCTAGAGAGTGGATTTACCAATATACATACTAATAAACTGATATTCTTGTTATTATAAATGATTAACGGCTAAGACGCCGAACGCGGGCGCTCATTAAGGCGTCAACAACTGCATTAAAATTCAAAACTAATAAATTGATCTAAAATACATTAGAGTCACCGAAAACCCGGTATTAAAATGAAATCACACAGGTATTATGCCGCGAAAGACGAAAATTGTTTATGATATTGGAAAAAAATATTTTCAACAGATTTAAGAATTTCAACACATTTTTTGCTTTGCACTATACCAAGTGTAATAGACATCGGTACTTTGTGAAAACACTTTTTAACATAAATGATAACGTTTGTTATTGTATCTCTCGTTATCAAAATTTAACTAATTAAACATTTAATAATTCTAAAGTACCCTGTGTGGGACTCACCTTGCATTCAGCTCATATTAAATTTTAGGCATACAACAAATCATTTGTTTCTGAGAAGGGCCTATAATTGAGCCGATATTGGCCCAAATAATACCCTTTAGCACCCAAATTGGGCTCATAAAATAATGCCCGCTACAGGCGTAATTTGGTTACGAAATTATCGAGTTATCGATTTGTTTTTTTAATAAGAAAGTATACAGCTTGTAAATAAGAACTTCTTTGTTAATAAGAGTGTTGCTAGTGCATATAGGAGGAGACCACTTGATATTATGAAGGAAGGGAAAAATATAAATTGTTATTTTTGACGTTCTTTTATTTCTTATTTATTTATTATTGCCTAATATTTAAATAAACTAAAAGTAGAGGAACCACCAAAAACCCACTAAAGGGTTTAACCTGAAGGGCTACACCACAGTACAAATTTTAAATTCCGTATAAACTTAAGAGTTAAAAAGAAATGCAATTAATAAAAAAAAATATATTACAACAAACAAAGAAAATTTTTTTTTAAAATATATTCCTCTGTAAGCGATACAGCTTACGTCAGTATGAACCAGGAATTGTTGTGACAAATCCTATCGTGGGACATCCATCTCAATACCTCAAACGTGAAATTTGTTCTTCTAAAATCATTTTTGTTATCAAATAATTTCAAATTTATATTTTTCTTTTTTTTTTAATTTAATGTCGGTGTGTCGTATGACAGTTCGAATCGCGGGTCCAATTGAAATTTAGTCCTATTTGCGCATTGCGGTGAGTTTCACCCATTCATGAATTTCACCCATTTCACCCATGGATGAAAATGTCACGTTTTTTAAATTATTAGATATTATAAATAGAGGGAATGCCCTCACTAAACAAGTAACATACATATAAATAAATACTTCAGTATAAAATTAAATCTTGCGGTGCTAAATACGACCGAAAATGTATGAGTCGCTAGAGGCTTACTTCTGTGTATCCGTGTTAATTAATAGCGTAAGTAATCACAGTTCCCAGCGATATTAATTAAAACACAACTGTGCTTAGAATATATTCTATTAATTGTCAACGTAAACCTTTTTAAATCCAAAAAGTACCCTAAGCGTAATGTTTGAAACGATATGTTACTAATACTGCCATTTTCCTTTTTGACAGACAGTTTGCATTCTTTACAGACTGCCTAAGCAAACGATCTGTCAAAGGAGGTTTGAAAATGGAATACGGATTCGGACAATTCCCATAAACCATAGACAATGCACTGGCTTAAACCGTGTAGGTGTTCAAGAATTATTTATAGAATTTAATTAGACTCGAGACGCCCCCATTTTGCTAGCCGTGTCCACGCTTCGTAGCTGGATATATTTTAGCTCAACACATTGCAAAAGAACTGCAAATATTGTGTTTTATGGTACGGATAAAGTAAAAAGATTATAAGTATTTGATTTCCGCTCATAATGTAAAATTAGTGAATAATGGCCATATATGGAGCCGGTGTCTGTCAATTTTTTTATTTTCTAAAACATGTATTAGGGAATCAAACCCGCGGTCAACTTACGAGTCACATAAATAATATGAAATTGCGTAGTTCATATTACATTTAAGATTTACGTTAAGATATATTCGGTTTAAACTTTATAAGAAAAAATTTGTTAATTAATTATATCTAGTCTATGTCTAGAAATCGAATCAAGTTCAAATCCAGGGACACGGTCAAAGCCGAACCGTAATAAATAAAACTCTATAAATAGTAAACTTCAAATCTGTAGAATCATTTGTCCTGATCACTCTCCAGTTAATATGGAAATAAATAAATGTCTAATACTGGCTTACACTGCGTCAAATTCTTCGTAATCAATATAAGAAAGTGCGTTTTTTTATTAAGACGGTAGGTATCCTTTAAAGTACGTTTTTTTTAGTGAAACTTCTTTATCGGGGTTGGAAAAAAATTTAGTGTAACATTTTTTCGTTACGCGGCACATTTTTCGGTTACGCGCCATGTTGCTTTTTGAAGTCAAACTTCGTTATCGGCGTTAGAATGAATTTTTTATCGACGTATGGGAGAAATTTTGTAGCAAATCGTCACGTTTTTCGGTTACGCGCTATCTTTTTCTTGTCCCTACCACGGTTGATCCGAAGAGATTCGAAGCCATTAATAACAAAAATATATAATAACGATAACAATGATAGTAATAATTCTATTACAATTAATGAAATTCTGTAATAATCTTAGTAGTAAGAAGGTCAAATGAAATAATTGTATTTGTATTCATGTCTATGATAATAAAAGCCTTTTGTTAAACTTTATTTAACCAATTTCGTTAAGTTGCATATAGTAGATCATTTTTCGAAAAATAAGGTCATAAAGAAGTTTCACTTTTTACGTGTGTACACCTAGTACACACACACATTTTTTTACTTTTATCGATTTTCGCAAAGCAATTACTGTATTAATAAAATAATTTTAACCCTGCTGGGCTTTCAACAAACATCACTCCAGGTTCGCTTGTCTCAATCCAAAGTGTAATTAAATAATATTGCATACGAACATTCCTCGTTTTTTGTGCAAAATAAAATGGCGTCGTTCGATATTCAAACCGACGGCTCGTGAAATTAATTGCTCTCGCGCATGGCCACTGAACTTTTCATAAACCTATTGGATCTTCTTTATTTTCTGAGAAAATTAATTAAATAAATGGAAATGAAGAAGGTGTACCATATGTTACTTGTATTTTGTGAGTTTCCAAAGAAATCATTTTAACCTACAAATTACCACACCAAAAGGATTTTATCAATATGTATTCAATTTTTAAGTTCATTTTTCTATCTCAGGAAGTATTTTCACGGTGAAGACAGATGTGTCAGAGTTATTGGCTGGCTGGACTTGAAACCTAATTTCAGCACATTTCCTTAAGATCAACCAAGGAGCCAATCTCACACTTGGCACACATAAGGACGTCGGCACGACTTAGATTGTGCTGACTGTGCTTCGAAGGCGGTTTACCAGTATGGACAAGGAAAAACAAATCTAACTTCGTTGATGCTGGTCTTTCACGGACTAAGACATTTTCTTTTGCAAACTAGCGAACCGTGGAATCGAGCCTGGTGGGGATTTTCCCTGGGAAATACGACCTTCAAATGTTTAAAAAAAGCATACTGATCTCACAAAGGCCAAAATGAGTGCCAATGGGTTGCGACGACTGCCCTTTTTGGGCGTCCCGTAGGCTCGATTGCCCCTCTAAGCTTTAAAAAAAAGCTCTGATGCCGAGATCGAGCCTTGCTGGTGGTTGGAAGATGGATTCTAATTCGATCTTTTTGTTTTGTTATTCCAGTGATTTTGTAATTACGATTAATAATAATAATCTTTATTTATTTTCTCACAAAAACTTCGAACATAAACAAGTGGCACTTATATATTATTATGAATAGATAATTGTCTTTCTTCATTTAGGGAAAATGCTAGTTTGTGTGAGACTGATGCCTGCGAAAGGTAAGAGTACCTGTGTTACAGGTCATCAGGCAGTAAAAGTAATTAAATATTATCTCGATGTTTTCATGTTTATATAACAAAGCAAATCCAGCAATATTAGCTAGTTTTATTAATCAAACAGGAAAAACATGATTTCCCATTGACAGTTGGTTAATGAGCCTTCGTTGGCGGCGATGCGCATAATCAGAACCTTCTTAAGCGCAATTTAACATGAGCGCGCGTCGCCAACTCCGCTCATTTTGAAGTTACATTGAGAAATGCGATTTTTTAAACCAACTTTTAAAGAGGAGCTTTCTTCCGACTCGTATGAGGTTTGTGTTAAGTTTCAAACGGTTCATTTAAGTTATGATGGACCTTTAATTTTTATTGGCAGGCGGTCCCCTGTGCTTTCCTGGAAATCGAACCAAGCAAGTAAAATTGTGTTTGAAATATTTCAGGGCAAGAGGTTTTACCTTAAACTTAGTATGTGTGTATGTGTATATGTTGAGGTAAAATATTACTGCAATAAACTGAACGACTACAAAGTTCACGATATTTTTTTCTTATTCAAGTTGATTTCACTTTAGTAAGAGAATTCGATATGTATTTTATATGTATTTTTTACATAATAATAATCATAAATAAATAGAACACGTCTTAATTAAAAATGCCATCCATATGCCAGTTTGCGATACTTATGCGTTGAGCGAGGAAATCTTCAGCTCTGGAGTCCGGTGCTATTTACCAACTTAACTTTTTAATTAGTGCCTGTGCACTTGAACCCCATGGCCCAAGAGTTTCTAATCTAAAGGGACCAAAATCAAAGTTGGAGGAAAAACTTTTGCATTTTAGCTTTTTTAGTGTATAAGTTCATTTATATTCAAGGGCATGAGGCTCAATATTGGATGTCGAAGAGGAATATTTAGACTCCTCAACCATCTAGATTTTGAATTGAACAGACAACCTATAGAAAAACTCGTAAACAAAAATTACATCGAATCGTAATTCCTCTTTCAGGCGTTTTAAAGTTGGTTAAAAATAGCCCTTTAAACAAAAATATCGTTAAAAGCACAATCCTCCATCGTAAATGTCGGTAAAAACAAACAATTTATAGCTACCGCCTTCTTAACAATAGCACAAAATCGACAAAACCCCATCTTCATCACAAATTATAGCGTTCCGAGACCCAATTACAGCACAAAGGTGCATACGTCATTTTGACAAGTTGGATAAACAGAAATATTGATTTTTTAACCAGCAATTAACAAACTGTCCATTTAAATAATGCTTGTGAGGGTTATTTAAATAATGGGGGCATAATTTAGTCAAGCCTTTTACACACTGTGCGGATTTAAGCGACTTCAATCCTATGAATTATTCAACGAGAACAGAGGTTTTTTAAATTTAGCCAGCCCTGTGTATGGAACAGATTTT
The DNA here is from genome assembly GCA_963693345.1 of Pieris melete. Taxonomy (NCBI): domain Eukaryota; kingdom Metazoa; phylum Arthropoda; class Insecta; order Lepidoptera; family Pieridae; genus Pieris; species Pieris melete. The sequence continues at coordinate 3,345,383 of CAVNZK010000297.1, read as the reverse complement.
CTGTGTCTGTTTCATTGCCGATTTTCCTATAATAGCTGATAGTTTAGGATTCCTTGCGTAAGGACTGTCGATTTGTTTACCTAAGGTTTGTCGTTTTCAGCACTATATATGTCTTTTACCGCACGGTCAAGTTATTTGTATGTATATCTTCTTAACCAAAACATATAAAAATATCCACTAGTGCACAGCTGGGATCGAACGATCGAACTCAAGAGTTGATTCGCACGCTTCTATAAAATCGGATTGAAAACGCAAAGGCTATTTTTATCTACTGCTCTACAGTTTATTCTACTGTATAATCTGTAAAAAAAAATCTGATGTCATCCGTCAACTCACATTTGAAAAAATAGGTTATATGTAAAAATCTAATATTTACTTCATATGTCTCAGCAAAACCAAACAAACCTATACTTAATCCTTGCCCCAATAGCTGAGTTATAGATGGAATTTGACAGGTGTTTGAATAGAATGTAGAAATATATAGGCTCGAGTATTCTGCAACAGTCACAGAACAGAAAGAATTACAATATTTTTTACTTGTTTGCAAAGTAGGTTAAACGCGAAATTATAAAAGTCGTTATTTACAAGTGGTTCCAAGTTTAGCGATGATATCTTTACGATGTTGCGAGATACACAAAACAAGTGTTTATTGCAAATGATGCGTGCCATGATTCAATAAAAAATAAATTATTCCTTATATATTATTTTTATTAAAACGTATAAATATATATACACGCATAATTTAGTTTCAGCGGAGTAAACGTGTTTAGTTAGTATATTTTACAATTACGTATTTTAATTTAAACGAATAATGAGATTGATGAAGATCGTTAACGGAATGTAACCTATTGACACTCACTCTACGACCGAAAGCGAGTAGGTATATTTTAAATAATGTAAATTAGAATTTTAAAAAAATCCAAAAAGTGGTACTGATAACTTTGAAGAGAAATTACATAATATTATGTTACGTAAGTAGTGTAGATAATAATACATACGTATGTAAGTAATATAGGTTATACTATATTAAGCTTTCTGTAAATACGCAAAGTTGGATTAAAAATACCAAGGTTACTCAAAAAAATTTGTACAAAAAACTTTCCCAACTGTAGTTGAGACAATTTAGAGTTTTACACAAATTAGGCTAAAAAACAAAGCGACATATTTTAAACGGTGAAAAAATCAAAGAAACACCGTTTTTACGATGTTCGCGCGTAAATCCGACGTTGATTTAAAATTGAAATGGCAACACTGACGGACGGCCTGTGACAGAGACGTACGAGCGCGCCAAAGGACAATCACAGACTAAAAACAAATAAAAAACGGTCAAGGGCGTGCCGGACGCCTGGTTTTTAAATTAGGTCAAAGACCTGTCCTAATTTATGTAAGTTGTTTGATACCTAGATTTAATACCTCATTTTGGTTTGATACTATAATCCAAACCAAAGCGCTGACTCTGTAAGACTCAACGTAGAATTTTCTTTTCTCCTAATTTACTAGAGTCTTCCTATATTTTAGTTTTTTTATTTAAAACAAAATGTAACCGTATTATTGCTTGTCTATTGTCTAGTATTTAAACTTGTATGAATAAACTGTCGTGTTTGTTCCGCAAAATGCAATAACTTAACGGAACTCTAAACGAAAAAGGTTTTATACGAAAAAAAAAGACAAAAAAGCGTAGCGTCGCAACACAACATTCCCCACATACCGTCCACCCCAATTAAGATCCCAAAAGATTGTCCTATACTTTTTTTTTCTTTTTATTTGTCTCAATCGGTTTAACACCTTGCTACGGTTGAGATTAGTTAAATGATAATTACGTTTGTTTGTGGGAATTCTGATAATTTTGTACCTCATTAGTTATGGTCGGTTTTTTGATTGATTTATGCGCTGCAGGCCTTAATTGGTGGGTTATGGGTTTATTTGAAGCTAGTCATCTGTCCTGGCAGGCCTAAACCGCCGACGTAGCTTAGTGGTTAAGACTTAGCTTATACTATGCGGGATCGATTCCTGGCGAATTGTTTCGTTATATGCGAAGGCTGATCCGTTGATTGCATACTTTAAAGTAACTGTTAGATGTAGAAATCGTAGTCTGCCGTTGGTCTGGCATCGCGAGTGTATAAATAATTATATTATGAGAATTTTTAACGCAAAATCGAAATCCGTTATTCTTTAACAAGCGTCTATATCCCTCTGGTCTAAAGGTCAAGAATCAGTCCAAAGGTCAAAAATTTATTTTATAAGTATTAAATTCTATTGTTTAGAAATACGCAATATCTCGCCATGTTTATAGTAATTTATACCCATACCCATATCAATTTTAAATTTAACTTTATTATAAACACGTTTTGTTCCAGCAATTATTGTTTTTTTCAAACAGTCAAAATGTATTGACGAAACAAGAACCTTTAAATGGTAATTTGAAAAAAAAAAACAAATTTCGTTACCAGATTCCCTGCGTTTATTAGTTTTAATGATCGTGTAAAAGAATTCTCCGTATTTATTGGTTATCCTAATAAGGTACTATTATAAAAGTGCATACATACCACCAAATTAGAGGCCGCCTTGACACCGTTGTTTTATTTATTTAGTGATTTAATTATTTATGGTAAGATTTAATATTATTTTTACGAAGATAATGAAAGTACGCAGTTTCGCTATGATTTCATTATAGTTTTTAAATCATTTTATCTGGGTTTCCTTTTTTATTTATTATATATTGTGCTCGTTTATTAAAATACAAAGCAATGCATTACGACAAGAACAATAGTTAACATTTAATGCTTTAAGAAATATTAAAATTAAGTTCGTTTCAAATAATTTCTCTTTTTCTAATTCTTTCCTTTATTTATGTGCCCTGTTGTTTTATTAAATCAACAGATACCTTAACTAAGAAAAACCTATTGAAACGCTTTTATTTTGAAATCGCCGATGTTGTTAATGTCCCCTTTAAAAGTTCTCACAACTAAAAATCACTCAATAAATCGTATCGGTGTAACAGGAGGACTGCTAACAAGCTCCTGACAGACGGGAATCAAACCTACTAACGAGGTGCTAGTAAACCAATTATTAAGACCCATAAATGCCACTCCAGTATTAATAGCACTTTGTTATACATTTAACTGCAGGTTAGTTAGTCATTTTGGTACGTGAAAACAAAAGATTTTTCGTTCGTTTTTTAAGTGGCTTGTATAGTCTTCAAATCAAGCGGAGGTTTTATCTGTGCTCATCAGTTTATTGTCCATTAATTATTTAAATTTAGAAAACTTTGAATCATGAAAAAACGTTAAATGTACATTTGTTTCACGACCTTCTCGAATTTGCTAGATATATATGTAAAACAATTCGGTAAAGTCTAAACATTAGCATTTTCGTAAGACAATAATTTTTGGCGAAGGATTTTTGGCTGTATGCAGGCTCAAGCGTGTAGTTGTCGAATAGGACCGACACACCATCTGTTTAGTAAGGACTTACAGACCCAAAATGTATAAAATAAATATTTTGGTACAAAGCTTGACTACCATTAATTTTTGATGAAATAACTCTTTATATTATTAATATATTGCAAATAATACCAGCAAAGCTCCGATATAGCTTTTGTATCGACCGAATCCTCATTTGATTATTGAGTTTACTACCACGTAATTCCAAGTTTTTGACAGCGCTATATAGATACTGAATTAACTACAACGAATTAGTTTTGTTTTTATTTTATTATTATAGAACAGAACAAAACGAGGCTCATCTTATGTTGTGATACTGCCGCCCATGGACACTCTTATGGCCAGAAGGCTCGGGAGTGCCTTTTAAGAATTGATACACTCTTTAAAGGATCCTAAGTTGAATTGGTTCGGAAATACTTAAGTGTTTTCATAAAAACGCTTATTTGTGAACGATGGACGTCGAGATATGGGTGGAATTTCGTATTCCGCCAGCTATGATAAAACTCACCTGCAGGTATTAATCAGAAAAACTCCTATCAATAATTTCCATGGTAAATGCGGTAGAAGATGTAGAGAGGGGTCAAATTTGTCGTCAAATTACGAGTCTAGGGTTCTAGAGTGTTTTGATACACATCCGTAGTTTACCTACTAATTATTGTATTATTGAATTAGGATGGCTTACCACAGCTAACTTTTTTATATCAATTTTTATCCGGTGAAAGGCGATTAAAGATTTCAACGCAAACGCCGGAGTCCACGTACACATAGCGTACATATCTCTTTGAAAAGAAGTATCGTTTCTAGTAAAGCCAGATAAACCCTAATGTCCTATACAATTAATGTCTATCAAGTCCTGAACTAATGACGCAATAAAACCAATATTTTAGTCCGCACGTAATCGACTGTTCGTTCATTCGTTCATTTCATTAGCGGTCGTGATATCGTATCTGCGTGCCGTTCACTCACAGTTTATAGTATATGGTGAAATGACAGATAATTTTATCCAATACAAAATAGATGTAAGTTAAAAATATTTGAGTTAAGTGCGACTGCAATTTATACTGAGGCAAAATGAACCTTAACGTGAGATTCTGAAACGAGACTTCTGCGCTTGGGTGATGGCTTACCAGTTACCATCATAATTTACTGGATCATTCCAGCGAGTAGGGGATAGGCCGCGAGGTCTGGTGCCCTCCACTATGCCAGTCACGATGATTTTTTCTAAACTTCCTGGAACGCTTCATGTTACTTATCCTTTTGGACATGGACACTCTGGATGCGTTGGTAGAAAAGTGTCGAAAGACGAAGATTTTTTACTTGTAACCGTCTTAGTATGGAACTATGACTACCGTATGTCAATATTCAGTAAATTTTTGACGTACGTAAGTCGACGTTTGACCCTTGTAAAATATAATCTAAATATTAGTGTGCGGATGTATGTCTGTTTGGCCTAATATTTTATTTTGTATGTAAATTGTATTGTATTGTATTTTCTCTAATACATTGCCACTTCACTGACACATCATGGAACAATACGATCTAGCGTAAATTAATACTAATAAGTAATTTAGGTCACCTTATTTTCTAATAAGGATATTTAATATAAAAAAGTGTCCAATAACACTACTTACAGTCTCTATTAAGGAGAAGACACTCAGTTCTTGTCTTCTATTAAATACCTGGTTTAAAAAAAAAGTTTATTATTAAATGGTAAAATATTTGTGCCTGTCGATTGGTTTCTGCGGTGCATTACAGTATGACCAGACCTCTGGAATTCCGTAGCATTAATGGCGAATAGATTTTCTGTATCCGTGAAATACGGTTTTAAATTGCGTTATAATTTATCAATCTTCCAAGTGATGTCGACCTATATATTGGCAGAAATTGTTCATTAAATAAGCATCTCTTTTCTTTACTATACTATGCACAAAACACACTAGAGTCTAAACATAAATAAATAATTACATGATTATGCTGAATGGGGCCTAATCACTTGCTGATCACAGCTCTTCAGCGCAACCCGGGGTAATAACATAATGATGGGGGAGCGAGGTGGGTATACTGATAGAAAGAGATAGTTGAACCCATCAGTAATCGCACCGTCCACATCTTGGGCTTTCATGAACCAAGTTATAGAAAATGAAATTCAGTGTGACCAAATCTAAAATTTTATAAATTATACATTTCTTACTGAGAATTAGATGGTTTGTTAGCGCCAATAAATCCCGCCTACAAAACCTAAAACTCAGTGAAAATACTTTTTACCATAACGCTATACAGTCGACTCTCGATAATTTGAAACTCAAGGGACCAGAGATAAATTTCAAATTATCAAGAGTTCAACATAACAAGTGTTTGAATAACCACGTGGGAGAGGGGCGACTGAAGGAAATATGAATTTGATCAAAATTTGTTACTTATTATTTCTATATTCTTATTATGTATTAAAAATTATTCACAAATTTTTATTTCGAAAAGAAGTCAGTAATCTTTTTTTGAGTGAGTGACTCATTTGTGTAAAGCATTGACAAGTCTGTGCATGTATGTAAACAAACGACAGGTATGTATGTGCATGATAAACGCTTCAAATTATAGAGAGAAGGGAAGACCGGATTTCAAATTATCGCATGTTGGCGAGCAAGATAATACTTTTTCAACTTCAAATTACCGAAGGGACCAATTTTCATTGATTTTATTCAATTAATCGAGTATTTTTCAAGGGACCGGAAAAGGAATTCAAATCATTGAGAGATTCAAATTAACGAGTGTCAAATTATCGAGAGTCGACTGTATATTATATGAGCGAGCAGTGTTAACCTGTTTTTCTTTATGTTCCCAATTATACTCGCTCAGCCGATGAAGGAAACATTGAAAGAAAACCGACACGTAAAACCTCAATTTTGACCTCGTGTGTGGCCTTTGTAGAGGAAAGAAGGTCCTGCTCTTCCTCCGTCCTAAAAGGAGGATCCTTGACCAGTGTACCCACTCTCTGGCTCGAAGTTGTGTATATCCTTAGCGGCCGAAATAACTTTGTTAGCGCGCTTCAAGATGACATCATCGCAGTGATTGCAGCCGCTAGGTGTCGCTACACCTTATTTAAGTTACAGAACTAACCTATTTACTTATAAAGAAAAACTATTTTTACAGGTCTAGCGACTTTTTAAACATTTTATGACGTCCGTCATGTAGGCCGACAACTTTGTGATTACAAATTGCAGACGTGAAATCATTTTATGGTTAAGAATGTATGGTACAGAACTGGCAAGTTTTCATAATGACCTACCCGGGAGACATTAAAAAATACCAGGTAAAACTAGGAAAAATATAAAGAACCTTTATCACGTTTAACCGTTAAACTTAAACAATAGTTATAATGAGCATAATATTTGTTTTAACTGAGTACAATCAATCATCAGTTATTATGTTAAACGGTGGGCGGGGCGCGGGAAACATTTGGACTTAACATGTACCAGGAATTAGAATTCTTTTATTCTAATACGATTTTTAAAGTGGTTAAGTTTGTTTTCATCTTTATGAGGCTCACAAACTACAAACATCTCCACCAGCCTTCCATTTTTTTATAGAACGGTCTCATCTGACTTTAAGTGATACAGATACCGGCAAACATCTTGAACAAATGTCCTTGCCTGCGGGCGGTGGCGCGCGGCGGCGGGAGAGTGACGTCCTAGATGCACAAAATTTAAGAACAAGAAGTTAGCCTGTATCTGTAACGTGTAGTGTAGTGAGGGCTCGCGAGTGCGTTGCCGGCCTTTAACTTTGTCTTATTCGATAGTTTTAATGAGACATAAATAACGAAAATAATGTAGCGTTTTTTAAAATAATTCATTTTGGGGGCAAACACATTGATAGTAGACAGAAGTATAGTCTATCCATAGTTAGTCACAGAATTGTCTCAAACTTTCGATGAATTATGTTGACAAGTACTTTTTGTTTCAATACAATTATACGCTACAATTTATCTCTTGTCTATTCATAGTCCAATATTGAATTTATATTTTTCACATCTTTAACTCGACAAGTGTTTTTCAGGAATCGTGGTCAGCGAGAGTGCCACCTATTTTGACAGACATTATGATTAGCGCCACCTATTGGCGCGAAGTAATACAATTATTACGCGTTTATTCGTTAATTTTTTTTTAATCTTTGTGAAAGGGTTTTATAACATTTGTATGATTTAAATAAAATCCTCATCTGATTCAACTTCGCTATACATTTTGTTTTACTCAATAAATGGGTGTTAGAAAATACTTATAATCCATCTCGATATTGATATATTTTACAATAATATCCCTACTTACCGTAATGTGTGTAATAGCTCTTAATAAGGTGTAAGTTTCTATTAAGTTTTAGTTTTTCTTGTTTGCCTGTGTTTATTTTTTCCTTGCTAGTATGAAATTTTTATGTTCTAATATAGTTGATGTGTGTAAAATTTGTGAAGTCATATTTTCTTGTTTATTTTAACCATAGGTACATGTTGTTTTAGGACTTATAAATAAATTACTTTATTATGCTCATAAACCAACCATTATTATAAGTACTCAATATACATTTCCTATATTTATATAGAACTCCTTACATGGCCACTTAATAACTGCTTAAAATGAATAAAATAAATCATAATGCATTTTTAATGATACGCTGCGCGAAAACAAATCTAATTGTATTTTAATATACGCTGTTGGTGGTAGCGCTGTGTAATATGTAATCTTTGGTCATTTATTTAACTCTCGCAAATTAAACGCTATTACTTGAAATAAGCATTTTTCATAATCCGGTTAAATTGTGGCTAATGTGTGCAGTTCTTTTGCGAACCAAGCAATATGGAAATTCGAATAATTATAGGAATTACCTAAACTGTATTGTTTGAGAGGTCATTCTTCCTAATGTTTTGAGAGAATTATATTTCCAGAAGCCTGGGTGATTGCAGGCAAGCCACCGTGCGTCGTCAAAGATTTGTGGCCGTTGATGACCAGATCTCTAGAAGTTGGACGCCACGGCATTGATTTCTATATCTATATTTAATTCCCTCAAATATGGTTGAGTAAAACGATGGCTGGCTCACACGTCATGCCTGCCGTGAACAGGTGCGGCATTTGTAATTTAATACTAATAAAGAGCGGAACGTATCTCCCTCCTTCTGGTTTCTTCTATCTATGTTTGCCACAGTCATTTTGTATGATGATTTGATATTATGAGTACCGCGAGTTTTTTACGCCGGCTTTTTCTCTCGGCCTACACCCTTTGTCTTCTTTGCCGATGAGTAGGGATGTCTACCTAAACAAATTTAATGACGTGGAATAAGTGATACCTGTATCTTATATTCCATAATAAACATATTTTATTTTTATTTTATCGTAAACTTAAACTCAAAATATTTTGTGCATATAGGTAACCAAGTACACTAATGAACGTCACCAGAAAATATGTTAAATTGATTCTTAATTTACATTTACTACTAGTCCGCAAGTCAAGGGCGTAGAGCGGGCAAAAAGAACTGGCGAGAAACACTCCGCCACTCTTTTTATTCGCCAAGTTTTGATTCATACAAATTTTCTTGACTTGATCAGTGTTTACTGTCGCCAGCGCATAAATTGATAGTAATTAAAAATGATAGTATGGGTTATAATAAAGTACGGTTAAAAATTAACTAAGTTTGTACCATATACGACATCACTTTATTGTTTTTAATTAACGTTATTTTGAAGTTAAATTAAATTTTTGTATATTTAACGTGGCTTGCTACTTAGCTTAGTAGCAGATGGCATCCCTAATGTCCTGTGTTGGATTCCAGGAGAAACCATAATTGGAAGACACATATTAAGAAATATATCTTAAGTACTTCAGATTCTAAAATTATTTTCGCCTTTTATATCAAAATTCATAAGAATCCTCAGGTCAATGTAATTCATTGTGATTCCGATCACATTTCCCGTATTAGTTATTTTTAATGCACCCATGCAAGAGCGTTGCATAGATACATCCTTATTGACCACACGGACTGCGCCCGCGCAGTGAATTCAAATTCAAACAATCGTTGTTTACAATTGAATACCAACTTTATGGCTGTTGCGGCAGGAATCCTATATTTTTGAATATTCTTTGAATTATGGACACGAGACGTAATTACAGGTGATTTGGATACAGCTGTCGTGTCATATGTGTTGTTTTTAGAAGATGTAATGGGTTGGTTCTGTCTCATAAATATGATTTCTTCGAAAAACGTTTATAACGAAATGGAATTAGACATTCCGTAGATAGCATACACTATAAATGTTACGTCGTGGACCTCCAGAGACCTTCACACATCGTACTAGGCTCATCCCTGAGGTCGTAGGTTCGATCCCCGGCTGTGCACCAATGAACTTTATTTCTATGTGCACATTTAACAATCGCCCGAACGTCAAGGAAGTCATCGTGGGGAAACTGGTTGGCCTTAGACCCAAAAAGTGGACGGCGTGTGTCGGATGCTGATCACCTACTTGTCTATTAGATTGACTATGATTGAGAAACAGATACAGAAATCTGGTGCGCAGACCTAAAAAGGCTGTAGCGCCACTGATTTTTTCTGTAGGTAGGTTGGCCAGTGTTCTTCCTAAAAATGACTTCAGCGTTTCCAGTACATGGGCGCAGTTTCCCCCACCAAAATGTATCAAAGTTCGAGATTAATTGCTGTTAATAAGTTGCTGGCTGAGTTTTTGTATTACGTCTACATACAATGATATTCCTGCTGTGTCTGATAAATCTTTTGTATCACCAACGCCAGCGTCTCTGACTATATGTGCTATTTTGGTTAAGGTTTTACGAATTTAGCCTTTAAGCAAAGCTTTCGTGTTAACAGTTACCATTCCAAACGATCAATCTCGATAATCTAAGCTACTTGTCATTCACAAAGTGTACAAATGTAATCATTTAATGGCAGAGCCTCCTTCCTGCCTCCGGGGTGGCGCTGCATGCATGCATGATACGGGAACGATTAATTTTTGTATGGGAGGTCGGATTTTGGACATTCCTTAAATGACTTTAATAGCCAGCTATGTTAAGAACAAGAATAACAGCCCACAGACAACAGATAAGGAGGGAGCTTGTAGTTTATTGTTTATCAGAATGCCAAATCATAAAATGACTGCTTCACGACTGATTTGAGCGCGACCGCCGCTGCGAAAACCGCTGTGAGATTCGTAAAGTGAGTTACAGAATCGCAAGGCAGATAAAACCTGACTTCAACATAAACTTCTGCGCTACACATTAAGCTCTCAAGTAACAAATTATTTGATACATTTCTGGCAACTACCTTGAGATAGTTTTCACGCCAGCAATGGAAAATTCTCTAGGTTTTTCCGACATCAAACCTACATTCATAGACCATAGAATTGTCGTCTATAACCCAATGGTATAGAGAATGGAATGGCATGTAGATGCTGTAGCCACAGACATGGTCTTTACTCTTTGGTAGAACGCAGTGCTTTGAGAATACAAAGTAGTGACGAGTTATTAGACATTTAGGTGAGGTGTAATATATTCGGAAACCACGTATATGTCTATATAATGTCACATCAGTAACTCAAAGTGTTCGTGCCTGGATTTTATAAGACGATCTGAGTTATACATATTTTTAAGGGAAAAGCACAACGTACTGGTCGATTTAATGATTTTGATGTGGAGATTTCCTTAATTGGTCATTGGTCAATTAGAATTAATTGCTTGGTATCCCAACAACCCGCTTACCGTGCGGCTTTAGTCCAATGTCGACAATGGAATTGTTAAAGTAAGGAATATGAATTGTATGAAAATTTAAAGCAACGTGAGCGTACTTATTTAAAGGTACGAACTTTCAGGAAGCGGGAGCATACATATATCTATGTATTCGAATACTTGATTACTGCTAAGTATAGATATTTGTCATATTTTTTTAAGAACATTAGAATTTTTATTAGTGATCACAACAATCAAATACTGTATTTACAATTTTCTTAACCTTATGGTTCGTAACCTTTCTAGGTTAAGAAAATTGTAATAATAAAAATAATTAATAAAAAGATTTTTTTTTTAAAGTTTTTCATATTATTTCAGAGAAATGCTGTAAATGTAAATAGCCTTTTTATATACTAAACTTCGAACTAATTATTTAATTAATATCTAGTACTGTCCAACACATTTTGTAAATCCGAAACAGCAGTTGGTGAAATTAAAACAACCAAATAAACCAACTCCAGTTTAATTATATTAAAGAATGAGTCTGTTTTCAATAATCTATTTATTCTATTTATGATTAATTATTACCATGTCATTTAATTAAAATTCAAAAGAGGATTCAAAAATTACAATTAGCGGTAGATTAAAATGCATTGCACACTGCATTTAATTCAAAATAGCATTTAGCATCAACGTACGATGCATTTGCAACCCATAAGGACTATTAAATTTAATACACAAATGATTCATTCCACTAAGTATTCAAGTCATTACGTTAACTATTAACAATTTACAGATAAGCCAAATATACCCCTATATCAAAGCAATAGCGAATAATATCGCTTATAACAAACTAACGACTTATGTAATTTCGGCCACACAAGGCTACATATTAAAATGTATCATACGATAATCTCAATTATTTGTACTCCCAAATTTTGTTTACGGGAAAATGTAGTCTAAACACCAGGAATAAAGGTGATACTTATTTGAATTGTTAAAAAAAACAAAATGTATCAGTGTCAGATCATTATTAGTGATTGAAGAATCAAAGCAATTAAACTCTGGTCATGTGCGGGTCATAAAAGTTGACCTCGGACTTCCGAGAACTCGCATCAGGAATTAGGGGAAAATTTATGAAACTCTGTAACTAGGTATGATTAAATCGATTCAGCTAGAAATAACATTCCTGAATTTAACGTAAAAAACATTTCAAAAAAACTTCTTAAAAGGCGAATTTATGACAGTGACAGTTTAGACATCACAGTGTATGCCTTCAAAAAATGTACAAAAAAACAGTTCGTGACCAACAGAGGCAATTATTAGATTTATTAACTATTTCTCGAATCCATTTTATATTTTCTTCGAAATCATCAAACTCTATAGCAGTTTAATGAAATACTTACCCAACTAACCGAACACACCAGCCATTGTGTCCTTAACGACACAAATATTAATTTTGTATTAGCGTAACATTGAAAAGGGATTGACATGTTCACTATATCGTTTTCCACTTCATCTAAATCTATTATGTTCTAATACCCGAAGCGAACTCAAAACCATTCCGAACCGTATTAAAACGCCCCATGCTGTAAATGTCAAAAAAACCCGCGTATTCGAAAATTAAAATACGAAATTCGACGGAGATAAACGTATAAATAAGAAAGAGACGGGTATTTTTTTTTTAATTTAAGTTGCCAGCTTCCAAGAAGGTGTAAAGTGGCATTTATTTTGTGTTATTTGTTATTTATTTTATTGTATTGTTAATAAGCATGCTAAGGGCACCGGTGAGTATTATTAAACGGTTATTTGGAACTAAATAGAATATAATAGCCGTGAATAATCTCTGAATGGGGACGGAGCAATCAAATTCTATTGTTGGCTTTTGAAGTGACTTTTGACATCTATATACTTTTTTTTAATTCTAATGGCGTTGACAATAAGACTCAGATACTGTATCAATCGACAGCTGTATAATAGATGTGATTGATTTTCGCAGAAGTTAAAAGATAATTTGTTACAAATAAAATTTGTCGTTTGGTTCGTACTTTATTGTATTTAGATACCCTTGTTAGACGATCTTTTGTATTCAATTTAATAAATATTGTATGAAGTGGAATCTTTCATTGTGAATGTTTAGGAGGCGTTTAATTTTCACACATTTTCAAAAGACCAATGTATTCTATATTCGTGCGATTCTCGACTTTGATATCATACGTTTTATTATACGACACACCGAAATTCACTTAAAAGAAATTGAAGTATATACATATTTAATTGTTCCACACCTGAGTTGAAACACGTTTTTTAGGCAGTTTTTCCCGGCACCACCACTATGTGGAAGCAGCTACCCACTAAAGTATTTCCGAATCAATTCGACTTATTGTCCTTCAAGAGCGTACCAGTTTTTAAAAAAGCCGGCAACGCACTTGCTATTCATCTGCGGCGATATTACTTAACATCAGATGAGTCTTCTGTCCGTTTGTCCTGTTATATAATAAAAATATTTAAAAATTGAATAGAAAAAATATTTTAGAAGAACACATATCGAGTTTGATGTATTGGACTGCCTGTGTTCCACGATAGACATTATCAGAACAATTTCCGTAATGCTGATGCAAGCAGTTTAGCAACTATCCCTAGGTATAACAGTTCCAACCACGACTGTGTTATCAATTATTAAGTGTTATTTATCCGACAGCGAACTGTATCTTATTTCGGCCATACAATGCGCAGAAGGGAAAAGATCACGTGGCCGTTGACCGATGGACCAATAAAGTGAGAGTCATCGTCCTCAAAACTGTACACAGTCATAAGAGAGAACCTGGGCAGAAACCGGTGGAAACAGATAGTCCAGATGCTTCCTTGCTGACCACGACGCTCAGACATGAGCTGCCGATTAAAGACAGAGAGAGAGTAATAGTAATAAGTACGTATATATGAGTAGGCAACAAAATTAAAAGTTTCTAAAAAAAGGAAAAAGAAATGTAATCAAAACAGTCAACTAGATTCCTACAGAAATTGAGTTTTATGGAGATGTGTGTGTGTGTGTGTGTGTGTGTGTGTGTGAGTGAGTGTGTGTGTGTGTGAGAGAGAGAAAGAGTGAGTATTTGGGAGGGTGTGTGTGGGTTGGTATCAGGCACACGCTTGAGACCATGATTTGTGGAAATAGTAGTAGAAGTATTTTAATACATCTAGCAGATTTTCCATTTGGTCATAGTGCAAAGGTACATTCATTACACATTATTAAATAAACTATCATTAAGAGGTATAAAATAACCATTAAACGACGCCAACAAAAACTTAAATTTAATTACAACAAATTCCATTTATCGACAAAATAAGCAAATAAACGCGGCAAAACAAATTTCTAGTAAAAATCTTGTAGTCTTTTGTTTATTTTAATATAACAATGCTCAATTAATATTATAATACAAACTTAACCATTAACATCTATTCATTAACTAATAAAATAAGCATCAATACTGAAAATATATTCAACGTAAAATGGGTCAGTTTATTTTATCGCTATTACATCGTGAGTTGATTGTACATCTGCTGCGAATAATTTTTTCACAATAGTTTATAAGTTTAAAATGTTAAATGGGCGTTGGTGGACCCCTGGTGGGACGTGCAGTGGACCACAACAGGGCCGAATCGAAGATAAGGTTTTTGAATGCATAAAGAATATTTATAGTAATGTTCCTGTCTATTTTTAAGTTAGTCTAAGTTGACAAAAATATGTATTTTTAGATTTTTTGGGCTTTAAAGAGACAAGCACTAGGTACATTACCTACACTAATGACAATTCAAATACATACGTGCTTACTAGTAGGTACTGTCGTGATTTCACAATTGTTTTATACTTATCAATCCCACATTACTTTGATAATAAATTTAATTCTCTAGCCAATATAAACTTGTATTTTCTAAGTAAGACAGAGTTCATAGGAATGAGGTATTTGATAAATAGATGGCCTTTATCTAGCCCCAACAGAAGTAATAATATAATATAGTATAATCGAAATATTAAAGCAGCATTTATGGATATATAAAAATAATAATAAAAATAAAAGCCTTTATTGCTGTATTTACTTATACTAGTACATAAAAATGAGAAATACTAAAAAATAAATACTAATAATTAATCGGAGAGCCGGTTAGTTATTTTTTAGTTTAGTTCTCCGAGCGGCTTGATTCTTTGGCGTTGCGTAAAGATGTGGGGTCACTCTGCATCTTCTACCGCATTTACCATGGAGAGTGTTCAGAGGAGTTGTTCGGATTAATACCTGCAGCTGAGTTTCGTAATCGGACGTCGAGGCAGAGTACGAAATTCCACCCGTATCACCTCGACGTCCGCCGTTCCACAACTGAGCGTTTTTCAAGGCAGTTTTTGCCGCGCACCACCACTTTGTGGAACCAGCTGCCCACTGAAGTATTTCCGAACCAATTCGACTTAGGGTCCTTCAAGAAAAGAGCGTACCACTTCTTGAAAGGCCGGCAACGCACTCGCGAGCCCTCTGGCATTGAGAGTGTCCATGGGCGGCGTATCACTTAACATCAGGTGAGCCTAAAGCTTGCCCTTGGACATAGGCCTCCTCTAAGAGCTTCCACTCTTCTCTGTTTCTAGCTTTACGTAGCCATAAAGGGTCAGTTACTCTTCGCACATCGTCTTCCCATCTTTTTGTCTTCCTCGTTTTCTTTTGTCATAACGAGGAAGCCATTCCGTCACTTTCTTCGTCCATTCATCTTTATCTTCTCTCAAAATGTGTCCTGTCCATTTCCATATCAATCTTTTACTAGAAGTAACAGCATTTCGAAACTTATTCATTTCATTTATTTCGTCTAGTTTTACTCTATCTTTCAATTGCAGACTTAGAACACTCCTTTCGATTCTGTCATACTCTTCGTTACTTAATAGTTACAATGATCTACAGTACACAATAGCACAAGCTTACATTTATGAATATTCATTAACAAATACTTTAAGAAATGTATTTTAGTAATACTTCTAAAAGTAAACGTTTTCTCATAATATTGAAGATTAAAAAGATGTGTCCGTCCCTGTACAAAACAGATACTCAACAAAATCATCTCTAACAAGAATTCGGCTAATTATTTACAATATAATGGCTCTAGAATTTATGGTTCCTCTAAGTTATTGCCTTTTAATGTCCTGTCAATTGCCACAAATGGGTTTTGACTTTTGTTTTGTGGTCGACTTTTGGCTATTGTATCTTGAAACGATAATATGCGTTTAATTTTGGTTTGTTTTTGTTTATAGGTCATGATTTAAAGGGTTTTGTTTATAATAAAGGTGAGAAAACCTTTTTACGATTGTTTATATATGACAGATGAATGAGTTGTTTAAATGCATACAAAATATTTGAATGAAATCTGATTTTAGAACACAGTTTTATTAAGCTTCCATAAAATATTATGGGAATGGGAAAAACATGGGAAAACATGTGTTTTTCACATGGTTTACATATTTAACATGTGTCTGGTAAAGTATCATTACTATACCAGACTTAACTTGTATTTATTATTAAAGAATGAAACCTACTTCATAATATTGAGAGTGGCACTTTATTTCGTCTTTATAAGAAACTTAAATTTGTCTTAATAGCTTTGCTAAGCAATATTAATAATATATTAAAAATATTATTTATAATAAAACTTTATTCATGACAGTAATGTGGTTGTGGCAAAA
This sequence comes from Pieris melete, assembly GCA_963693345.1. Taxonomy (NCBI): domain Eukaryota; kingdom Metazoa; phylum Arthropoda; class Insecta; order Lepidoptera; family Pieridae; genus Pieris; species Pieris melete. The sequence continues at coordinate 3,328,514 of CAVNZK010000297.1, read as the reverse complement.
TTGATTTAACGCTAGTCCCCACACTAGGGAGGCCCTATGTTGATGGACTACAATTATTCAGTGGTACCATGTACATAGTTAAAATTTACATGCATCATGTACTATTGAATAAACAAAAAGTAGTCTTAATGTTACATGTAATTAATCAAAAGTCGTCCAAGACATTAAGAAATCATGAATGTATGAGTATGGTGTGTGTTTGCGTATTGCGTAACCTTCTGTTGTTAAGAGCGAGAAGAGAATAATATCATAAACAAGACAGCTTGAAACTTAGTCATAGTTGTCATATGACAAAATTAATTACAGTTTTGACATACAAGAGTCAAACTTAGCGCTAAGGGTCGTATCTGAATCTCAGCCTTAAATCCGTGTTAATTCATTATTAATACAAATTAAATTAACTACATTTTCAATTAGGTACAAAATTTTCACGAATTTCGTGGGCGGAATAAAAACACTTAAGTAAAAATGTCAACATTATTATTCTAAAGCGTTGGTCCTACATGAAATTTGATACTTTATACTGTTGTTTAAACGGTGTGGGTTGAACATGACTGTACTATTCGGTGAAGCACGTTTCTTGCCTCATATATACATAGCAAACAATTTGTATTATTATATTTAAATATTAAATACATCTAAGGGTTCAGTCAGGTTGATACCTAAATGCGCAGAAGACGCTACTGACGGTTACACTGATTAAGGAAAACTGTTACCATGCCTTCGTCCATAGCGAGCTGATAGGTGAAGATGGAGCTTAGGTTTTAGTAGCCATGACACCTCACGGAACGACTCCAACACTCCCCGCGTCACTTTGAGATTGCCAAACCAAAAAAGGTTGTTGACCAAATAACTAAGGATTGCAATTGTTAATTGAACTGATTAGTTAATACAAGACTTTGGAAGTCGTTTTTGTCTCCGAAATCTACCAGGACCTGGTATTGAATATACACTGGTCATGTCTCTCTCCATAGTTCGATGGATTTAGGCATAAGTCATTACAATAGGAACGAACTCTAGATTAGATTAGCATTTAAGTCAAGGGGTAGCCATTTGTACATAAACAAACATTTTTCATATTAATTCTATAGTCACAACTTATAGTTTAAAACATTTAACAAACAAAGATATAACGTATATAGAACCTTCCTTTTATTTTGGTTAAAAGTTAAACAATAAGTCAGAAGCGCCGAGACAAGAATCAAGTGCGTGTGCGCACGTCGCAGGGCTCTGGGTGTCAGGTTACGGATAATTTGAATAAATTACGGCCCTTGTTACCGAGATGTCTCTATTCTGTGGGACTTTATTTAGTGGTCACCCAGTGGTCGAAATTTGACCGTTATTGATTAAAATTCGTTTTTTCTCAGGACTAGACCCTATTGAGTAAGAGACCTGTCAAATATCTGTCACATGTCAATATTGATAGCGACATTACACGAGAAGAACGCTACATAGAATACTGTTAATGCCTTTTGCATTTATATATGCATATTAAGTACTGTTCTAAAATGTTGGCCTAGTGGCATCTTTTTAATTATTGTGGTGACTTCCTCTATTTTAAGGTCCCGATGGATGTCGCCAAGCTTTCTAAGGCCAGAAATTAATTTTTAATAAGGTACTAGAACTACAGGAAACGCTTATGAATAAAACATACACAGTGGGGATGCAATTAAAAATATCCCAAAAATAAACTAATTTACGACATGTCCAGTTATTATAAGGTGCCTTGGTATGTATGTGTTAACTGAATTCCATTTAATGGGGCAGAACTACTTTGCCATTGATATTTTTAATGTTAATTACCATAGTTTATAATCGCTTTTACAGACGATCCGTGGTAAAGGAAACGTTTTTTTATAGAACAGGGGATAAACGGGAAGGAGGCTCGCCTGATGTTAGGTGCCCATGGACACTTTCAATGCCAGAGGACTCGCGAGCGCGTTGCCTTTTAAGAATTAACGTAACTGAGGATAAATTATTCCTATTATTTTATGGGATTCGATACTGTCGTGCGATTCTGTTAATCCGTGAGTTCACCTCGCACTAACAACGCTCCCTTCGTCACTCACGTTATATTTGGAATCTCATGGTATTCTGTTAAGCAATTTCACTTTACGTCTTGACAAGCGGAAGCTTGTAGTTTATTGTTTATCAGAATGCCAAATCGTAAAACCACTGCTTCACGACTGATTTGAGCGCGACCGCCGATGCTAAAACGAAAGAGTTCGAAAAGTGAGTTACAGAATCGCAAGGCTGATTAATAATCTAGATCGACCAACACTAATCTAACGTGTAAAAAGAAAGGAAAATTTTGTTGCACAGCCGGAATATAAACGCACGTCCTTTCCATGATTACACACCGACCAGCGATATTTATAAAAATATAGTTAAAAGCCTTATTATGACACAGTCATTGAGACAGAAATGACTCCATGACTTTCTCACACAAAGGTTCAAAAAAACCTTTTATCGTTATAACTCAATGTAACTCCGGCGCTTCCCATACAATAGTTTTCACAGCTATAGCCGCACAATGACCAGAGCAAATTCAAGTGCCCATGAGCAACAATAGATGTAATTGAAATCGACACTTGGAAAGTCAAAAGTACCCGCTTTTGGCAAAAAATGTTACATCTGCCAATTACAATCCCATCGACTAATTTGTGTGCGACCCTTACGAAGAAGGTTCTATTGTGGGCATTACAGTTTAGTTTTAACTTTAAGTAAGACGCACGTTATATTATATTTTCAATATAAATGTATCTTTAAGAAAAACATTTAAATATTTGTTTAATTTAATGTCAAAAGGCCACTGTGTTGCTTCCATTGCATGGCGTCGTATATACATTGAATACTAAAAGTGGTCAGATTCGAAGACTCTTACAGCGAAATTATTTTGTTTCATAAAATGTATTCTGGTTAGTTGACTGTTTTCTGTGTGTTGCTATGTGTGTGTACATAGTGCAAGGGGGTAAAATTTGTATATTCGTTTGTTTGTAAGGAATTACCTCATAACTATTGGACCTTAAAATTTAAAACATTATCCCTCTGAAATAAATATTTATTTACAAATACTGAAAATGTCTGTGCGAGGCCCATGCTAGTTAGTAATAAAGTCGTAACGTCGCACTGACATTAGTTGAAGAGACATAAATACTGTCGTATAATTGGCAACCAATTGAGCGTGCGTCCCCAAAGGACTATCGATACCGAGGCGTTACTCGTTACTAAAGCGAATAGACCCATCCTCCTATTACACCGTTAAGTAAAATAAAATTCATAACCTCCGATTTCCGTCGCGGTTTATAAAATCAAATAGGAATATATACTTTAACTATGAATGATAAGTACTAAATTTTTTATGTCAAAATACAATTTTTGAAGTGAAACTTCTTTATCGGGGTTGGAAAAAAATGTAGTGTAACATGTTTGCGTTACGCGTCACATTTTTCCGTTACGCGCCATGTTGCTTTTTGAAGTCAAACTTCTTTATCGGCGTTAAAATATGACATATAGGGTAGACCGAGGCGAATCGGATCAAAATAAGAAATGTGTTGATAATTCAAATATCACATTCACTTAGAACGCACTCAACCGGCGTTTTGTGTCTCTCCATTTACTGAGCACCTCCCGACATAAGCAGTATTTCGATTGGGCTTGTGGATCAGTGGCAATGCCGCTCGTCGGCCACTCAGTTTTTTGTGTGTGTCGCAATTTGGCGCTCATCTAAGGTTACGTACTTACGATTTTAAACTGATTTATTATATGTTTGAGGTTATTGATTCATATTTATTTCATGACCACCGGAGAATGGTGTCAAGAAAAAATGAAAGAGGCTGTAAATTAAGTCCAGAACAAAGAGTTGACCTTGCGTAAAGCTGCTAAGAGTTTTTCAGTACCGTTCACGAGCTAACAGAAAAAAAGGACCATAATATATATGTGAATTATGTGCCAATAATTAAAATTGATCTTATTATTATATATTTTTACTGATTCCAAAGTTATTTAACACTACACCTTAAAATTTTGTTATATTTTGTGCACGATCCGATTCACCCCTAATGTTGGGGCGAATCGGATGTTTTACTTTTTTAAGTTTTTAATAGCTAATTAATAGATTATATGTATGATTTAAGTTTTCAAATATTTATTTCATAGGTAATTGTTACTTCTTACGATTTTATCAATAAAAATAGCATTATATAGCACTTTAGTATGATTTACTCAACCTCAAAGAAAAAGTGATCCGATTCGCCTCGGTCTACTATACCTAGTAATGTTTTTGACTTTGAAGTTTGACAACGGATTACATTTTCGACTTGAAATTTGCTAATCGCAATTTGCAGCAATTAATTTGTAAATTGTATGCTAGGCAGTGTATAAAATTTACTGTGTTTAAAGAAATAGTTTCGGACCTCTTAACTTAAAACAAACCAATTATGGCTCTGCGTACAACAAAGGTTTAATATAAGTTTTACTTCTTACGTGTGAACACCTAGTACATGCACACATTTTTTTTATTCAATAACAAGTAAAAAATTTTTTGCAGCTAATGGAGCTCCTGAAGTAAGTCTTGAGAGACCTGTACATTAGGGTACTCCGTACTTCCAATGGTTTAATGAAATAGTAACTTAACAATAATTCAAACCAAAATACCATAAAGAAAATTAGAAAGCTAAGACTTATTACTAAACTAAAGATACAGGTTTACATGGTTGAGACATTTGTACACACCAGCATGATAATCTTCGGGTTGGGAGGTGGAGGGTGGGTAAATAGAGACTTTGGGTTAAATGATTTATGTTTTGCGTTATATATTCAGAAATACGGGTTCATGATTTGTTGATCTCACTGACTGACTCATTTATTCACACAGTTATTTTTCTATCCGCTATAATGTATCAAACACTATGTCGTCCGAAATGTTCATGTACATATTTTTCTAATTAAAAACTTGCGCTAACACCTCCTTCACGTCTAACGGTGTAAGTGACATCCACCCCAAATGTTTGTATTTAATCAGAATGTGACAGGCGGCTAATATTATTTTATAGCTTTTAGGAATTTTTGAAGGATTTCGCTACGGTTAGTTTGTGACTAATTGAGTGATGATTAACGTTGCGTAATTCCAGACTTTTTTTACCGACTTAATAAAATAAATTTATCGGATTAAAACACGCTTGCTTATTTTAATATAATTTAAGGTAAGGAATCTAGTCTAAGTAAGTAGTAACTGTTTTAAAAAAAGCATTAACATGGCAATAATGCCCTGAGATATTAATAAGTTCCTGAACCATTATGGTAAAGTTAAAAATAAAATTTGCTAAAAATATTTCACCTCAAAAAAGGAGAAAAAAGGATAAATTGAACTTACTGCTAACCTGGGGCGGAAAATATTAAACGGCTAAAATATGTCTTTCCTCCAACTCTGATTTTTTTCCCTTTGGAATAGAAATGGGTACCTGCGCTGATTGAAGATTTAAGTTGGCACCTGGTAGATAGTGACCCCAGAGCTAATGCTTTCCTCGCTCAACGAATAAGTATCGCAATACAGCGAGGAAATGTCCGCATTAAAGGTACACTACCACAGAGTTAATAAAGCGTAAAGGGATTGAAGTAGTAAGTTTTTCAATAGGAAAAATAATTGCGGGGGGATGTATGAATTTTGTACAGGTATTGCTTGCTTTTTGCCCTTGCGCTTCTACAAAAATTTGATAGGCACAGATTTGTGCTATAGGTGCGGAAAATCGGGACACAAATCTGCAAGAAGAAGCACCACATTGCGTTGTATGTGCAAACAAGAACATACCAGTGAATCACGCGTTTGGGGCAAAAAAAATCAAAATCGTATGGTAGTTTCGTCAACAGTGATAAGATGGGTGCGAGGGGTTTAGTGGGTAGGGCTGCTGTAGGGAGTCCTACACTCTGTGCGGAAGTGCAATCCCTTCACTAAAAAAAGGTACCTGATAGGTGCTTAATTTTTATTTATTTATAAATAATTATCAACTCATTGTGGACCAAAAAACGTTTTCGTTTATTGTTCGGCAGAGTTGCGGGAGTGCATGTATCAAAATGCCTCCCGGAGAATGTCTCACCTTAAACTACCACAAGTAGTATTTTTTCTGTAGCTCTGTAATCGAGTTCTGATATCATATTTTTGTCAAATAAATAATATTAACACGGATATACATACCGTTTCCCAAAATCTCGTTACAAATCTAGATTTTCTTAACTCGTCATTACCAGGAATATCAGACAATGCTTCAAACCAGTTATATTATTATACGTGATTAGAACTATTTTCCCTCGTGAATACCCCGCGTTACTTTAAAAATGTATTTTTTCACGCTAATAGTGTACAACCTTCCCCAAAGTTCAACAGACTACTCGACGTGTACCACGCAATTTTAATCCTTATATCAATGATTTTAGTGAGGTAAGTTCCATGAATATAATTTAAAATCTTTATCTAAAACATTAAGATAAAGTTGTGTAGCGAGTACAATTTGTGTCAGAAATGAGTTTGACATTTGACCGCGTTTAATCTAAACGTTTGGTTACATGACGCTAAAAAGCACAGCGGAAAAAACACGGAAAGTCGCGTATCTCGGACAAGTTTTTCGTCATCATCGATACGACTTGTTCCAGTTTATAATATTGGGCAAGCATTCAAGGCAATCGACGGGCTGATAGATAGAAGAAGTTGTGGTTGCGGAACGTACGGGAGTGGACCAGCATCACATCTGCAAAATCAAGCTGTGAACAGCCAACCTTTAGCAATAAAGTGTCACCAGAAGAAGAAGAAATAGCTGGCCTGCATGGTCACAACACCAAATGAACTCCTATCAAAATCCTCAATCATAACAACTTGCATGTTGCACATAAAGTTGTTATGATTGAGGCGTGTTCAAGACCGCTTGATTCGGCTACCATAGTTACCTTAATTTTACATTATTAATGAACTATAAATAAATAAATTTAATAAAGTATAATACATATAATATATACGATACAAATAACATAAGACATTGACTTTGACTAATAATGTAAAATGTAAAATTCCTTAAGACAAATTTGCGCGCCAATTTGTGTGGCAGAATATGCGAACTTACGATTGTATCTTACACATTTTTGTACCATATTCTTGCCATAAATAAACTATTATTATCATTACTTTTATGGCAAGCTATGAATGTAATTTAGGAGAATAGACAATAGTCATTCTTAGCTAGAATTTTACAGTCGGCATGCAACATACATAGTTGTATCTTGCTGTCATCTAAATATATAGGGGAGTAAACGAGCCTACGGGACGCCCAAAAAGAGCAGTCATCGCCCATGGGCACCAATATTGGTGGGTGCGTTGCCTGCCTTTGAGGGAGGATTAAATAACCGCATATGACCAACGAAAAAGCGCCATATGATCTCGCCTTTAAAGGAAATACAAAAGAATTTACGTACAATGTTGTCACGTGTCGCACAGTGGTGAGGTGACGCGCATTGCCCTCTTCCACGAATTAGATTTTGATATAATAAACATATGTAGAGAAAGCATATTAAACCGTTTATGGGATCAAATACATTGAATATCATTCTAAACAAACAACTCTGAGTTAGGTAGTAAGTAGTGTTAAAAAGTAGAAAAAGTATAGGTAGGTAATAAGAAATGTAAGAAAGTCAAAAACGTTTAGGTAGAAAGGAGTGTAAAACAATAAAAAAAAGTATAGGTAAAAATGAATGTAAAAAGTCAAAAATGTTTAGGTAGAAAGGAGTATAGTATAGTAGTAGTAAGGAGTGTAAAAAAGTAAAGTCGAATATCGTGATAATTGTTCCTGGAAACAATAAAATGAACAAGAGAATTAACGAAATTATTCATTCCGTGGCGCCGCAAGTTCCACTTAATTTTATAGAACTATTTTCTATCGAGGTTGACCACTAAAAGTGTGAATATTACACATTAGAATTAATCTGTGGAACTGTTTGTGGGGTTACAATTCGCAAATATAAATGCATACCCTAGCGTTACAAATTATTTATTTTACTATTGCTTTCAAGAGGAAGGCGGGGGAGTGTATTTAACCATCAATTTTGACAACAATTATTCTTATTATTACGGCTAATAGTGCGTTTTTTTATAATTCATCCATCTGACTGTACCTCTTTCTTTAAATAAACGATTTATTTAATATATAAATATTTAAGGTGAGATCATTTTGTTGTTTCATTTTTAAATTACCTTCATATTATAACTACATAATTTGTATCTTATTTTGATTGTGTCAGTACTGCCCTGCGATTCTGTAACTCACTTTTCGAACTCACACAGCGGATTTCGCATCTGAAAAAGTGGGAGCTCGTAGTTTATTGTTTATTAGAATGCCAAATCATAAAATGACTGCTTCACGACTGATTTGAGCGCGACCGCCGCTGCGAAAACCGCTGTGAGAGTTCGAAAAGTGAGTTACAGAATCGCGGTGCAGGTACATAGCTTGTGTGTCTCTATTTATATCTCTTGGAAATACACAAAATAATTATAAAAACATTCGTAATTATCTGGAGTCATCAGTGTAGCTAATGATTTAATGTCAGAGTTTATCTATACGTAAACAACTCATACATTTTTCTACGCTTATTTGTTTTCCTAAAGAAAAAATTACGATGGATTTTCGTTTATTCACAATCACTTTTTTTTATTATATTTTGTAAGCTTTCAAAGTTTACGTGGTACCAATAAAGTCTTTATTTATCCGAATTAACAAAATGACTGAATTGTTTTCTTTTCCACGAACGTAACTTGGAATTTGATTGTGTATCTGAATTTGGTAAGTTACCATTACAATTGGTTTGTCAGGGCGTCATATCAATATAAGATATACTATTAAATGCTTAGTAAGTACAGTTACTAAAACGGTAGACGAACTAATATAAAATAATGATATTATCAATTTCATGTCTATAGATGTTACTGTTTTATTATTGTTAAAGTTTATTCTAGATCCTTATAATGTATTTGTGTGTTGGTTCTAGGAATATCACCCTTAAATATATCACTTAATCACTATACACTGTAAGATCTGCTTCTATCAACAGTCAATCAATTTTTAAAAATAATAATATTCCAGTGGCGCGTCTTGGAGTCTTGGCCTCAGATTCGTCCGTTTCTTTGATCAATTTTATTTCATAGACAAAAAGGTGATCCGCGACTGTATTATTGTCGATTATTGGATTTGAGACCTGCCGTTTTTTTCGCAATGTATTCCTTCACCGTATGAGCGAGTATAAAACACTCGCGTACATAGAAAGTTCCATTGGTGCATGGCTGACGGGGATCGAATCTACGACGATAATTTATTTCTTATTACTATTTTTGGGGCTTTCTCTTAAACAATACAAATCATTACACGACGAGTTTATAGTGTTTGGCAAATGGCCAGGTATTATTTAATTGATTTAAAAATTGGAACGTAATCAAAAATGTTAATATTTTCAGCGTCACCTGGCTATGTTTAAATAGTCTCCCAAAGACTTAAGACGTTAATTTATAAATATAGCATAGCAGTTAGTATACCAAAGCATTAATAATTATAATGCGTGGCGCGCTATCCTTATCGCTTGCTACTAAATTGAAACTCGTGAGTGGATTGCTTTATTATACCCCGTTGACTTGACGCCATTACTACTTTAAATGGATGATCTAATTGTCATGGCAAACACCATTACTTAGAACTAGCGACCCGTAAACTTTGAATATACCTAACGACTTATTTTTTCTCTAACTTTGCAAATCCGAATTCCACGAAAGTCTTCTCATTTATCGTTTATAAATGATAACACTCACAAACAACGAGGCTTATACTTACCTATGTTATAGTTGTCATCGCACTGTGCTGTCTGTTAGTCTGTGAAGATTATTTTCTTTATAAGCAATAAAGAAAATAAAATAGCTGGCCCGTATAAAGCCATCTGAGAAGGCAAATCTAGGACATAACAATGCCTCAGCTATTTTTATAAATTGTCCCTGCACTGAGACATCACTACGATCTAGCCTAACTTAAGACTAATAAGTAAATTAAGTTTAATTTATAAAGATTTTACATAAGAAAGTATCCAAAAACACTACTTACAATCTCTATTAAGGGGAAGACACTCTGTTTTTGTGTTGTTCCACTTAACTCTAACGTGCACTAATGCATAATGCTTTTTTATTTACATAACGTTCGGCACACGTATGCATTAGTATATAAAGTTGTATATAAGGCTTTTCCTTTAGAATGTTCTCACTAGACCCGTGGTGTTAAGATAAACTAACTTAAAGGTGTTAAGTTTCATTATTGTATATAGAAGAGTACCAAAGGATAATAACGGAAAGTTGCGTACCTGGGCCACGTATTGCGTCATCACCACCACCTCCTTCGAATAATTATAATGAGTAATGTCCAGGGTAAACGGCGTGTCGGTAGAAGAAAAAACATGACTTCGTAACGTTAGAGAGTGGACGGGTATTACGATTGCGAAAGCTCATCATCTGGCATAGGATATGACACGCTTCAAGAGGCTGACGGCCAACTTCTAGTAATGGAGAGGTACCAAAAGAAGAAGATGTAGAAGAGTATGGTAACTGTGATGAATGATAAACATAATGTGTAATATAATAAGTATAATGTGAGTGCTGAATGAGTCTCTCTTACCGTTTTTAAACTTTTAACTATATTAATGACGATTTAGAAGTGCTTTGTCAAAATTTATTTCAATAAATGGTTAAAAGTGTATGTAAAACACAGTTTAAGTACCTATTTACAATACAAAGTAAATGGAATCAATATCATAAAATATTATTACACCCAATCAAATTTGAAGTTCCTGCATTGCCATTGTGACTCCAACTCACGTATATAACAATGTGCTTTATACATAATGATGTATTAGAAAAATCGGCGTCAATAAGCAATTTGGATACAAGTGATGTTCCTTGAAGGATGTCTGGGATATTGGAAAAACAATGGGTGGAGTTTACGTGTAGAGGGAGTCAATAATAATTCATTTGTGCTACAATATGTGAACCCATTTATTCCTGGATATTTTTTTTATATAGAAAGCCGGGCACGTGTTTTGAAGACCCAATTTCATGGCCAACAAGGAAGTTGTAACTGCGTATTTGTGAGCCGAGGTTCGCTCCTTAGAAATCGACCTAACTAACACTCTTTTTAAGGATTTTTATAAAATTCTTTATTACACATATCAGTGTTCGTTAATAAACAAGTTATCTTTATTATTGTCTCGTAGTAAGTATAGCAATACAGCGAGAAAATGCCAGCATTAAAGGTACACAGCCAGGGGACCAAACGTTTTAAATTTGCTTTGTTTTTTATTTATACATTATTAATTATTATTACTATGCAAGTTAAGAATATTGTAAATGCTGTATATTTGTTAATTTGTAAACAATATTTTCCTAACTGGTGATAATATTCGTAGAGCTTACTTAGCCGTCGGAAAGATTTTGAAACAAAGATTCTACCTTTTATTGTTTATACTTGAACGCTACAAAACAAAGTAGCAAGTGAAGATTTTATAAAACTCTATAATAAACTTGTCCTGTCTCTTCTCGTCTTTGAGTCGGTAGATCTAGGCCAGTCCCAGCCAAGCAAGGCGAATTTTATCCAGCCTTACTTCTGAATGACAAATACTGAAGCAATGGGTTAAATTAGGTCGCTTAAATTTATATGTACCGTACACATTAATTTTGATAACGTTCTTATATTTCAACTATACTTTTCAATTGAGTTTAAAATTATAGGCTTCTTCAAGTACCTTTATCGTCAGTGGAGCAGGACCAGCTGTTAAAAACCAATAATTGAAGGAAATTGGCACTGAGCCGTGGAAGATTCTAGGAGATTTTTTTGGAGCCCAAGAGAGTTTGGATCGGTGTAAAGCATGGAAACCATTACAAATCAAATAATAACTAGTTTTAGTACGGTTTTTCAGGAATGCTGCCTATTAGAAAACAAATATTACAAAATAGTACAGACCTGGGGCCAAGACCAAGCGCCACCGGTGTTTAATTTTGATGTTTCAGTGATACCTGCAATAATGTTTTTGAACATAACTTTGATGAATACAGATTCGTAAATGCATTATAAAAAGTAAATTTTATATTGTATTGTGTTTTTAATTTAATTGAAGCATCAAAGACCACACATAAACAACTATAAGATGTGACGTCACGCTGTCTGTGTGTCCGTTAGTAAAATTATTCTAAACGCGTCGCCGTAAATAGCAGGATGGACACAAATTACGTAATTTCCATAGATATAGATCTTAAATCATTTCCTTTTCTAATACGAAAAATCATTTCTTTATTAGCACAGGCATGTTGTAGGGATTAAGAAATATATGGAGTTTTATTATATAACTGGCAATGTATTGTATACATCTGTGTGTGTCTGTATACATACTTATAGTATTTACGATTGTTTTAGAAGAATTCATAGATTTTTAGAATCTAGATAGGTATATTAGACATTTTAATATACCGTATATGAAAATATTAATAATACAACGAAAACTGCATTCGAGATGGGCCGGAGTTCACGTACTCTTAAACCTTAAAGATATCAATATACAAAGATATCTAGAATAATCAAGTTAAAGTAAAAAGATATCTATAAATTAGCCAAACCAGCCCAAATAAAAACGACGAAATCCCCGTTATAACGACAGCAGTACATAGCATGTGGTCCATAAAGCTTCCGTCATAAGATTTTTATTGAACAATAATACAAAGTCTCGGTAGCATTTGAATTAATTTCCAATATAAAGTATTATCTAATGTTATTTATTCGGATTTTATATGAATTTTTGAGTTTTCGGCGTTCATTATTTTGTTTATGTGTCGTTTGGACCCCCGCGGGCCGCTCCTGGTTATGTCTTAATAGAAATATTATTTAAAATTTTGTAACTAAGAACAGTGCTTTATTATTGTGTAGAAGTTCCTTTTATATCCTTGGAATTATAATGTATTCTTGACTAGACTGTGTATCAGCGTTATTTGTGTGTTTGTTCGGAGAACATCATTAATTCATTAATATCAAAATAGGTCACTAATATATGTGTCTATATAATAATATAACCTACATGGGTATTCGCCATAGATTGCTTCTGTTTCTTAAATAATATTTTATTTTATAGACAAGTAGGTGATCAGCCTCCTGTTTTTCATTGGAACACAGCCGTGCGCAGACCTCATGGGCATGGGTCACACGCTTCAGCCCCTATATGGTGTAACTATACCATGGCAGATCTTCTTTCGTAGCAATTCTTTTGATGGGGTCCTGTCAGTAAAAATCGTCCCTTCTCACTTTATTCTTGATAAATGTCGAGATGTTCAGACTACTCAATTACACGTTGTATATGTCTCACTCATAGCCATAGGCCTCCTCTCTTAGGCGAGAGGGAATGGTTTGTAGTCGCTAGCCCAACGCGTATTGGAGATTTCACATTCATCCATAGAACATAACATCTCTTGGGCAGGGGCCCTCTTGGGTCGGGGACCCTTGGCATTTTGCCAGCCCTGCCACCCTATTGTTACGCCACTGCCCCTAGGCTAACTCTACCTGTGTCATCTCGACATGCGTCGTTCCAGAACTGAGCGTTATTTACGGCAGTTTTTGCCGCGCACCACCACGACGTTGAACCAGTTGCCCACTAAAGTATTTCCGAACGCCACCCCTTAGAAATTTCAAGAAAATAGTGTACCAATTCCTAAAAGGCACGCAATGCACCTCTGGCCTTGAGAAACTTCATAGGCAGCGGTCAGTCGAGGATCCTGTCCGTTTGCCTCGTGTTCGATTAAAAAAAACCCTGACTCAAGTATCTGTTACTTAAAGAGTCCAAACTAATTATTGTAACGATATTGGAATGATAATAATACAATTTGTCAAAGCACAATAAAACCACTTTTTTCATATTTTTCTACAAAATTAAAACTACATAAAGGTTAAACCTTTTTTATTCAAAACTAAAGACGTTTTAAGATTTAGAGAATTATAATAAAGATTTATTTTCTTGAAGATTTTATTGGTTTTCTATTCAAATTCGATACTAAAACCGCTGATTAACATTTAAATGGCCTATTAAGTGTGTAATAGATATTAATAACATAACTCATTTGATTTAATAATTTAGGAATACTAGCAATGCGCAGAGCTTTGTTCAATATTTCTGCGACAATTTAAAACATACAACACAAAATTTTGCTTTTGCTTTAAAGCATAACATTTTGATATTTTCGGTCGTAATTAGGCGAAAATGAATGAATGAAAATGAAAATGTTTTATTTTGGATGCCGATGGATATGTTTGAGAATTTTTGGTTTTAATGTTTAATCGAAGATAAAACCATTTAAATTAATATGTATATTGTTTTATATAAGTGTTGCCATCAAACAACATACGTAACTCCTATACAAAAGAGTGGATTTAAAAAAAAAATTTAAACGTACACGCTTTTAGTTTTTCTTTTACCTTAAGTACTTTCTCTCAATAATCCCCAAATATATATATGTAATAAAAACATCAAAAATGAATATTATAACTATCACAAAAGTTAACTTTATACCAAAAATATATATTTTCTTTTCGTTTTTGTGCATTAACCGAAAATTCATAAAATAAACTTTCGACAAAGAACGAAATGTTTTTAGTACCTACGGCAATGTTTCGCATCAAGTAAAACACATAAAAACTGATCAACACCTATGACAAATAACAATTACTACACTAAATGTGTTATTTGTCTATTCTTTTACTCTATTAATTAAACGCTCATGTTCCATGCCCCATTGGATGGCTACGGGACATTTAAAATAAATCAAATAGTATTTGTATGGAACAGGACGTAATGATAAGGATACGGAAGAGAATGCTTTGGTGTTTTAGGCGGGTCGGATAGTCCTCGTACATACCTGGACCAAATCCAGGACGTACGAAAGAAGGGATACGGGGAGATATATCCGGACCGTAGCAAGTGGTTGACTTAGCCTCACACTTCCGGGAATGGCGTGAATATATAAATAAATCATTATTTACCACATAAGTACACTATCTCTTTCTGTGTGTGAAGACTTGCTATACTTGCTGAACGGGGAAAAGTTATGTTCACTTTTAAGAGAAATTACACATGTACTCATATACATATATGTTATTTTTAAATTGAATTGATTTCAAAATTCCGCTATTGGCCGACCTTATCACTGAGGGGTATAAAATAGTTTGCGACTAGCCGACCTACTAATATAAACAAACAATTAAACAAATTTTTGTCTCGGAGTTTGGGTAGGTACAAACACTGTGACACGAGAATTTTTAATATATATAATACATAAGACCGGTCCCAAACCATCTGCTTGTATTATTTTTAATCGAATTCTGCCCCGCTACTATGTAAAACAAACATACAAGCCGACTCAGTTTATGCCAGCATTGGAACTCTAACAACCTCTATTTCGAAATAGTTGTAGCAATCCGTATGGCTAAGGGCGAAACTAACGTGGTGCATTAAACTCGACATCGGACGTGCTTTTAAGTTTACGTGGTAAGCTTGCCCTTTTACTAATTTAAAAAAGATTTGGTTCTTCTTGTAACTATGAACTAGAAAATATCTTCGCTGAGAATAGAGAAAAGAGTAGCGTCGTTTCGCCTTAATATGATTTTTTACTTAACTTACATTTGTATTAGCCACATATGGAACATTTTGCTATGCTTCCCGATAAATACTGTTCGCTTTTCCGTAAAAAACTCTAAGTACTTAATATAATAAAAATAATAAATTTTCTATATTTTTCCATAAAAAACCTTCCTCTTAGTTCAAGGAATAAATAAAAAAAATACTCAAATTGGTACAGCCGTCTTCGAGTTTTATGCTTAGCCACATATTTTGCGATTCTTTTTTATTTATATAAGTATAACTGATAATGGAAATATTTTAATCTGTCACTGTAATCTAAGAAAACAAACAAAACAAGAAAGAAGCCCTGGATTTTCTAAAGGAGTTCTCTATGTGCTATTCCCGTCATGAATAGACTGTCCATACAAAATCTAATACATACATGTTTAGCCGTTTTGGAGCCATCAGTACACCTATTTTACAATATAAGAAAGTGTTTAAAATTAAAAAAACAAGTCAAGGTGTTTGTCATATAAATGAAATAAGACATACTGCACCACTGAACCATAAGTCAAAACATTCAACAAATATTTCTATCCATCACATGCTCTGTCATAGCATCATCGGGCTGATCGGCTGATCGGTTCTGAGAACGGGTCGGGGTTCGAATCCCCGCTGCGACGGTAATTCACGCTCACACCTCCGTGAATCTGGCTTGGAAGAGTCCTATCAATCTTGATACTTGAAAATACAATTGTAACATCGGCATTTATATTTTAAAACTCTATTTGGACTAAGAAATTTTTTGTTCAATTTTATTAAGTTTGATAGGTCCTCGTACAAAAATTTAATGTAATAATTTCTGGTTTTAATAAATTAATAAATATACCGGGTCAGGTGGGGTAAATGCGAGCACCATAACTAAATTGACTTGTTATTTTGTGGTCTTTTACAATATAAAAATAATTTTTACTGTGAACATTAAACATGTTTTAGGCTTTTGTTTGATGTAATTACTTATATTTAATTATGGATGATTACAGATTAACTCTCTGTTGCATTTTCCCGGTGTAAAGGGGTAAATGTAAAAAATATGTTAAAATTCTAATAGTGTAGATAGTTACTAATCTGGGGTAATTGCAATAAAATACGCAAATTGAAATATACTTTGGTTTTTATTGCAACGAGATTGGAGAAAATCTGTCAATCCATCAGATTCAATAAGTTGTCAGAGTGTAGTGCAAGAAGTACTTTACGTGTATAAGAGATGCCAGCACTAGTTTATTTTGTGTGTAATCAGTTAAAGTTATGGTATTACATTTACCCCGTTCATGCATTTACCCCACCTGACTATACATAACATTTTAAAACAAATTTAAAAATTTTGGTGAATGTGTATCTTTAACGCCGGCAGCATTCTCACGCTGTATTGCGATACTTATTCGTTGAGCGAGAAAACCACCAGCTCTGGGGTCACCAGTTGGAGGAATGACTTATATTTTAGCCGTGCTGCTCAGTCAAGCACAAAAGCTGGTGAGGCCCAGCTTTTGTGCTTGACCGAGGGAGGTAAGACGAGGCTAACGTGCCACACAAGCAGCATTCTATACGAAAGCCCGTCCCATCCTACAAGGGATCAAAACATCCCATCCGAATAAACATAAATTGAACTATAAAGTATCAAGAAACGTCAGTCACAGTATCTTAGTAATATATTGATGATGGTGTTCCCGTCTATTGTGATCTTTTGTTAGATTATGATAAGCGAGATAACTTATTCTTGCTTTAATATAAACGTTTGTATGACGCCTCGAGATAGTGTTACATAGACAAGACTTAAATATTGCTATGACGTAAAGCAGACAGAGTTGAGATCATTTTCAGTTTATCATGTTTTAATGATAAATCTACAGTTTAATAAGTCGTTGTTTAGCTCAAATTCCTTTATATAAAAAGTCAAGAATTGATGTTCATTTTGTCAACTTTAAAATAGTTGTCAAAATGAACATACATTTTCTTATGATCTCAACTCCTAAATACGAATAAACGGTAACAATTATCTTATAATTATCTAGTTCAAAACATAAAATTAAGTAATTAAAGGCATTCTTTCAGACTTATTTATTTTATTTATTTATTAACACTTTTTTGCATATACATTAATATACCTAGTATAATTGACATAATTATATAAAAGGAAAGCAACTGGCGCCCTTATCGCTTACGAGCGATCTCTTCCAGGCAACCACTGTGAGAAAAGAAAAAAAAGTGTTAAATTATATAATTTACCTATGTCATTTGTTTTAATTTAATCGTAAATTTACTTTTATTTATGATTATGCGCTGAAATTTAAAGTAAATAATCTAACATACTTTTCTGCACATATCATATCATTATTAACATGCGTTCTCTACTAACATAGTATGATAGTAAAGAATTGCTGACCATCCGTCTACGCACAGAAAAACATAGCACCAACATTTAGCCTTCGATTTCTGTTTCGTTTTAAGTTTCTTAGTAAATGGTTCGGTCATACGCCTATGTCTGACACGCGCATTGCTCACAATATTTATTTTCCTGTATTAAACCTCTTTACACAGATGCAACACAAATTTATTTAACAGCCTTATCCACCACACACTAGCACTTCATTCACAAAGTCAGTTTGTTTTACATGATAATTGTAAGAGTTACAGCCTCGCTGTGAATACAAAATGTATCTTAATGTCTTTATCAATTTTTCTATTTATTTCATTCATGTAGGCGTTACGTAAATTGCCTATTTATTTAAAAAATAAAGAAATACTTTGTAAAGACAATAAGTACTTATGTGTGTTATTTTTTTTTTAAATAATTGATAAGATAGAATTAATAACTTACAAAGAAAACACTACATTTTATAAAGTTTGGTCCCTTTGGTGTGTGTGTTTATGTTGAGTTAAATACATTACTAATATTTTTTTTTTTTCTTATAAAGCGCAAATTCCCCACATAGGGTACTGCTCACCTCTGGCTCGCCAGTACCAGCTCATTCCGCTTGACCGTATTCAACGAAGAGCGATTCAAATCGTCGACGAACAGTCACTTTCAGATGTGGGATCTCTCTGCATCTTCTACCGCATTTAACATGGAAAGTGTTCAGAGTTTCATAATCCTCAATGGAAGTCTTTTGAAGAAGAATTTTTTGTATTTTTTTAATTAGAAATTCTTTGATACCTACGCCCGATCTGGTCGTCCCGCCTAAACAATCTAATTTAATATATACGTAATATGTATTACTTGTGAGATTTGTATATTGTTTTCATGCGACGGCCAAGTCAATTAATTTATTTTAAACATACAATAAAATATTTATACTATAAGATGTTGTGAGGTGGGATAAACGCCCATTCAGCCTGAGCTACGCTCGCCAAAACAGCCCGAGCTGAGCTGTAAAGGCCAACAGCGAGATTCCATTTTAAAAAAAATATGTTGTTAGGTTAGCTAATTAGGTACGTAATAACTTAAGACAGGAAGTCCCTTAAGTAGGATCTCAATAAAGTAACCAAACTTGGTATTACATCTAGCAACTTTTTACGGTAGAAGAACTGCGTTGTAAGTCGTATCTTTTAATAATGTATATTTTTGATGGCATTTATTTTAACACAAAACGGCTGCTACGGACGTGAAAATAATTTTCATTTAGATTAGTTATACCGTAGTCTAGCCTTTTTATTAAATACCTGATAGAATAATTCTCACCTTAAATATTACTCCTGAATACGAATATAACATTGACTAAAACCTTATTCAAATCATAAAAAGGACACCATACTTAAAATATTCATGTATTTGTTTTATTAAAGTGTAATTTGCGTAAATAAGGTCCAATAATGACATCATTTGAGGTGATTCAAGCGCAATGATCGCAAAACGACGATAAAGCTGCAGTATCAAGTGACATTTGATCAACATTGATTTAGGAAATTAGAAGATAAAATTTATTTATTTTAGTTTTTTAGGCTTAGCTGGTAAAAAGCTCCCACTAGGTTCGATGCTAATAGTATCCATGGTTTTAGTTATTATTTCTCAGCACTCTGAGACTCGAACCAAGGAAGCTGCCCATTAAAGTATTCCGACCAATTCGATTTAGGTTCGCAAGCCCTCTGCTATTGAGAATGTCCATGGGCGGCGGCGGTATCACTTAACATCAGGTGAGCCTCCTGCCCGTTTGCCCCTGTTTTATAGAAAAACAAAAGAGGAAAGAAGTATATAAGAAGCGTAAACTGAAATTTGAGCTTTAAAAAAAGGCGGACAACGCACTTCGAGTTTTCTCGCAATCCAAAGTTGGAGCGGTATCACTCAACTTCAGGCTAGCCTCCTGCCGGTTTGCCTGCTGTTATATATAAATAACATAGAAGATAGAGCTTTTTAAGCATAACTACTTTTTTAATACCTCATTAACAGATATACTGGATGTTCGAAAATAAAAATAACCCTCCTTAAGCAATTTATCATGAAACTATTTTATTTCCAAACATTTCCTACATCCATGTTCTGTAAGTTTGTTAAACAATGACCTGACTGCCCACGCACATTTGTTACACACCAAAACGGCATTTAATGCACAGCAATAAAGACTATAACCCTGTAAAGCGGAAAGAGATTTATTGTAATCGATTTATAAATGATTTAAGAGTGAGAGAAACTATAAACTTTACTTCGACACCTCTATTTAGTAACTAGTTGAAAGAATTCAAATCATTTTTATCTCAGTTCAACGCGTCAAATAATATTCATTTTTAACGATTTGTTTATGTTAAATATTGTCACTTTTGTCAACTTTTGAAACGCAAAAATGTGAAGATTGTTACGTGCTCAAAAAAAAACAAACAGTCACTTGTCACTGACATTTGTCATCTCTTTTTATCAAACCGTAAACATAATTAGAGAGAAAGAAACGAATATTATAATATCAGCTCCAATTTTTGGTATTTTCTATATATATGTAAGTAATTCCATATTTCAATTATACAAAGATATAAAACACTATTATGCACATCAATCAGGGGCGGATTAACATATTTTCAAGGCCGGCTGTGATGTTTTTGCTGCCTATGCCTCAGTTTCTCTCTCTCTCTCTTTGCTCTAAATTGTCATGTCCAAGATTATTTTGAAAATTCATTGAAATTGCAGGAAATATTTTTTTGGATCTGATCTATGAGCACAAAATACACAACCATTCAGTTCGCAGCCTCCTACCAGTAGTAGGACTGACATGTATGACATGACTAGAATATCGATGTTTGCTACACCGAATGTACCAAGTTATAAGGGGAAAGTCATCGGCAAATTTTGTTGTTCTCAATCTAAATCTGTAAAGCATCAGAAAACCGTCGGGCGGTTTTTTT
Source organism: Pieris melete (assembly GCA_963693345.1). Lineage (NCBI taxonomy): Eukaryota > Metazoa > Arthropoda > Insecta > Lepidoptera > Pieridae > Pieris > Pieris melete. The sequence goes on along the minus strand of CAVNZK010000297.1, from coordinate 3,307,463 downwards.
TTTATTTGTATGACAAAATGCAGTATCCAAATTTGCCGCCCTAAAAATCTACCGCTCTAGGCTCCAGCCTACTCAGCCTGCTGGTAAATCCGTCATAATACAAAAAAATATTATACAAATGTTATAGAATCTATATTATTATATATACAATCACGGACATTAGTGGGTTTTTTAATAATCTAGTTTGTGTGAGAGTTACAATAGATTGAAGAATTTATTGGATTCTTAGATTTATCCCACACTACTCTTAGACTAGGAGAATAAAAAATGTCTATAAAACAAACAAATTAGAATGACAGTGTAATGTGTACGTTTGATTGTGTCGCGATAAATCTCGCGCCAATGAGGGATAACTCAATCGCCGTTAGCACCAGCTTAGGTGGTTATTTATACCCTGGTTCCGTAGTTAACTTAACGTTTTAAAGTTACCACGTTAATAAATTCAGTTTTGATTGATGTTTTAAAAAAGCGATGTTTTAATGTCGATTTAGTGTTTGCCTGTATTGTTTCTTTTACTACGATATTAGGCAATTAAATAAATATATTAGCAACTCATTGATATTTGAAAATATGTGGTACTCTCAATTGAGATACATTTTAAATGATTCTACAAGACTTTATTCATAGCTTATTGCTAATACATTATAAAGAAAAAAATATAACTATGCAGTTTAGTAGTTGTGTAGTATTTTATTGTATACAAGCTAGCTCGCGAACTTCCGCCTTAAAATGTTTTTTTTAATTAGCCTACCTTTTTAGCTTGCCTTTAGAAACGCTTAGTTGTGGCGTTCCACGGATGTCGAGGTTATAAGGATGGTATTTCATATACTACCTTGACGTCCGATGATGAAACTCAGCTGCAGGTATTAATCCGAACAACTTCTCTGAACACTCTACATTCTAAATGCGGTAGAAGATGCAGAGGGGAGATGGGATCAATTCGCTTGGAAAGTGACTGGCCGAAAATTATTTATAGATTGTAGAAATCCGTCTATACTACATACTTTTTTAATTAAAGACTATATGCTTATTATACTCAAGGATCTCCAAAACACTTTACTTGAAAAACGGCTAAGCTCTCTCGAATCCCCTTAAACACCTAACCAGCAGGTATCGTGTTACTGACTTATAGCCCGAGTGACCAGTAAAGATCGCTTAACAACATCGAATCGGCTCGCTCCATCATTGTTTCGATTAAAACATTCGAAATATCGATTACAATTGTACGTAATTTATTGAAATAATGAAGCTATTTAAATAGGTGACTTGAATGAGGGGTGTTGGGTTACGGTATGAGACGGTTGAAGCATCCATGAGTTTGGTAAATTATTTCTGACGTTATAATACTTTGACAAGAATATTTTGTGACCCATCGAATTTGTATAAAGATTGTAGGGAAATCATACAACATTTTTGATGGTGGTTGATAATTTTTTTATATTGTTTATTTAATTTATTTCAAAGATGTATTATGATTTACCTTATTATATCGTGATTGAGGGAGAGGGTGGGCCTTTCTAAGGGTGAAAATCTTTTAAAACCTTCTGCGCCGGAACTGTGCAATGGCGCGAGTGTGTGGGAGGCTTCGAGAAGCGAAAGCTCCTCTGCCCTGTCTAAATCGTACGGGTAACGGCCTTCACTTCAGATCCTTGTTTCGCTTTTAGCCACACCTATTACCAAATACTAGTGCAGTCAAACTGCTAGACTAATCCTGATTCCTTTCTAACATACGGTTTCCGGCATTGGTCTGTTCATATTTTATTTTGTTTCCAAGAGCGAACTAAAATTACAATGTTGATACAGTGCTAAAATTTACACATGTGAATACAATAAATTGTCCGTCGGTAATACGGGTGTCGTAAAGTTAGTAATATCAATATATTTAGTTTGTAATATGTTATAATTGTTAATAACGTTTTTTTGGATTTCGAGATGTCTTTAATTGGATAAATAGAAAACTACAAAAAGAAATAAGTTTGGTTAATATGGCAGTGTACCTTAAAGGCTCGCATTTCATCCCTGAATTGCGTTACTTATTCATTGAGCGAGTTTAACTTAAATCTTTAATAGGCGCCTGTGCACTTGAACACCACGGCCCACTACTAATACAACATTTTAAATCTTCATAGAAGAATATATAGGTATTGTGAGGTCGCTCCGGGAAGCCTGTGAAGTGCCCAGGAGACTTCTGTGCTTCTGGTAGGAGCTAGGTTGGCTAATTTTAGCCAGGACTCGTACGCACAACGGACCAACCACGAGTCTAATTGCGGAAAAAAGAGTCCTTCTACCCTAACCCTAACCCTATATAGGTATTGTATAGGACTATTGAAGAAATTTCAAATTGATTATTTACTTTAGTGCCTTATAGATAGGCCCTAGTGTGTCAGCAGGGGGCTAATCATCTCCTTCATAGTTGATATATGGCAAGATATTGTGTTATGACCTATGCCTGTTTCCTGGTTCGTGTAGCTTAACTAACCTCTAGTATGGAATAAACATATTATTTATTTAAAAAAATAATAATTTTAAAACAAAAATATGAATCTGTCACTGATTTTTACTTACGTAAATTTCTTTCTAGAAAATTCCACATGGGAAAAAATTGCAACATGCTAATAATTTAAGGTATTTCTATATGTTGTGTTAATATTTAGTTATACCCGTGGGTGCTGACAAAAGTGTTGGTAAATACTTTCTAATCCAAAGACTATAGAGATCTTAGTTATATTGACACTATAAAATACTTCATTTTCTAATATTTTCATACCATATATCGAAAGTAATTTTTCATTAAACGAACTAAATATTTTTAATTTTCATTCAATTCACTATTTATATTATTTTCAATGTTTAAGTTATTTTAATTTAAAGGCCGGACTAAAGTAGGTACTCTACGCACACGTGAACTCTCTGGCATTGAGTGCCCATGGGCGGTATCACTAAACATGAGTCTCCTGCCCGTTTGCCCCCTGTTCTGTAAAATAAAATGATTTTTTATTATTATTATTATTACTAAGTAGGTTTAGAATATTGAAACTACTGTATATTTGTGATAGCTTTAAATGATTCTAATAGAAATCATTTACTTTTATAGAATAATGTTACCGACAATAATTATCGTTGAAATTGGAAGTGTAACTAAGTTCAAACTGATACAAAATGTAAATAATTGATAAAAGATATGTCAACCAACGTTTAAATAATCTTTGAGCCATATGAAACTCCAATCGAAGCCCATAACCAATTATTTGAACACAATCAAACCCGAGTGCCGCAACAAGGTCGCGAACACTAAATAACAAACAATCGCTCCATCTCGAACAAAGCGCGATGAACAAAAATTAATTTTCACTAAATGCAAATAAAAATCAACTATATAGGCTGTTTGCATACGTTTGACCCTACATCTGTCAGAGCCTTCGTTCATGCCTTGCATTCTCTGATATGAAGCATGTTGGTATAGGGCAGCAGCAAACCAAAAATGAATAATTAATGTTAATTAGTTTTTAGATTCTCTCTTCAGAAGCTCATGTCTAAGCGCCATTGTCTTCAATGAAACATGACACAACATGACACAACAACACAAGCAGACTATCTCTCTCCACTGGTTTCAGCGCCTCTCTTATTGTACACTTTTGAGGACAATGACTCTTTGACTTGATCGGTAGATTTGGTGAACGGCCACGTGATGTTTTGCCTTCTATGTTTCCAACCACGATCCGTTTCTCCAAGTTCTCATCGCATTGTAGGGCCGAAATATGATATAATTCGTTGTCGACATATGGTAGATACTGTTTTAGTTGAATAATGAATAATGGGTATGAGTAGACAGTACTGATTTTGATGAAAATTTCCCTGCAAACGTGCCTAGGTGATTCAATCTTTTACATCAATGAAATTTATTGTTCTTAATTTCCTACGATTCTTCAAAACACTATTATTCAATTCTAAAAATTATATGAGGATTAACAGTCCCGCTATCATCTCCATCTAATTTAACCTAGTTTAATACTAATCAAGCATTATTATTATTATTTGTCTTTACCGTCTTTCATTTGATGGGAACCTCTTCTCGGGTAAAGGCCTCTGTTGAACTTTTTCCAGACCTCTCTATTCATGGGTATCCTTCTCTATTCGCTTCCTAGTATCTTCTATACCTATCCAACTTTTTCCAAGGCGTCCTCTACTCCTTCACCTCGTGTATAGCAGGCCTAATTATAAAGCGTAAACAATAAAAGTCGAGCGTCGTTGTTTATGAGGCGTGCGATATTTATTTATTCTGATATAATTTGGACAAGCTTAGCTTATATATTTTATTTCAATGCATTTCGTGTAGCGATTTAAAGTACACGAAAGCGAAGTGCAATTTAAATAAAGTTATGATTCGTTTTATTTGCACACAGTAGTTTTAGTGTTCCATTTTCAAAATGAATTTTTAAATTCGAAAAGGAATGTTTGGACGGATTCGTTTTAAAATAATAATGAATAAACACCGAAGTTGTTTAAATTTTTAAAAAAAAATGTTACATTTGAAAATGGAACAAGAAAATTATTCTAAAATTTTAATTTAATTCATTTCTTAATAGCAATCTATCTGTTAAGTGTTAACCTATTCAGAACAGTTTGTTTTAGTTACATGGCATTGTATCGGCATTACGAGAGTAGATTTTGAAGTAGTCATATACGTTGATGGGCGAAGGTGTTTAATATGGAAGGTCCTAGAGGAAGCAAATTGAACTCATTATTACGCTGATTCACGGTGGACTGAATAAAGCCACAAGAACTGTATCACCAACATTGATTACAAAAATGGACTTAGTGAATATTTTAACAGCTCCTATAACGTTCGACTATGTTATGTTATAATTATGTGGTACAAAAATTACATTAAGTTCGCTTTCGTTATTAGAATACGTGGTAGCCTTACTGAAAGGCACATACTTGACTGAAACCCTTAAGTGAGTTTTCTTCTTCTATTTGTTGAGATTATCAGCAGTGCAGTGTTTCCTAACTTTATTGTGCTATGCCCGCCACCTTTCTTATGTAATGTGTATACATAATTTTTAATATTAAAAAAATTAATTCTTAAATTACCTATATGTTTTTAGAAAGAAATTACTAAGAAACTAAAAAATAGGTAAATTTTCAAAACACAATGAAAAACCGAAATTCAAATTCCAAATAATATTAATATATTTAACAATCAAATTAGGCCCCACATTGGAAAACACTGGCCTAGTGGTTTGAACGTCGTATCTCAAACCTGAAACCTTCGGTTCGGATATTACTGCGCGCATTTAACACTCGCTTGTACGGTGAAAAATATCGTAAGGAAACGGCATGCCTTTGACGGCTTATGTCAGGCACAGAAGACTGACCACCTACTTGCCTATGAAGCAAGGATCACAAAACAGATATGGAAACCCAAGGCTCAGACGTGGGTCCCTGTTTTTTTTTTTAATTATCTAGCATGAAGCAAATAAAATACCGTAATTTGTATTTATTTTTACGCTTTTGTTTACTAATTGCGAGTTTAAAAATGCCTCTTCGCATTACGTTCCTGCGCAGTTAAGGCGATATAAATCCCGTTTCATACTAAATTACTTTAAAATATTACCTCCTTTCAAGATTAATACCATTCCAATTATAATAAATGAAAGAAAACCATCAGTTAACTACTCATAACGACAGATTATACTTAAACAATTGCTCTCAAAATAAATATTAAAAGTTGAACAGGCAAATCTATCTGTCTCATTCAGCCTGAAACCTTGGCTCGATATGTTTGTCCCGTTTTAACTTATGGTGTTTTGTAGTGCCGTTCCTGTCGCACCCTGGCAATTTGCTCGCACGTTAAGTTGCAATCAATTGGCATGCGCAAACAGACGCCTATGATATATCCAATTAAGATTTTGATGTACAATGGTGTAAGTGAATTTTTAAATTTGAATAAAGAACGTTCTATTCGAAATTCAAAATCTGGTAAGAACAAATATTGACGCCTAGGACTACTTGTGTTTTGTTTGTTTTGATGCTTATTTAACTTAGGCGTAATAATATAATAATGAATAATATTTGGATTAAGCCTTGTCATTCCAAATAAACATAAGTATCTAAACTCTCACGATAAACATGTTATAGCCTTGAAGGCATATTATTTTAATATAAGAACTAAATAGTGACCAACGCCCCGTGGCAAGTGGCTACGTACATACGATATACAATATATAGGTCAATAGAACAGATCCCCTTACTGTAAGTAATTATAAAAAAAGTTGCCTTTCCTTAATTCATTATCAGACATTTAATAAATTGGCCAGTCATTAGATGTGCCATAGACGGAAGTCGTTTTATAGGGTTTTGCTAAAAGTTGGTACATGAGAAAATAGTAGGTACTTCATAATATGTATGTGCAGGCCCGTGATTATGTGAGGTTCGAATCGCAGCGTAATAAGTTGTAAATTCAAAGAAAAGTTATGAAAACATTACCAATACCATATGTAATGTAATTGGAATATTAATTAATTATTGCCTTTTGTTATCGTATCTTCACTAAATAGCTTAAGTATTGGATAAGCTTAAGATCGACTTTGAGTACGGCAGCTTAGGACCGATGTGAAAAATTCACATTCGCCTGTCTGATCGCGGGCCGCGAAGTCAGGTAACACGAAGAAATTTACCGAGTATTAAATCTCTGAACAAACAACTTGTTCGCACACACACATACAAACGTGTTCACACTTATGCAATTAGGATGTAGTTTGTAAACGTAACAGTTGGGAAATGTTAGCTTTAAGATTATTAAAACATTGATTTTATGAAGTCCCCTCTATCTAAGTACCTTACCTTACTTACTGTACCTCACTCACATGCACCCCAAACTCACTGATGCACTTATGCGTGTTGCAAACAGTTAAAATAGATGTCATAAAAAAAATATTATGGAATTTACTATTAAGTTTGTTATGGAAGAGCTAGGACCTGAAACAGGTATTTTTTTACTTAAAAGGGTTCCCAAATCTTACACATAATTAATTGTTTCAAATGAATAAATATTTTTTAAATTTCTAGGTAGGATATTTATTGATACTAATATTTTTATCTGGATAAGCTATCGGGATAGAATGAAAACTTATTTCCACATTTGTACAAAATTGCAGTGTATAGCGACAAAATTTTTTTCTATTTTATCGTGTAGGTAGGTAGGTACATACCTACAAATGCAGCAACTCTTCCGCAGTCGCAATACCCGTCCACTTATGCATCGAATCGGAACATCTATTCTGCATTTGTGAAGTGAAGAAGAAAAACAACATATTTATTTACGTTATTAAATACTATATTACTGATGACTTATGTGAAAAACATAAATTATAAATGTTCAAAAACCACTGAAAGTTAAATCCACTGTGGCGAAGCATTGAAACAAAAAGGCTTTAGGAATGTGTTCGCGAGCTTGTATGTGTGTTAGCACACAGTAACACACAAATTTGTTAAAACGTAATGGATTTAAATTAGATTTAATCCGAGAACTTTAACAGCCTTGTTCTTGAAATCGTTATAATGCCTAATGCCCGTTTGTTGGAGGTTGGCGGTTCGGATCCTGATGGAAAAACCTAGTGTGAAAAGGCTTAAAATAAATGATCTTGATTAAGTTGTATTTATTATACAGGATGATCGTAACTTTGGGATAACTTCAATTAAAAAACTGAATAATTACAAAAGAGATTAGAAGAATATAAACACTGTAATTGTGTGTGTGATCACTGTATAAACAACAATGTATAAAAATATTAACTATAAAATAATTACTATATGGAGACAAAAAGGACATGGACTTTATAAGAATTAAGTTCCATAGATAAAACCATAGAGCATAGAACTATATTTTAAATAAATGGGATAATTCGAAAAGAGGTTGTATAGTTTTTTAATTCGTAATAAATATGGTCAAAGTTGCGTGCCTCAGCCCATTACCCTCATAGTGAAGTCACTTACATAGTAATTTACTAAACTGCTTGAGTTCCATATTAATCACCATGCTACATTTACCTGACTTACCCGGAAATAAGGAGAATTATGAGTTTAAATTGTTTTGTTAAACAAAACATATGAAAAATGAAAACACATTTTTTTGTTTCGTTTAATAGGATTTTTAAAGCGATCTAAATAAATGTAAAGACCATGTGGAACCAGCTGCCCACTGAAGTATTTACGAACCAATTCGACTTAGGATTCAAGAAAAGAGCGTACCAAGTTTTAAAAGGCCGACAACGCAATCGCCCTCTGGCATTGAGAGTGACTATAGGCGACGGAATCACTTAACATCAGATGAGCCTCCTGCCCGTTTGCCCCCTGTTCTATAAAAAATTTAATGATAATAGAAATAGTGGTATGTATATATATTTATATAGTGTATGTATATATAGTGGCCTATAGGGTTGAGGGTATGACTCTCATTCTTGAGGACATAGGTTTGACTGGCTGTGGACCTACGGACTCTTATTTCTTTGCGCATTAACCAATCCCTCGTAGGGTGAAGGAAAACATCGTGATCTATGACATGCCTTGGACCCAAAAACTCGGCGGCGTGGGCACACAAGGCTAATCACCCTGCCTATAAAAATTATGACCAAACCAATAGTTATATATATATATATATATATATACGTACTATGTAGTTGTAACACGACTGGATTTTTTAATAAAACGGTAAAATCGGGTCAATAGGTACTAAGAATTTATATCGTATACATAATTGAAATTGTAGCATCTAGCTCCTACCTAAAATATAAATATTTCTGCAAGCTTTTTATATTATAAAAACATGTGTGTGTACTAATGTAGTGTTGTTGTGTAGCGTTAGAAGTTATACTTCTTTGGCGTAATAAGATAAAAATGTTTTTAAAAATGTTATCTTTCGTCCTATTCTACGTTTGTAGAAAAAACGACACTAACAATAGAAAAAAGGTATTTAAAACATTGAAAGTTTTATTATAACGCATTATCAAGTTAAATAAAGTTTATTTAAATATCACAAAAAATATTTCTACATAATTAAAGAAATTGACATTTTTTATTTTATAAAGGTTGACTATGATCACTAAATGGGTCTTAGGGTCAGATCATAGATTGCTGATCAGTAGGTGATCAGCCTTCTGTCCAACACATATCGTATTTTTTTGCAGATGAGACAAGCCGACATTACGATGCTTTCCTTCACCATACGTGCGAATGTTAGCGCACATAGACAGAAAGTTAATTGGTTTGTGGATTGGGCATGAAAGTACACGCGGAAACCAATGGGCCCAACATTGCTTTTCGATATTATCTAACTAAATCGTTTAATAAACCTTAAATAAACGTCATTTCCAAATGTTACGTCAATCAAAGGCGAGCTCGAGAGACAGACTGATTAAAATTCATAGTAAAACCTTATTCTAGATCAGTGTTTCCCAACGTCTTTTGTAGCCTTCCTAAAATTCTAATGACTGTAGAAACTAAATGATAGATTTAAGGAAGAAATTACTAGAATTTTTAAACGAAACGGTAAGTAAATTTTCAAAACATATACGTATAATGAAAAACTGAATTTTAATTCCAAATAATTAATATATATTCATTTTGAGATTTTATATTAGATTCCAATTTGGTTAGCTTCAGTCTCCAGATTTTGGTTGCCCCCTTTAACAATCAAATTGCCCCCCTGTGGGGGGTGGGCCCCACATAGGGAAACACTGCACTAGATTCTTTAAATGGATTACAAAAAAAAGGTGAAGTCGCTAGTAGGTACTACAGAACTGAGCCTTTCTTATACTCCCAAAAATTAAACGACGCAAAAGTACCAATGCGATATAGTAAAAACTAATAAACAAATCTCTAACAAGGCCAAAAGTGTATAAATATAAAAAATAACCATTAAATAGCTTAGGCCCATCAATCTTTTAAACTCTAAAACAGATAATTAAGGTAAAAAACGTTTTCATAGAATCGTTTCGTTTAGACGACGGTAGTATAACGTTGGGCGTGTCCAACATTAGAACCGAAATGAGCATTTAAACACCCACTTAGCCCATCAACAGATAGACATGGCGCCGTGCGTGGCTCCATTGTTTATTAAATTAGCTTAAAATCTACACGAATTCCTTGCAGAGATGAAAAAAATATGATTAATTTTTAAATATCTGCATACAAATTATAGCTTGTTAAGGAATAACAATTTGTACAACGAATTAAGAGTTCTAGTGTCACAGATACTTACACCTGTCATTTAAATACATAATTCGTGCAGACAGTACCTAATATGAAAAGAAAAGCAATTGACATATCCGATATATTTTGTTACCCTTGGGCTATAACTGTTAAAACTGGTGACAGATATAGCAATTATTAATATAAATAAATCAGTAGCGCTACAACCTTTTTTTTAGGCCAGGGCCTCATTTCTGTATCTGTTTAATGATCATTTGCGTATGTAATAGGCAAGTAGGTGATCAGCCTTCTGTGCACGCGCCGTCATTTTGAGGGTCGATGGCAAGCCAAACCGGCCTTACGATGTTTTTCTTCACCGTTCGAGCGAATGTCAATGCACAGAAAGAAAGTCCATTGCGCACAGCCGGGGATCGAACCTATGACCTCAGGAATCAGAGTCGCATGCTGAAGCCACTACACTGCTCTCAATCATTAATGTATTTATAATCCAAATAATAACATGACTTCTATTCTCTGAGCGGCCAATAAAAGCACAGACAGCACTATAACAAACTACGACAATGGAGACGCGCAATCTTGATAAGACCCGCCCTTATTATATTATAAATATAATTAAGTTTCAAACAATTTCACAAAGATAACCTCACCAAATTAAAGGTTAATTTATTAAATAATTGGAATGTGTTTCAAACTTTTAACCCCTCATTATTTTGGGGTTGTAATTTGACAGATGCTTTGTGGTTTTAGTTTTTAGTCTGTGGCTACGCGCTTTAAATAGAAAATAATGTTGAAAGGTGTGGCACAGACAACATATAAATAGGGATATATTGATTATATACACTTCTACTTGTCTCGCTTTCAAATTTCATAATTTATCAACAATATAGAGGAATATAAACCTTTTATTCCTACAAAATTGTTGCGTAAATAGTAACATAAAGCCGAGTTTAATGTTTAAGATTAAGAACACGTTCTATAGTTAGAGAACAGCCGAGAAAAAAATGAGCTTAATTTTTGGGAAGAAGTGAAATTACATTCTTATTAACCACTAAAAGCATCCCCTTAGGATGTTGAAGTAGTCATTGCCGTTGTAGATAAATCTCGTAAAGACGTTCTATACATTGTATAGTATTTGCGATATTGTTAAAAAAATATATATATGTATATATATATACTAGCAGACTCAGCCAAGCGTTGCTGTGGCTAAAGTTTTTGTTATATTACATAGTAGTAAACTATTCAAGGGAAACAGTAGGAGAACACCAGTCATGGGGACCACCATCCTTTTTTGGTGGTTATGCCATTAAATTGTGGCTTATGTGAAACGTTGGTACTTTCAACCCAGCGCGATCTGTTATAATTGTGACTGTCAAATAATAAACAAATAATTTGCAATAAAATAATATTGCTATAAATTAAGATGTAAGCTCAAACTGCACACGGTGAGCAAATTTGATTGAAATCGGTTCAGTAGTTTAGGAGCCCATAGCGGACAAACAACGTGACACGTAATTTATATATATTAAGATATATACATATTTGGTAGATTATTCTTAAAATAAATTTAAAAATACATCGCGATTCAGTCCAGCAAGTTGAGTATTCGTAGTTTTAATAAAAATACAATTTATTTATTAGGTAGGTTTTCAAATTTCTGCGTCATTGAAATTAACACAGAGGCAGCGACAAAAAAATCTACTACGTTGTATATGAACAGCAAACACTTACTTTTTAATATAATAAAACATTAATGTTCACCTTTGTAAAGACAAAAAACAACAAAAAATATGTTGTTTACTTTTTTCAAGATAACAGGTTATAATGGTTTTAACATTAAACAGTCTATTTCGGTGAACATCAGAAGCATCAAAATATAATTAAACACCACATTAATTATGTAAAAACAATCTTTTCTCGTTAACATAGAGTCCGTATTAGTTTTTTCAATCCCCATCTCTTGTCTTTGGTAACTTTGCCGCCGATTTGTTGACACTTTTGACAGATGTCGAGTTTGATTGAGCATTTATATTAATTAAGTTTTAGTGACCATTGGACAGTGATGAATATTAGTTTGTAATCTATACACTATTGACACATTACAAGGACCGTTAAATAATGATTATTTTATCAGAATCAACAAGTGATCTATAAGATTTTTTTATATGTGTTACTACCTACTTACATGTTTTACCACTAGGTATAAAGAGTGTGCGTGTACTTATTTTACTATGCTCAGTGCTAGTGCCAGTGTTAGAAGCTAAACGTTTGTTTTTTAATTTACTTTTTTAATTAAATCATAATTCAATTGATGTCACGTGGAGCATGGTTTAATGACTCTTTAAAAGCATCTTGTAAAATACGTATTTAAAGAATCGCAGAGTTTCTTGCCATTTCACCGCCTCCGTTCTGCGCCATCGATTTAAGAACTGTATTTTATTTTTTTGTCTTTTATATGTATACAAAAGTTACCCGTATTAATAAATAATATGTGGAAGTCGTGTTTTCGAACACCAGCTATACACCAATGGATTTTTCTGTGTGCGGCGATAATACTGGTCATACAATTAAGAAAAACGTCGTCAGGAAACCAAACAAAAAAAGGGAAGCGCATCAACTGAGTTTTGCCACAAACCGTGTATCGATACTTTAGGTAGTCCCCAAAACTAAGTAGAAAATCTTTAAAGAAACTTAAGCAACTAAATGTATTATATTATACTCATAATTTGTTAGTTCACTTTGTAAATTTACCGTAGTAAATTCAAACCGCAGATGTCATATTAAGATACTAATACCATATTCATCCATATTTGGTCCATCGTGAAAACATTACAAACGATCAAATCAACAGATAATTCAAACTAATTTAACTCGTTGTAACTGCCTACGACGCGCAAACAACTGTCTACGACCTAAGATTTATTGATAAACTTTGGAAACAAACCTCTTTGCAAGTTACCACAACGACATAGGTATAATATGAAACCTTAAGTATAGATAATAAAGGTGGCAATCCCAAAGCCGTCAGAGATTTTAAATAGAGAACGAAATTTTAACATTGTTCGTTTATAGCCTATTTATCGTCTTTAATTTGATTATGGTTATCTAGATGGAGCTGTCAATCGGGATTATATCGGCCATTTTGACGTTTTAAAGTGTATTAAAGTTACATTGGATTTTATTTGTCACTTTATTTAGTCCATAACATATTTTGTTTTAAATTATATTCATTGCTGGTGGTACCTACTCAATATCGATAAGATGGTGAGTTCAAGCAATGAAAACAGCCTACTAGACTGGGGAATTGTACTAGGAGATGTACCTAGGTACACATATATTCCTTTTGATTTCAATGAAATAAAAATGAAACAGAAATCTGACTGCTACATAGATTTGTGGGGATTACGGGACTCTAGGGAACAACCAATTCGTTTCTTTTAAACTTCCTAAGTAATTATAAGGGTGGCTTTAAACTTTTTACCCTTTTCAGTCCTTAAACACATTAGGTACCCTTTATCCTATAAAAATTAAACGGATGAATAATTTAAGTCCCTTAACTTTTTAAGCCCACGCCTTTTGCAATAAAAATATGTCAAAAAGATATAGAAATCCCGCCAAAAGAGTCACTGACGTAGAACAGATTAAAAATCGTCTACAGATAAAATATACCTTAGTACCATAGTTTTAGGTTAAAATTTACATAGATGCAAAAAAGGGATCGGAAATGTAATTTGTTTGTTTGCAAATCTTTTAATATCGTTAAAAATTTGCCACCCGCGTCGCTTCGTGGAAAGATTTAGCGCGGGAATCAAACTGCCTACCTGAGAAATCCTTTTCACTTGACTTTTCATGCATCGGCTGCGGCACTTTGGATAGACCGTTGAAATAGAATTACTGACTTAATGTTAACTAGATTTTCTATTCATCGTGAATTTGAATAAGCCGGTGACTTTTGATAGATAATGAAGTGTATTTTGCTATTATATAGAGACATAGACATAACATTTATTAATTACGAAGTACACACAAAGAAACATACAAAATAATCATATTTTAAGTGTGTAATGAGTGTGTGTTGTGGTTGTAACTGGCCGTGCTTCAGCATTATGCTGTGGAGCAGACGTGATCCACAGCGCTGGTCATTCTGCCAGAGACCACAACAGTTAGTTTGCGCCTCAGACGCATCAAAGAAAGGAATAGAGTGTAATAATAACAATAAAGAAAATAATAATAGTAAAAATTAACAGTGTAAGTAAAGAAGTCTTGGAAGATTTGTGTGTAAAAGTATACAATAAAAAAAAATGAGAATAATTGTTACTAAAACTACTATAAGAGATAGATAAATATTTTTTTTTTCTAAACACTATTTATTGGAATGATTTCAGTATGTTCGAAAGCACCAAACGCTACATTTATACAACCATTGAAAATGATATTTTTAACTATTATTTTTTCGTGGGAAATGCGTTACGCTACCCTCCCGCGGCACGACTGCCTAGAAGGGGAAGGGTTATGTGGGGCTGCTGTGCATAACCACTAAAACCCCAGGCACCACCAGCAATCGCCCGAGGTAGGACACGGTAGCAGTGTAGGCTTGTCCGCATCGTGGTGGCACTAACTAAGCCTACGTCTTCTAAGGGATCCTTCATAATATGGCATTTGACTTGATTTATGACCTGCCTAGGGTAGAGGACATGTGACGTCTGTCTTGGAAAGCTGATTATTTCACTCTATTTCCAGTTTTGTTTCGCTTCTGCAATGATGGTTTGCTGCCAAATCTGTTTTTACCCCGCCTACATTTTCTTTTAGGTTCCAATCGAGAGATAGATTCGTTAATTTTTTATTATATTACATGTCTATTATTATTTATGTAACAGCCTTAATGGTCTAGTGGTTAACATGTTCATGGCCATGCACATCATAGGGTCTTGGATTAAATTCTCGGGTTGGGTCCGAAAATCGGTGCGTTTTTCAAATACAAATTTTGATGGAATTTTATGCCATTTCCGTTGAAGGTTGTGTTTCAGCAGTCTTTACTTTGGATGAAATCTGTCGGTCCTGGGCCCGTGATACTTTGGCCATGTCAGACATCAGTCCCGCTGTCCATATTTGTTCTCTGTTAGATCTCCTGAATATTCCTTTATAACTAAGTCTCACTAAAGATATTTTTTTATTTAAATTTAATTTATATCATAATAGTGAGAAAATCGTGAAAATAACGGATGTCTTTTCGAAGTTTAGAAGCTACACACTTACAGCCAACACATCACAATTCTTCTTATATTACTATTTATTGATTAAGATTTAAGATGTGTTCTGTGTTATATATATCCCAGTATACTTTCAAAAGAATTATTATTATATTATTGTTAAACTGAACAAAGCGACAATCTTAAAATTCTACTTAGCATATGAAGTTCAGAAATACCTATTACCTGCTAAGCATAAATCTATCATTTCTATTGAAATGGCCAATAAAACGTATACTTAGTAATCCATAGACCACACATGACGCGTGACGTCACTCAATGACACCATCACACTAGGCCTGCATACAGATTGCAGCACGCCAGTCGCATCACTAACTGAACCTAAATTTATTTCATATTGTTAATCTGTGCAATGCGAGTTAGGTACGCTGCAACTGTTTATTTAATGAAGTTTTTTGAAGTTATACTTCTTTAGGCGCGTTATGAAAAATTTATGAAAGTGAAATTTTACGATGCGCGCGCACCGTGACACAAAATTCAGTATGGGCGCCGAGCGTGCGCGAGCGAGATGGGAATAAGACAATCTACTTGTAGTACCTTTTAAACAAATAAAGCAGTTTTAATTGTTTTTTCAAAGAAATTTAGCAATGCTTTTTTACAAAGACCTATTTATACTTAGTTAAAAGGTTATGAAACATACCTAGTTATTAAATTGAATTAATCATATAATAATAATTATTATTAATATTAATTAATAATTAAATAATATATATATATTTATTTATTGTTAAATTATTACCGCTTAATATTGCTTATTAATTATTTAATATTTAAAAAAAATAAAGAAAGCCAAAGTAGTATAACTTCTTACGCGCGTACATATGTACACGCACCATTTTTTTTTTTTGATTGACGTATTTTTGTCCTTTATCAATACAGGTTATATTAAAATTTGTCTTAAACCTATGTTTTAACAACAAACGCTACACTAAAACTGGTTAGTTTTAGAACTCCTAATGAGTTTGATCAGAGCCATGTTGGCCTAGTGACTTCAGCGTGCGACACTCATGCCTAAGGTCGTAGGTTCCATCCCCGGCTGTGTACCAATGGACTTTCTTTCTATTGAACATTGCACATTTAACATTCGCTCGAACAGTGAAGACGAACATCGTGAGGAAACCGGCTTACCTTAGACCCAAATAGTCTCCGACGTGTGTCAGGAACAGGAGGCTACAGGAGGAACCTACTTGCCTATTCGATAAACAAATGATCATGAAACAGATACAAAATTGAGGCATTGACCTCAAAAGGTTGTAGCACCACTGATTTGTTTAATCCGTATAATTAATAAAGTTAAAATTTATTTAGATTTTTATTCAGATATTAAATCCCCTCATTGAATGCGTATGCGACGAATAAACTTAACAAAGAATAAACTTCTTTACTTAGCTACCGAAATTATAAAATATAATGAAGACAATGCGATAGCTTTTAAAATTTACCTTCAATAAATACAGATGATAAAATAGTTGTTTTTAATTCTACCTACTGAACAGCCATGGCGAAATCGTAATAAAATGATACCGAAAGGAAGAACACAAGGAGGCTTTTTATACCGAAATTACTGACTAACCTAATTATTAATTGATGACTGTACCTACTACTCAACTACAACGATTGTGAGTAACAACGCTGGTTAAGATAAAGCTATCAAAAACAGAACTCAGTTCTTCTACCGTAAAAAGTTGTGAGATCCATGTGTCCAATAGAAAGTCTGTTACTTTATTGAGTAATAAGCTATCCTAACAGGGGGGTCGAAAATAGCCTGAACTGTTTCGAGAAAAGGATGGTACAGCCGTGCCACATCTACATTTATTTGTATATTAGTTTTACCCACTCTATAGAAACATACCTACATAAGCAAATGATATTGAGCAATATCTATTATAATATTACTCTTCTATGACTTCAACTATTCTTGAGCGATTATAGTAAGTTCTTTAGGTAAAAGACTAAAAACTTAGGTAGGTTAGGTAGGTAGGTAGGTATTCACCGTCAGTGGGTACCATCACTTCAGCGTTGTATTGAAAATTCGTATCATTTTTTTTTAACTAAATAGTAAAAACTAAATCAGTACTAAGCGCCAGAGGCGTTTTAATGAATTACCTTTCATTTACAAGTAATATTTAAAACATTAACCCCCGACAACCTTCGAGCACCATCATGAGAGTAGTTCAGTGGTGTCATACTAGTTTTATATAGAACAGGGGGCCAACGGGCAGGAGGCTCACGTGATGTTAAGATACATCCATACCCATGGACATCTCAGTGCTAGAGAGCTCGTGAGTGCGGCGGCGGCCTTGATATGTTAGGTAAAAATAAAGCAAATACCCACGTAAAATGTCTGCCGTAGTTTTTAAAAAACATATCTTCATATTGTAGCTAACTATCTCAGTCATTCTAACAATTTACATCTAATCAGCCCATTTGTTTTGGAGCTACGATACTACAGAAAGGCAAGCAAATGCACTGATAAGTGATAACACCTGTTTTTCCGTCAGAGGTTAAACTACTGTAGTATTACTTGTGTTATTATGCTGTCAGGCTTTTAAGGCGTAAGGTTTAGGTGCTTGCCCTAAAGACGAAAACAATTCATTTGTGCCTTCTTTCTATTCGTTTTAAAATTTAAGTCAACTGCAAGAATCTGTGGTAGGTATATATAGTGGGTTAGTTACGCCTATTATTAGGCGTATAATACTTGGTGAAACCCTTACTTTGTTTAGGCGTTTTGTTCTGACTTAGGGGGGACTTAGGGGTAAAGTAAATGAGCAGTTGGCAGCAATGTTGGCCTAGTGGTTTTAGTGCGACTCTCATCCCTAAGGTCATAGGTTCGATTCTCGGCCTAACAATCGCTCGAACGGTGAAAGAAAACATCGTGAGGAAACCGGCATGTCTCAAATCCAAAAATCGAGGACGTGTCATAAAAGGCTGATCTAGGTGATTAAGTTTGTCTATGAAATTAAAATTATTAAAGCAATGGATGAAATCTGAGGCCAAGACCCATTTAGGGTTGTAGAGCTACTGGATGACCTTAGTTACATATCCAGAAATATATGAGCTCTAAATTCATTAGGTGGCTTTATCGTATACGCTTTTGTTTATTCAATGAATATAGTTCTGATCCTGGGATTTTAAATATAAGGTTGGGATAAAAACACAGAAATAAATGAGTAAAAACATATATTTTGTATCACTCGTTCATTAAATAACTATGATAAACTGAATCCGGTTCGTGATATACACACATACACGACTAACACACATATATACAACTAATGTACACATAATCTAGTTTATTTACAATTCTATGGCAGAAAAACCGATAAGGAACGATTTTATTGATATAATAGCGGATCTTTTAGTTTCTTAGAAAAAACATTACAATAAATTAAAAATAGAATTTATACATAAAGCATTTTGAATTAAGTCGAAAACGACAACAAAAGGTGTCAAAGTTTAAGTACGTAAAAATAAATATTTATATACATTCTTCATAAATGAAAATCACGTTAATCTAATTATAATGACTAAAAAAGCTAGACTTTACAGGTTTGGCCATTATGTCCGAATATTTCTTTATAATTAAAGTTATTACCATAGTTCATACAATCTCTTTAATTACCAATGGTCATCATTTAAAAAAAAAACAAATTGACTTTAATTGTTGTTAAATATTGTTTTCAGAGTAACTTTTACAGAAATTTTTCAGTAGAGATCTGCTCTTTTTTTTTATTTTTTTTTTATTTATGGCTGTGGCACGACATGTGCATTAGCCAGCGTCAAGTATAGGATTTTTTATAATTCGTGCTTGTCTTTTAGAAATTCGACGTGTCCTCTATGTACGGTTTAAGCACTCGCCCGGTACCGCACAACCCTCCCAAAGGCCGAGAACAAATTTAAATTAAATTAAAACTTGCCCTCGAACCGGGAATCGAACCCGGTACCCCTCACCTAGCTGCCACTTAATAAGACCGCTAGGCTATGAGGCCCCCAGATCTGCTCTTAAAAATAAAATTAATAAATGATTTATGAAAAAACAATTTTTTTTTTTATAAGACCACAGATCTACAAAAACAAAGATAAAATTTACGTGCCAGCGTCTTTTATCTTTTATCTTTCACAGAGTTCATATTACTGGTTATAACTGACGAAGAAATAGGCCATAATTTGCATATAAATTCTCTAAATATTAATGATATCTATGGAATAGACTAAAGGAACAGTCTTAATACTAGTTTTTGAGCGAAGTAACGAGGGTATTAATAATAATATTATGACAGGATATTTTATTATGCGATCGAACCTATTATTTAATTTATGAATTTTAATATTTTTCTGCAATACTTCAACAAAATCCAGCTGTAAGCTCCATTTAGTATCCAGTCTTACTGGACCACGGTAGCAATTGAATGTTCGTGAATTTAAAGTTAGACATGTAAAATTTCATCTACTAGATGACTGTATGTACAACATAAGTGGACACCACCAAATAGAACAATTTCCATTATATAATCTTAGTGCGTAATTATACCATATAACTACTGGGATTTATATATCAATTCACCCTTTGTTTCATAATTTATTTATTCGTCAACGGTCGTATAATAGTCCTTAAATAGGATCGGCTTCCTTATTAAGGAGCAAAATACGCCTGGAACTCAAATAATGACCTCAAATTTCCCAACCGCATTAAACAGTAAAAACAGCAATGAAAATTCCGATACACATATTAAGACACTTTATCCCCAATTTATTTATAAGCCTCCCGAATTTCCAGAGAATCGATAAATATTCGATTCGCATCGCGGCGCAATCCATAAAAATCGATTATTCGTTTTTAATTCCGTGCAACTTTTCTCCAATAAAGGAATAATGTTCCTTAATCAGTAAATTAAAGTCAATCGAGATGTATGTAATTAAAAATCGAGTCGCTTTTGAATAGATCGTTAAAATATCGACATGCCTGATAATCGGAAACAGTTAATGAATAAGCAGTAATAAAAAACGCTAATCAATATCGGTTTACGTTTAATTGAGCTGAAAATGAAA
Source organism: Pieris melete (assembly GCA_963693345.1). Lineage (NCBI taxonomy): Eukaryota > Metazoa > Arthropoda > Insecta > Lepidoptera > Pieridae > Pieris > Pieris melete. The sequence goes on along the minus strand of CAVNZK010000297.1, from coordinate 3,286,935 downwards.
ATCTATGAGCTATGGTACAATAGACGGGGCTTTAGGTATTTATTTCTCATTCCGACAATCTCTGGAAATCTCTGAAGATAGAAAAGCAAGTGACATATATGCAATGTGATAGGGTAGGTAATGTACTTACATATCATGATTCCTAACATAGATATTTTTTAACATATCGTTGCTATACGACCGATAGAATTTTATTTATATTTAATAACTCTGTTCAACTTTAAAAATTTGTTGCCTAATATATATCATGTCTTGCAATACTGAAAATAGTTTAAGACTTATACCAAAAAAAATTGGAAAGGCACGCACCAAATGATTTATTTAGATAACGTTAAAACCCAATAAATCAAATTGTTCAGTACTTATTATTCATTCTTTACATTAAACGCACTTAAAACCACATACAAGTTATTAGCAGGTGAGGCCCAGGAGTTCGCAATCAATAAAGTAATCTGAGATCCGTAAATCACCGAACAAAGGACGGAAAAGAAAGTACAAATTACGCGCGTAATCGGTCCGTTCCATAGATTAAATATATCAGATGCATAAAGACTAACATGCTGGATTTCAGTTATGAATCGTTGGAGGATTACTGAACTGTCTATATATGGGTCTATGACAACGACCAGGTATAGACAAAGAAATAGCAATGCTGATTGCTGATACATCTATATTAAAGTGAAAGATTATGTGCTCGCTAATTTATTTAATTTAAGTAAAATCTGTTAGTATATTATCTTGAACAGTTTCATATGGACAAAGAAAAAGAAAATAGGTACCAGAAGGAATACTTAATTAAGATAACCTGATCTAACGTGTGGAATTTTCATTATAAACGTGGAAATTGGATTTTTTTTTACAAAATTAGAAATCCACAAAATTTGGTAATTTTAAAAAGGGCAATATTTAAGTTTTTGCGAATTCAAGGAACAATAGGTATTACAAGCTCCCACGCTCAGTCGACTTCAAATTAAACGATTAATTTTCAACTCCGTATCGCACGGACGCAATTAAAATGCGATTCTTTTACTGTGTTTTACATGTGGGTGGTAATGTTAAATAAGGAGCTTTTTGTGTAGAACTGAGCTTTTTATACGAACATATTATTATTGAACAATCTCTCCCGCCGCTTTAAAATGGAAACAACTAAAAAACCACCACATTGATCGAAACATGTAGTTTTGGTTTAATCGTAAAGTTTCTTTTGCAAAATCGTTTAAGTAAATGTGGTACAGTTCAGCCGTATTAGGTAAGTAGAAACCACTTTGAGAATGTGTTGCTATTTGTTTAAACATGGCAACGGACATCGCGGTATCAATAAGACAAAACAAAATTCATCTACCAAAGACAATAGTATCACACGCGTGAAAGTAACGATATTTATCAGGCTCTTGGACAAATAACCGAACTAGCTATCAACAGCTTATAAACAATTTTATTTCGTCGCGAGCAATTACCGAACGTGATCCCAAACTTCGATACCATTTCTGAACGCACCTCTTAATAATAGGCCCACAAACGACGCACTTAATCGCCTCCATCTATAGTTTATGGTTTCCCGCTCTACCATTTTGACATTTCATGCCCTCTCTCTCTACCAACTATCAGCGTTAAAAATCAAACTGTCTAATTAAACCTACATCATTGAACGCATCAAAGGAGGCATTTTTAATTAATTTAATCCCAAAACTATTATAATGCGGCCAATTTCTTTATCTAATAATTCTGACGCGCTAACAAGAGGCCATTTTGTAGTTTAATGACATGCTTTAAGTATATGACGCTTAGTGAAGTGTGATTTATTTGGAATTTAAATCGATTTATGAATGTTATTATAATTTAATTCATTTATAACCGCTATATAATATTATGAAATCAAAGGAGTCGTTAGATACAAAATTATAGATATTTTATCAATTTCATTTCATATTGTGGTCCAGCACGAATACTGTTCGAAAATTAGTAGTTTAGGTATATTTTAACTAAAACTTTTGAAAAAAATATATAAAGGGCTAGCAATTATAGCTGTTATAATAAAAATGATATATGTATTTAAAAAAAAATATGCTGGTATATATTTTATAAGTTGTAAAAGATAAACTTTTACATATATTTAAGTACGCACATATTTAACACGTAGTAAATATTAAAATTATTTTAATGGAATTTTTCATTAGTTCCATAAAAAGGTCATAAAGGTACAGACAGCGCCATAGGATCTGCGCGCGTGACCATTACACAATAAAATAATAGGTTCGAATCGTTACCATTTTCGAGTCTTTTAAAAACTATCCAATTAATAAATAAGTAGAATTGTTTTATCTACGATACAATTAATTTACAACCATATTTACAAGTCTCTAGTGTTCATTTCACTTTACGTTTCATTTTCACTTTCACTAAGGTCATCCATGTCCATATCTATTAGTTCTTCATCTTCATCGTATGAGTTGTTGAAATGCTCATCAGGCTTGTTGCCAGAGGAACTAGACTTGCCAGTCTTTGCTTCTTCTTCTTGCTGCATTCTTTTATGCTTTGTTCTTCTGTTTTGGAACCACACTTTTACCTGGGAAAAACGATACAGTATTTAATAAGGGCTTGAACCAATGGTACAAACAAGGAAGCGTAAGAAAATAATTCAAGTCAAGAGATGACTGTTATTTTGCCACTATGAAAATTAACTATAACCCATATTTAAAAAGCTATCGGTAGGTGTTGTATACATAAACATTTTGTAAAAGCCAAGAGTAATATAAAATAATAAATCATTCACAGTAAACTGAGCGGCTATAAAGGGTTGAAATAACTATCGAAACCCCCATATATCAAAAACTCCATTCAAAGAAAACTATTCGAACACAAAGCAGATTTCCCGGGCAAAAATACAATCCGCCATCTTGTCAAACAATTTGTCACGCGTTTAATGGCTTGTGAAATCTATGCACGGTGCTGCCAGTTAACTTTGTACCGAGTTTTAAGGAAATATGGTAATTTTGTGAATTCGCTGGCAATGTACAATTTAACTGCACCATTTGGGTATTGTAAAGATTGTGGGTGACAGCTTAACTACTAAATGGGTAACTACTAATGGGTAAATCTTTGTTTTATTTTTACTTGAAATAATTTGAAAAATTTTAAGTCTACACATAATTATATTCACTATTCAACTACATAGTCTAATATTCATAGATATTCACTATTAAATTATCATTTCGAACCCTAGTTAGAATGACATTCGCGGGGCTTTATTGAATTCTTGACACCAAATTTCTTAATGCTTTATGTATGTATCTAGAAAATAATGTGTGAACTAATATTGTTGAAATATAATATGATTAGGTATAAATTCAATTATATAAATGTACGTTCAATAACTTTAAAAGTGATTGTGTACATTTTCAAACATCGATAAATAAAATTTTATTTGTTTTTGATATGTTTCGCGAACCATAAATTATTGCTTTTGTACGGTTAATGTGATTGGTTGCTAGGAAGTTATTGTACATTAAATTTATTTTTTTCCGACAAATAACAATGTTACCTGATAAGTAACATCACCTATATAAAACTTTTCCTCGGTCCTTCAATAAATTAATTTCTATTCCTACTGTGTCTTAATAGGAATTGATTTGGTAATACTACAAAATGAAATGTTAATGTAGGTACCTACTCACTCGAAGAATATGACTCTAGACTCGCAATAGACTTACATAGACAGACAAGTAACTAACACAACTAACTTTGCCTTAATTTAAATTAAATTGTCTATGCAGAAAGAGAACGAGCATGGCAGTATTGTGAACTTATATAATTTTTAGTTGCTACGCGTCATTTCATTTAATCACAAATATTGCATATTTTTTTAATAATAAATATGAAGATTATAACTGTCGAATACACATGACAAATGTCTCATGACCATGGATACAAGTCCTTTGGCTGGTCTATTGACGTTAAAGTGTTGTCAACATAACAAAAATAGTTTAGTAGTGCAGCGACCTTAAATCCCACAACGGTTTCTTTTTTCGCACAGACTCACGATGATTAGACCAACGCATACCAGTTACATAATGATAATACCACTTTTGAATTTAGATTATATTATAGTAAGAATACATCTTAAATCTGCCCACTATCGCATAAAACCAGGAGAAATATCTGTTGTCATTAAACATTGGACATTCACAGCGGGGTTTATTGGAACTGCATGAACCATGACCAGAATACTGATAGGGGCAGATTATCCCTTAAAATTAGATTACAAAGACTCCGTCACGGTACATTAGCACTTCATATATTGACATCAAATATCAATTTGGTGGACACCCCATGTTTGGGTAATGGTGCGTGACAGAGAGGGACATCGTGTGAACGAGATAGAAGATAAAGAATTCCGAACATTTGAGTTTGGAGAACTTAAATTTGAGGTTACGTCTGAGGTAACGTCTAACAACGTTTACACCCATGATATATACATATAAGATATTGGTTTCATTTAAAGTAATACTGTTATTTCTTCGACAATTTAAAGATTGGTATATTGATACAATATCACCATTTACTTTTGTATCTTTATTTATTATGGACCAGGATAAATTTTACATGCACGAGTTTATGTTTAAAAAAAATACTTGAAGGGGGATGCTTTAGATGTGCAGTAGGTAAGTTGTATGTTGAAGGAATTAAGGCAATAAGCAATCAATAAATAATTTATGCATCAACGCAAACAATATTTCATACATGAAATTTCTACGAGAGTTTTTGCAAGATTTACAACATCAAAAAGTAAATAACAACCATTACTAAGGTTATATCATATACGAAAGAGGTTACAACGTTACTTAAAACAAATACCTAGAAAGTAAGTATGTGTTTTTCGTATTAAAACCCAGATTGGAAACTTGTCCTTGTGTTTCTCATTATAAATAGATAAATATTTTAGACATAAGTACTGATTTCTAAGCCATAAACATTAGTTACCTCACCAATATTACATAATGACACGAAGCCTATCATTTGCAGACAATAAAAGCCAGTTAACTCCATAATCCTTTATTAACAATGTAACACAAAGATTTAAGGAAATTATGTGTTTCACACGTTTAAATTGTGTTTCAAGTTTTATGACTGTTAAATACAGAGTAGTAAGGAGTTGTTGTAATGACTTATTCGATTCCGAGTTGCTACTATGTCTCTATCGTATTAAATTCTAGTCTTTGTGGTTGCTAAATAGTGTAAATTTGCAATTGTTCATTTTTTTTTATTTTTATTTATTAGCCGGATACAAAGTCCATTGGCATAGTTTTGCAATTGTTCAAATTTAACAGGAAATCCAGCAAGTACGGATGCTAGTAACTTTATTATATCAGGCAAGACCAATTCCCATCTGTCAAAATTTAATTCATTTTTGACATACTTGAGTATAAGATATTGTGTTACAGGAGCCAACGGTGCAGTGATATCGCCGCCGATAGACACATTGACAGAGGGCTCGCATGTGCGTTGCCGGCTTTTTTAAAATTTGGTACGCTCTTTTCTAGAAGGACCTTAAGTCGAGATGCTTCGGAAATACATCTGTGGGCAGCTGGTTATACATAGTGGTGGTGCGCGGCAAAAACTGCCACAATAAACGCTCAGTTGTGGAATAGCTACGCTACGAAATCTTATCCTTACCTAGTCTAAAGTCCAGGAACGAATGCAGAAGTTGAATTGCGTACTAACCGTGACGTTACGTAAAATCTGACAGCCATTCAAGACTAATTTCGTCTTGTCTATGAAAGATGAAATAAAGATCAGGAAAACTCCTCAATCTTGCCGTCTAATACAAATTTCCTAGCTATTATCATTCAAAGGGTTAGCTTTCCCATGGGGCGGGTACAAACGACCGCCGTTTGACAAATGTTCCTGGGGGATAGCTACACAGTTAATGGGGAATTGGGATTTGTAGCGTTTTCGAAAATTGTTCTGAGGTTATAGGTTAATTAAGTTATAGTGATTATGCGGGTTGACAATGATTTGCTTTAATTTTGGGCGCGTTTCGTAATTTGCTCATAATAAATGTTGACTGATATTTGTGTAAAACAATTCTACATTTCTGGACGTGAGTCTAAATCGTTCTAATAACCTAACAATAGTATAATAACAGTTAGGATTATAAAACTATACAAATGCTATTAGTATATAGTACTAACTATTAAATATTTAATTATTCATTATTTAAATTATGATATACTTTCTAGACATGATTTGTCAGGCAACATTACTTCAAGTACAAAGAGTGTAGGTTGAGAGAAATCAGTATCTCTGGAAGTCTCTGTGGTTTTGGCCACAGACTTCTGTATCTGATTAATAGGTGATCAGCCTTCTGTGCGTAACACGTTCTAGTTTTGGGTCTATGCCGTCCGGTTTCAGCATGATGTTTTTCTTCATCATCCGAGTGAGTATGAAATGCGCATATAGAAAGATAAGTCCATTATTGCACGGTCGGAGATCGAACCTAAATGTTCAGGGATTAAGTCGCACTCAAATCAGTAGGCCAGCACTGTCTCATCTTATTATTTCTAAGCAATTAAACTAAACAAACCCTATTAAAATTCTGAAAACATTTGAAAATTCTTAACAAGCTATTAAACAATTATAACCTTTTCATGCAAATTTAATGGTTCAAATTTCGTTATATGGCAACAATAAACAACCCTCGCATCTGCCACTAGCGTCCAATTTAAAATAGTACACCGTTAGAATAAAATCGCTCTTAATAAGAGTTCTGGCAACACTGGTCCTATAAACGTGTTAAGTCTCCACAAACAAGATAGAAGGGGCCATAGCAATACACTGAATAAATATAGGGGTGTCATTCAGGCCCCAAATGCGATTAAGTACTTATATACGCGATTATACTCCCAACGGATTACGGGGGAAACGGGACAAGCTATATAAAGAGCAGCGTGCCAGAACGGGACAGATGCCAAGGGGAGATACGCAATTATGGGGTACAATGTGAATTGGGCCAAAATTTAAGCGGAAAGCTATTTATCTGTATATTACTTTATTGTCGAACCATTAGCGCGAGAACGGGAGGACATTACGCGAGAGAAAGAGATGGGGGACACGACAAATTGGGGTTGCTAGTTGCAATTTTTAAAGGGAGATAGATGTATTAATTTCTGTCGGTTGGATAGGGACGGGTGAAAGATCAATTGGCTGGTAATAATCTCTTTGTTAGAATAATTGGGAAATAGGCAGTCAATTATATGATAGTAGTTTATTTGTGATTAATGTTTACTTTTTGAATTAGGAGCCATTTTGTAATTGTATCTTTTGTAAGTAACTTTTAACGGTAGCGATGCTTTCAATTTCCTTTTTAATTGAATGGATTATTTACTACAACGTATTAATGTTTAAATCGATTTATTTATAGTATATTATTTTTTATCTTCGGTATGACATTGATAAATTATAGATATTATATAAAACTAAAGTTAGTTAAAACTATTTAAAATAGATACGTTGTGTATGTATTAATAAAAGTACTAAGCTCTTTGGTATTATGTCGTAGAAACTGTAAACTTAGGCCACAATAGGCTTAAGTGCTATTTATCTCAATTCATTGTGATGTAACCTTATAGAGATAGGGAATTTTAGAGTTAAAAACTTTGATTTAAGCGACAGGTACTTATGATTGTGAATTACGCGTAAAATATGTATTGTCAGCCAATATGTAGGATTTTAATTATTATATTAAGTTTTTTTTCAATTATTTTTGATACTAGCAATACTATTCAGGATATAGAACTATATCCGGTTCTCCCCGGACGTAGCTTTATGGTACATTGTTGAATTTCAAAGTTAATGGCTTACCATTATTTGTATCCGCTATTCTATAATGGTTCTAACGGATTTAATATTTTTATTGATATTAATAGTTGTGAATAAAATAATCGTAAACATTTAGTATTGTAATGAAACATATTGGAATCGGATATATATTATTTTTCTGAAACTAACCGATACATAAAATATCTATATTTTTAATCGTTATTTTCATAACTTAGTTGGTAATGCCTACTATACTAGACTATACTAGACTATGCTAGATCATCACTTGAATGCTTTAAAAGTCTCAAGTTCAATGATTGAGGATGCAATATTATGAAACTTGCTTATAACTTACAATCAATACTTATTCAATATGATCGCCGCGTTTAGGAGTTTCAGTACCCGTTAAACAAACATAGGTACTTTCCCCCTTTTCCAGGGGGGATCTGCATCCCTTTAGCGCATGCGTAGGTGGGCGGAGCCGCGGGAGGCTGTTATATTGACACGACACCCTGCTAGGGTGGAAAATTTATGTAGCCAACGGATTCCGCAAAATATGATTTTTTATGTAAATTCATATTATGGGGGTAACTGAAAGGTAACTAACGTCTTATAAAGCGAAAACCATAGGAAAGGTAAATCAACGATTTATTTATCTCCTTAATCACTATTCTACTTTAAGAATGGTCTTATGGTTCTATAGTAGATACTCATGCAATAAATCAGCGGCTTTTTAGGTCTGGGCCTCATCATCTATTTCGTGATCATGTGTAAATCTAATAAGCAAGTAGGTGCTCTGCCTCCTGTGCCTGACAAGCTGTTGACGTTTTCGGTCTAAGGCAAGCCAACTTCCTCACGATGTTTTCCTTCACTGTTCGAGCGAATATTAAGGGCACATAGAAATAAAGTCCATTGGTGCACAACCGGGTATCGAACCTAAGACCTCAGGGATGAGAGTCGCACGCTGAAGCCACTAACAATAGAACTACTCATACAATAGAAACCACTAATCCTATAAAATTAATATAATTTCATAATCTTTGGAAGTCAGATATTTGGTGAAACAGAGATTTTTAAAAAGAATTGTCGCATTTTGTCATGTTTACTACCGAATTAATTCCTAAACCATTGCCTAATTTATGAATACATTGGCATTCGTGTATTTGAAATATGTATTAAAATGGGCTTAGTTTCATTAACATTAAGATTGTCGTCCTTTACTCATTCCCAAGAATTAAAATCAGCAGAATTTTTCTGCAAAAACCAACCTAGGAGTTCAGGCACCTCTCTTTCGAATTGGATTCGGTAGTGGGCTGATCAATTTTAAATAAAGCATTGTTAAGTGCCTATCTCATACCTATTCCGCTGTTTTGTTGTAGATATATACGTAGTAGATATAAATAATGTGGTAAACTTCAATAATTAAAAAAAATGGGAAACTGCTTGAACTTATTCTTTTTAATTTACGTGTGTGACCCATTACGTAGGTTTACTTATTAAGACTCGTACAAAGCGTAAAAATGCTACACTCGCGAAATAAAATTTAATTTAAATAAAATTGATAAATCAACGAGTTAAACCAATCGTTTTTTATTAAGGTTTAGGTAAATGCCACTGAATTTAACCATTAAAAGCATAATCCAGTGGCGCTACAACCCTTTTGCCTCAGACTGCACTCTGGTGCATCTGTTTCTTTTGATTGATTTGACTCTCTGCTTGACACAAGTCGAAGATTGGTTTTTGGTAGTTTCCCTTTCGATGTTTGCCTTCACTGTGTGAATTGCGCCTATAGAAAGAAAAATCCGCTTAAGTGTTTAACAATTTTCATTTAAATAATCGTGTATTACTCCATGTTTGGTGAAGGTCAATGCAATTGGTGTTGTTTGCAAAACGAATTCCGCTATTAAAAATCCGAACTTGTTTCGTTCCCGCCAAACGCCATTTAATATTCCCGCCATTACGAGCATGCAAATATCACAGAATCAGTTGTAGGTTGCCTACAGACGAAAATATTTTGATATGTCACTGTTATTCCGACGAAAGGCCTTGTATCCGTTAATTTAAAAAAAATATATATATCAGCTGTCAAATAATTACAGTAACTACTCACAGGAAAGACTCATGCTAGATTATTTTTCTTGTGAGCGCTACGCAGGTTGTACTCGAATTTGTAAACGCAACGCAATAAACACGCATAGACAACAGAAAAAGTATACGAAGGAGTAAAATTTACAATCGATGATTGTCACAAAAACAGACCACAAGATCGCAATCTTAATATAAAATTATAAATAAAAAGGTTAATATGCACATAAATAGAATGTTTCGATGCGCCGATCTATTAATCCATCTTTTATAATTTATTTTATGTTATCACTTCGTGTATAACCGCCCTATAAAAGCAGGTTACACACGATACCAATTTTATATGATTAAGTAAATTACACACAGCTGCTCACCACGTTATAAGGAGCTATTAAGATAAAATGTTTACTGTATATAATTTGATTATTGTATCTTAAGATGATATGTTGGCTCTTAAATCTTGCCTGACGCTGAAACTTCTATATACATATTTAAATATATATCTTACTCATAAGTTATGAGTATGTTATGAGTCATAACATATACGAAAATAATTTCAAACAGTAAATATTACACAGCTTAATCGTTAATAACGAAATATCGCTGGCTTTACTAAAAGGCCCGCATTCTTGCAATTTACAATGTTAATTTTAAAATAACAACATAAATTATTCCATAATGCCACATTGTGTAAAAACTTTTCCGGCGCATACCACAGATAACATTCTCTATGGTCTATAGCAACCTCGTAGCGCCATCAAAAAACCTGGCAACTTTGAAGAGATAATTATGATTTTTTATATGTCCAACGAGCTAACATCGCATGCCGCGAGCAATTTATCGCTAATTCATCCACGATGCGTTATTTTTTTTAAACTGCTAATAACGCAGTAACTAGCCTGTTTGCCTATTTCCGTTGTTTTATATTTTTCTCAATATGGAGCAGTTTGGATTTTAATAGTTTTACGACGTTTAATTGAAGGGCTATTAGCATCAACGAAATTTCTGAAGTCATTCGGAACAGACACGCGAATTTGTAAACGCAAAACTTTAGGCTCGAGATAGACGAAATTACTTATATGTGTAAAAAAATCTAATTACACAGTTCGTAATTGGCTGTTTCATTTTATCTCAGCGTTAACACTCTATGACAGAAAGAGGCAAAAGACTACCTAAAATACTTACACTGATTTAATTTAAAAACTGTCAAGTCTAATATATTTTAGTTATGCTAAGCCCTTAGGAGTTTAGAATATTTTGTATATGTATTTGAATTACCAGACATTAAAACTCGTAAGAAGTATATTCATCGTTCCAAATCTTATGTTACAAAACAGTTTTAATTGTATTATCTTAGTTATATAAGAAACACTATGGTATGTAAAACGATACCAAATTATGAAATGTTCTAAGCGATTTCTAATATTTAATTCAGGAAATAATAAACCAACAAATGCACTTCACGTGCATTTTAATAATTAATATGATTTTACATAAGTATGCCAAATTACCTAACAAGATAATCAGCCAACGCCCAACTTTCAAACAAGTAAATTATTCAGGGCTGCATTGCAACGGATAACTAAAAAACTAATGTAGAAACGAGGTTTCGTTCGCGACCACACCCGTCTGTTGTCTGTGGATCGTCAGCAGAATAAGACAATAGTATATATTTTATAATATCTACAAAAGCAAAGATTAATATAGTATCAAAAATGTGAGTTTACTATGTTTCTTTTCGATTCATTCAAATGCTTTTCAAAATGATAAAATTTCAATATTGAGTGACAGACGAACAAAGGATCATAGATTCAGATAATCATTATATATTTTTTCAATACTTCTTCTTTTTTGCCCGTATTAGGATTGCCTAGAAAAAATCGCTTGTTTTGTTAGCGATAAGGTCGCTGGTTGCCGAATAATTTATATAACCTGTTTATAACGTAACGTAAGTGTAAATAAAGAAATTACGTTTTACTGTGAATTGGAGATACATATTTACCTAAAAATGTTTACAGAAATCGACTTGAGCTAAAGCTCCGTGGTTAATAGACTGATGAGTTGCAATACAGCGAGGAAATGCTAGCATTAAAGGTACTTTTCCACAAGCACCAAACTTTTAACATTTGCACATAGTATTGTCTTTGATTAACATAGCCATTGGATAGCCATTTTTGCCAAAACCCTCCATCTTTTAGTCGATACCAACTCCGGGGAAATAAATACAGATAATGCAACTTTCTCTGCAGCTGTGATACTTTTTGAGATTCAACATCTTTTGTCTTCAGTCACCGTGACCACGCACGCTGTAAAGCACGCGAAACGTCGGATAAATTTAAAATTATGTCAAATAATTGTAAATTTATAATAATACATAACTTTAATCCGGTAAAAGCGTTTTTCTTTTAACATTTGTTTTAATTTTCTATTAACCAATTTTTAATTATTATTTAATAATAATATTATACTTATAATATAATAACGTTCAAACGTGAATTAATTTTTAATTAAAATGTTTTGGCAAACGGTACACGGATGCGAACAAGTAGAGCTAATGATCGCGTAATAACGTATTTATTAGTTTCCAACAATTAGACGCAACCCGATACCATTTGTATGCACTTTTAATTTCTTCAATTAACATAATTAGCGAACACTGTGATAGTCACTTTCTTGATTAATCAGTGACGTAGTCATCTTATAATCTTGTATATTTGGCAGGGGTTTAATACAATTTAATATCGAAGTATCAATCAATGCTGGCCGCATTAAAATTTAATATATTTTATGACATATGTTATCAGTGGGAGAGCACAAATTAATTCTCGAAATATTGAGTAACCTACATTTGCTTCAATGCCTACAGACACATTTTTAAAAGAATTTCCAAGTTATAAATCTCGTAACTTATTAATTAATTTAGACAAACATTAAAAAAAACATGTGTGTACTTATGCATTAGAAGTTATACTTCTTTGGCGTAACAAGATATTTTTTTATATTTTTCGCCTTATTCTTCGTTTGTAGAAAAAACGACACTAACAGTAGAAAAAATGGTATTTAATACATTGAAAGTTTTATTATAACGCATTATCTAGGTTAATAAAGTTTATTTAAATAACACAAAAAACTTTCTACATAATTTAAGAACATTTTTTTTTAAATGTTGACTATGCTAACTTCGGGGTGTCGGTTTTTGTGACAGTGTGCGGGTGTCGGTTTTTTGTGATGGTGTACGCGCGCATCGTAAAAATTTACTCTTATAATTTTTCCCTTCCCAAAGAAGTATACCATTAAAAATCTTATTCCTCACCTGTGTCTCTGTCAAGCTCAAAGCCTGTGCCAGCTGTTTCCTTTCTGCTCCGACCACATAATGGTTCTTCTCAAATGCATGCTCCAATTTAAGAAGTTGTGAAGGTGAGAAGGCTGTTCTGATTCTCTTCGGTTTTCTGAAGGGCTGCAGGAGGAAACCGGGGATGTCTGGCCCTGAAATGAAATTGTGATCAGAAACAATTCAAAACTTGCTATGTTAATTAAAATAATAAAAAATAAAATAAAATAAATAAAAATATTTTTTTTCTAATATTACTGTTATGTACAGAAGTATTATATCATACAATCAAATATACATTTTCGTTACAGGCTAGACTAAGGGTAAAATTTAGAGTTAAGACTTATAAATCTATTTTTTTTTTACCTCCGGGACTTACTTAGCCATAAACCTCGACTATACAATATTTAATATAATAATACAAATAATATAACCATACCGAATAAGAATTGTTGGAACCGTTGGAAGTCAAAGAAGACTTGCTTATAAAATGTTAAACAAATATAAAAATGTATCAGCGTTACGGATATTGATCGATGACAAAGAACATACTAAATATTATGTAATAGATTTCTGTATTTTCATTACTTTAAACTTATGACGCATTTCCATAGAGACTATTCCAGAGGTTTCATTCCCAGCTTCTAGTTTCTTCTGAATATTTAATTAGTATATTCCGAGTATAAATAATTTATTTATAAAGAAGTATAGTATCATTTAAACTGACATCAAAATATTAGCTCATTATATAGCTCAAAATATTAGCACGTTATAAGAATTATCCGTAATTTAGATATTTAGGCTGTTAATAAAAACCGCACTAAATGTTTTATTTATCACATAAACAAAAAATATACAAGAATTAATTGCAATAAACCTTTACAAAACTAATTAGCCGTTTTCAAATGGAATATCATTCATTTTTATAACCAATTATCATGTTCACACAAAGACCTTTGAATTATGAAACCAGTCGATTAAATAAATGTCAGACAGATAATAATTATTTGTGATCGATCATCGTTAGCTTATATACTATTGTTCCTTATAAAGATATGTCGTTTATCCTGGTATTTTTAAGCGGCAACTACACTTTTTTACCGCAGGGTTACTATAAAGAAAACGCATTATAATAATGACATTATAAGCCTCGCAATGAGAAGTCATAGTTGGCTTCAAGATTTTTGAAGTGAAACTTCTAGGCGCATGAGGGTAATTTTTTTACGGATACGTCACGAAGATGTGCAGCGTTTTTGTCGAAGAAAAGGGAGAGAGCTATTGAAACCAATTGAGAGAGAGCTAGAAGGGCGAATTACCTTATAGAAATTCTATTTTAAAAAAGTTAAATTTCGTAAAGAGAATTTATGATATACATATTAGTATTTTATATTTTATGCAAAATAATTTACTGAAATCTCAAATAACGAATTGTAAATTAAAGTGCCACTTGTTTTTATTATCGAAGAAGTAAATTTAAAAAATCAAATTTATTAATTGTACCTGTTAATTTTCGTCAGTTTTAATGTTTTAATGACCATTAAATTCCTAACATATTTTCCTTTTTCCCTCCCTCTAAGTCTCGGAAATTTTTAGATTTGTATAAATATGAACAAGACTTAAAAATTAGTTTGCTAAAGAGGTTTCAATTCTGACATGTGTACTTTGTCGGCAGTCTTAGTTCGCACAGTTTTGACATACGGCAGTCTTAGTTCGCGCTTTTTTGACATACGGCAGTCTTAGTTCGCACTGTTTTGACATACGGCAGTCTTAGTTCGCAACGGTTTTGACATATGTCTAGTTTCTACTTTACACATTTTATACAAATGCACAGTTATAAATATCGAAACAGTTAATGCATGTTATTGAGACACTAATTAAGACGTAGACATAAAAACATCACGATTCAACAAAAACATGCAATTTACCCCACTTTTGAATTAAACATAACTAAAACTGGAGATGCAATTAGACAGACATACAGATTATAAATGCCTCCAACGGGTGGGTCACGCAACGGCTAATGATTCTTTAATTGCGACTTTACATTTCAAGTTCATAAGGGTATCATTATTTTTCACATTATCTATATAGAGTACAGATATTATATAGACCCGAATACTGTAATATATATATATTATATAGATATTTTAAAATATGCTTCGCATTTTGCTAATTGCCAGGTTATGGAATTATTTTACCAGGTTAAGGAATTATTTAATAGTTAAACCATAAGACATTGCGAACATGGTCAGAACTCATAAGACTTTTCCTTGCGGAAATGTTTATAAAAATAATCTTTTAAAACCTTGATGCATGTTATAGACCTTATCAACAGATTTATATCCTCTAGATAGACTAATTTACTGTTAAGTCTAAGTATAATATATGTAAAACGTTACTTTTTATTAACTACGTCGTTTTAATGGAATAAATTGTTTAAAAACTTCACAAGTACTCGCTCTGCCTTGTTTTCAGTCAGGCGCGGCGGAGCGTGTACGCATATTATGAAGGTAAGGCAAGGCTACAAAGGCATCTTTACCCATTATCGAGCTTACGTAAATTTTATAGGGATTTCGATTTAAATTTTAAGCTCTTGTACTTCGTAATTTTGCGACATCGCTACCAGTGGCGTAACGATAGGATGGCAGGGCTGGCAAAATTTCACGGGCCGAATGGATGAATGTGAAGTCTCTAATACGCATCGCGCTGACTACAGACCAATAAGAGAGGAGGCCTATGGCTATTAGTGGGACATATACAACGTGTAATTGAGTATGCTGAAAATCTGGAAGTTTATTAAAATTAAACTGAGTACACCAGATGAATTTTACATTAGAATAATTTGCCACGGGCCCCAGATTGTATAGTTTCGCCTCTGATAGCTACGCATATAGAAAAAACCAGACAATAAAAAAATCGATTCAATAGTTATTGTTTTAAAGACCATCGATACAATAGTAACTAATAAAATATCTTTAAATAAAACGGTTTTATATTAAATTAGGTTAGTTTAAAATTACTTAGGTATTAGTTAAGTTTGGTTACATAGTAATGTTAAATGTCTTTGTGGTTAGACAATTTATAAAATAAAACTAATTTATATATTATCTCTAGATACCATTATTTATGTAAAACACGAAACGTCGAATAGTTAATAATATAGTTAATATTAAATAAATTATTTACTTTTTTTAACACGAATTTTTATGTTAATATTGTTAAAAAAATTAATATAAAAAATTCGTGTTAAAAAAAGGTTTCATTAAATGTAGTGGAGTAAACCGTTATGAGTATATTTGGTTTATGCTTACGTTACCTTGAGTTTGGTTATATAAACAATTATTTTATTCTTAAAATAAGATAATTGTTTTAAATGATAAACATTTAAAACACGCAAAGTGATCATTTAAACGTCATGTGTTGTTACATTAAAATTATTTCGCAATTATTTTAGCGTAATTTATACAAAACATCGTTTTATATCGTGTAACTACTTATTTTGTTTGTTTAAATGCAATTGTGTTTTGCGTAATTACTCACGTTACAATATAGAGATTTATAGATACTTATTATGAGTATAAACACCATTACCAACACTCGTAAATAAAATTACGCGTTAAAATAGGTAACATCGTAAAATACAGTAATCGCTAACGAATCGTGAAAAACAAACAAAATCAGTTTATAATGATATTTTTATGAATACACCGGAAAACATGTAAGAAACGTATTATCCCAGTTATCTTTTGTCTTAAAGTAAAAGACTAAACATTATTACCGACTGAGCGCATTTTTTTAAATTGTCTCTCCACAAAGACATCATTTAACATTATACTATCATTAATAATAAGAAAGTGACAACCCTACTTACAGTCTCTATTATGGGGAAGACACTCTGTTCTTGCGTATTAGGTATTTGTTTTTCGCTTACCAGAGCAATTAGTAGAACAAAAATAATAGTAGATAAATGCAATATCAAAACCCGTATTTTTTTCTTATTGATTGAAATTTTTTACATGCGTTTTAACCCCGGTAGCGTCATTACCTGACCTCCGTTTATCTATGGTGTGTGTGAAAAGTCCCAAAACAGTAGAATAATAATTATATTTTCCAGTCTGGTTTAAAATTTGATACTTGTACAAAAAATTGTAGATAAGCAATAGAAGCACGATTTGTGGACGTCAATGAAACTATCTTGATCGTAAAACCGTGAATTTATGTATTCCGTGACACCAGGTCATGCTGATAGCGCACAGACAATGTTCTAATGATGACACCATATTAATTAAAAAAAACAACTTTTGATTATGGCTGACTCTAGTGTTTTGTCATCGTGAGTAATAAGTATACTACTACGTCAAAGACACTTTATGAAATTAAAATGGACACACTAAAAGCTCCCTAATGTTGCTGTAGTGGTTTTCATTTAACTATTTCCAGATAGGGGAGTAGGTCTTTCATAAGCAAGGGTCCAGCGACGACCTAAGTATATCAGAAGCCTATGACCACCTTAATTTTTAAGATATAATTCTAATTGAGATTGGCTCAAATCGTTCGTATATATCATGTCCAACAGAACATTAACAGTTTATACAAATTGACATACACGTATACGGCACTTTAATGCCCGCCTTCCACTGCGAGCGGAACGGACCCATTACGGACTCAGCTATACTCATAACGATGATTTTCATATATGTATTATGTTCTTTCACCAAAGCGGAGACCAGCGCAGCGGAGAGAGCGAGTTGAAAGAGTCACATGTGAGGTTAGCGAGTTGACCGAGTTTCCCACGGAAATGAAAATAAAAATGTATGAAAATCATCGTTACAATTTTTACAAGAGAAAATTAACAGTTTTGTTTGCAATTAGACAAAGATAGTTTTTGTAAGTGATTTTCATATAAAAATGTAATTGAAAATTGTACCTCACGTTTTTTATTAACTTATTGTAAACAAGCATAGATATAGCACATAGCTACAGAATATACATTACACAATCTGTCAAATTAGTAGGTATCTTGGTATAAATTTGGATGGACGATGAGCGGTCTATAATTATACCCTCAACAAAAAAGGTACAATTAAAAAATCACACTAAAAACTAAACCCACAAAGATTTAACTCAGTCAATTTCAAAATGAAAGGCAGTAATTAGGAATCGTTTTTTCAAAACGAATTATCTTGTCAAGCTATAAACTGAACAAATATCTCCTTTAATTAGTTTTAAACAGCTCAGACTGAATAATTAATCATAAATTCTCTCATCCTACGTCTCGACCCAAACGTAAATCACTTCATCTAACTACCGATCTTGTTTCAAGATGGCTGAACGCTGCTGCCAACACAACGAACATAAATAGTTTAATTTAAAACGCTTGTTAATCTCGCTCGACCAACAACAAAGTACTCTCAAATTACATCCAATTATAACCCATTCATTTCTTTAAAGAAATATAGTTGAAAAAAACGCATCCGGCAACAATCGGGGTTATTAAAAAGGCGCGTAACGAAAGATGTGACGTACGGTGCTACCAACGTTAACGAGGCGATGCTAGTGACGTAGTTCAATGAACGATTATCGATAGTTAACTAATTTCGCATTGTGCCTTACATGAACGAAATAGTCGATGAAGCGTATCATTAAAGATCATAATCATGAACAAGAGAACATTATGCTTGTCCTGTACGTACCTAATTACCGCTATAACATTTTACTAGCTTTAACATTGTATTTTTTAATGGAACAGTATGTATAAAGATAGTTTATTGATAGGGCCATAAAACAAACACGGTTACTTGCAGTTTTTGCTAGTAATCATTATGTTACACCTTTATACAGCATAATCTTGGCTGGATTAATTTATTTTAGATGTAATCAAGAGTTTTACAACTTTGTCGTAGTTAGTAAAGTGACTGTAATTAAATCAATGGTTTAATCTTTTCCCTGAATAATGTAGTAAAATTTATATTTACAGCCTGTAAACTCCGGACTTTATCTTTCCAGTTAAGTATTAATCTCAGGTTTAAATTAGCTATAAATTAACGTGACTTCCTATAGTAGCTACGCTGGCGCAGGTTGATTTCATAGTATTAGATTTTCCGTTTATTTATAATGTGTTATAGATTATAATTTATGTGTAAAATAATTTCGAAAAGAATTATATAGATATCATCGTTCCAAACCAAAAATAGTCTATGACTTAGAAGTATCGACAAGACAAACATCACTAGGAAACAATCAAATTTCGAACAACAATGGCGTCGGTTGATAATCGCGGGTGCTCGTTCCCGCCTCGCGACAATGCCTCTTTTGTTAAACCGCTACAGAATTAAAATAGGTTTAGTTGACGTGTCTATAAAAACTTAATCCAGCTTAATTAAATTCTGTAACGGAGTTCATAAAAATAATATTATCGAAGGGTGTTTGTTGGGGTGATTATTTTCTTGTGACGCCATGACACTTTTTATTGACAGATACAATATAATGGCGCGAATATACGTAATCGATACGGGGGCTACAGTAATTTGTATATAATCTTATGAATAAACTTCTATTGAATAAAGGTATTGCTCTGTATCTGTAATTAAAATAGCATTAGAGATATCTACTTTAATAGAAAGAAGACTCTGAATCTTACCCTCAGTAAAGTAGGAATCCAAAACAGTGAGTAAGAATAGAAATTAATAAATTCGCGAGGTTATTGTGGCACGTCAAGTTTTTGAGGAAGTTGAGCCATTGTCATTTTCGATGGCTCAACTCCAATTACAGACTCAGATCAGCAAACTTACTCCTAATATTCTCATACTCCAGCACTTTCAAAATAGTATTCAGTATTTTAATTCATGTATTTATATGAATGTTGTGTATGTTATATTAAGCACCTATAAGAATTTATAGTTAGATTTGTAATAATCTACGAGTAGGTGCCTATATATTATAAATATCTGTGTCTCGAACTATATCTGATTCTAATAAAATAAACCTTTCATTGATTTATAAGTTAATCATTAGGATTACAGACTACACAAACTTACATAATTAGAATAGAAACTACATATCAGAAGAAAACACATTATATCAGATTACATAACGAGAATATGCCTTTAACTAACAGTTTTTTCCATTATATAACAGGAGACAAACGGGCAGGAGACTCGTCTAATGTTAAGTGATACCGCCGCCCATGGACACTGACAATGCCAGAATGCTCGCAAGTGCGTTGCCGGCCATTTAAGAATTGGTACTCTCTTTCCTTAAAGGACCCTAAGTAGAATTGGTTCGGAAATACTTCAGTGGGCAGCTGGTTTCAGATAGTGCGCGGTGGTGCGCGGTAGGTGCGCGGCAAAAACTGCCTTAAGAAACGCTCAGTTGTGGAACGACGGACGTCAAAGTCATACGGATGGTGGAATAATCCAGTAATATTATACAATGCTTATAATTTTAGAGAGTTTTTATCAGACAATCCTTTTTAAGTTTTGTTAAAAAAATCTTTATCTAACATTTAGATAGCACATTCTACCCGGGAATAGTGCCTAGGTCATACGCACTTAGTTCCCATTAATAATCTTTATAATTAAGTTATCTGCAATAATTACGACTAATGAAACGAGCGCTACAATGTAACATGTTAAAGGTTATCGTATATCGAGTAATTATGAAATGGGACAAGCCAAAAGCGATATATACAAAATAAGTTTTAATTAGACAAAGATAATTTTTTATTACTTTAATCTTAACTGATATTAATAGGTTGCGTGAACGTCACTATCGAAATGACAAATATTTTAGTAATCTATGGGAGATGATATTAACAGCCAAGAGGCCTAATCCGAGACCTTATGACGAACCACGCGTAACCCCTAAGTTTGCCATGTGAATTTTTTTTCATAATTCATAATTGCAAAATCACTTAATCATTTAGGTAACACAATGTACACTTTTGATCGTCAAAAAAAGAACTGAATATGAAATGCTTCTAATTTTACATTTAGTGCCAGTTCTCAAATCGTAGAACGGAAGAGAAGAACTGGTAATAAACTCTCCGCCACTCTTTTTAATCGCCATGTTTTTTAGAGTCTGTGCGGAAAACCTCGTGGGATATGAGGCTGCAGTGCTATTACCTTTTTTGCTATATCGATAACACTTTTACGTCGTTAAAGTTGATATTAAATACGAACAAATTAAAAGTATATAATTTTTTTCATAAATGAAATGACGCGTCGCAAATAATTGTATGATTAACCGAGTTTATATAGAATCTTTTGTCGCAAATTTAGGAAGCGCCCGGTGGGCGTATTTGGAACTAAACAGAGGCACGAACGTTAAAATAGCTATTCCGAATAGTAGGGAACTTGTTGTTCGAGCTGTCAAAAACTAAAATAATTGAAATAAAGCTAATGTATCGCTAGATATACCAATTAAAATTAGTAAAGAAAAAATAGTTTGGCCTTTACTTATAAAATAATATTTGCATTTTAGTTTAGTATAAAATGAAATAATTAAAGAAATATGTAGCACATAATTATTACGAAGAATTTGTTTTTAGAATTGTATTGGTGTTACGTTTCAACACTGTCAACCATATACGGTTAAATTATAACTGCGTTGGAAATTAATTATTGTCTTATTTGGTGAAAATTGCCTTCAAGCGGGAACTAATTAAAAGTGCTTTAGGCGGACTATACCTACTTAAGACTTACGCCGTAAATCTAATTCCAGGTTTATTAAATTTGTATGAAACTTGTAATGTTATTATTATGTATGTGATGTGATGTGGAAATATTATTTAGATATTGCGTTACTGTCCATCAGGACGTCCAACAAATTTACTAAGAGATTCTATTCCGGTATCTAATCCAGAGGAAAATATTAATATCAATAAATATGTACCCACCTAAAAGTAAAAAAAAATATTCATTTGAAACAACTAATTATTGTGTGTAAGATTTGGGAAACCTTTGAAGTAAAAAAAAAGTGTGTGTGTACTTATGTACACACGTTAGAAGTTATACTTCTTTGGCGTAACACGATAAAAATCTTTTCATAAATTTTATTCTACGTTTGTAGAAAAAACTAAAATGTTGACTATAGCTAACTTCAGGGTGTCGGTTTTGTTGTGACGGTGAGCGCGCGCATCGTTAAAATTTACTATCATCATTTTTCCCTTACGGGCGAAAAGAAGGCGAAAAACTTCAAAAAGGCCTACAGATACGAGTAAAACACAATAAAAATTATAGTAGGTATCGAGATTTGTACTATCTATGTCTGTTCTAAAGTAAAACAATTTTAAGCTGTTGAACAGTTCGTAACTAAACACCTTAACACACAAGATATAGACTAATATAGATGTATACATTTAATGTTTCATAAATGTTGTTTATTAGTTTAATAATTCATGATTCAAGAATTCACTTTGAACGTTTTAGATAACTTTATTTAATGAGACATAACGAAATTGATAATGAGAGCATGGCCATTAAATATAGAACACTTATTTATTTGCACAATAAAGAATTAGTTTATGCATAGGAATAAATACAGATCTCTCGTTAAATAAAATAATTGACGGAGATGTTTTTTCCAGTTCCTCTCGTCCGTTTTACCGCTTTGATTTGAGAATGTAATAATATAAAATTTATAAACATTTGTTTTTTTTGACATTCAAAAGTGATGATAAGTAATCTACGCACTACGTGAAACTATATATGCAGTGGTATACTACTTTCTACGCAATTCTCTGTTGCGCACCAGTCCTATTTGCGCAATTAAGACTTGCTCGTACCGCGAAGGAATGTCTTAGACCCAATAATCAATGGACACAGAAAGTAAAAGGCATATAATGAAAACAAATTCTTTAATCATAATTCTATTTTGATGATGTTTTTATAATTAAAATAGCAAAACATTTTTATTAAGTTGGAAGATATAATAGATATTTATTTCAATACAACTTAAATGATGAATAATATTAAAACTGTTTGTTCCATTTTTTGTGTAATTTTATGACGCCACACGTATACTGTAAAGATAATCCAATCATATCCCCAAGCAGAATCTTGATTGGAAACCACAGCGCTGGCGACGTACAGTGACAGATGAGGCAGTGACTTGGAGACTTAGACATGGTCTAGGTAAAATGCGAAGACCGAACACGATGGAGGCCCTATCCAGGTGTTATAGGGCATTAAGTATCCATCCCTGAGTTTGTTGAAATAAATATTACGATGTATCATTAATCTAGGTATATATAAAGGCTACTTCTATAAGGTGCATGGTCAGTTTGGTACAGCGATATAGGTAGGTATCTATAATATTTAAAAAAAAATTACCTATATCTTAGTATACATAATATAGTCATAGTCAATAGTGACGGATCTGACAAATAGTAAACATGTTAGTATTTTGTCATAACTTTTTTAATTCATATTCTGTAATTATGAAAATTGGCATAGCTACAAGCAAACAAAAAAATGAAAAAAAAAAAAATTAATCATTCATTTTTCTAGAAAAATCAATGAGCGTCTATAAAATCCGTCACTTTACTGACTGATTAATTTGAAATTTAAAACACCTGATTTTTTTTAATGTAGTCGTAATATGCAGTCAATGTAGTATCCAAATATGATAAAAATTGGATTTTTTCCAACTCCGACATTGTTCTACGATCATGACGATTAGAGACGTTAAAGAGAATAATTAATAAATGGTCTCCTAATACTAATGATCGGAATATCTTACATATTATTTTCTAATAACACATTCAGTAGATACAAATGCATCACACGATTCATGTTTTTGATAAGATAAAATGTCATCTAACCAATGAAGATATAAAATAGCTACTTTATTAGTTAACAGTGGAGTTATCTCAAAGCTGTCTAATAAAAGATAAAAGAATTTATGGCGTTAACCAAATATCGATTTGTGACACTTCAAAAATGATAGACGATTACCAAAATATATAGATAGATAGACGATTTCATAAAGAGATTCGAAATTCGAATGTCTTTATGAATAGCTTTATAATTTTTGAAGTGAAACTTCTTTATCGGGGTTGGAAAAATATTTAGTGTAACATTTTTTCGTTACGCGTCACATTTTTCCGTTACGCGCCATGTTGCTTTTTGAAGTCAAACTTCTTTATCGGCGTTTGAATGAAAGTTCTTTATCGACGTATGGGAGAAATTTCGTAGCAAATCGTCACGTTTTTCGGTTACGCGCCATCTTTTTCTTGTCCCTACCACGGTTGATCCGAAGAGATTCGAAGCCATTAATAACAAAAATATATAATAACGATAATAATGATAGTAATAATTCTATTACAAATAATGAAATTCTGTAATAATCTTAGTAGTAATAAGGTAAAATGAAATAATTATATTTGTATTCATATCTATGATAGTAAAAGTCTTTTGTTAAACTTTATTTAACCAATTTCGTTAAGTTGCATACAGTAGATCATTTTTCGAAAAATAAGGTCATAAAGAAGTTTCACTTCTTACGTGTGTAGGTACACCTAGTAGGTACACGCACACATTTTTTTTTTAATCTTAGAATTATCAGTGTACCTACCTAGGTATTTATTTGTGTGTTTAGATAGAATAATGTTGTGGGAAATAAATTAATAAATGAAGTTCGATTGTCTAAACAACAAAAAAAATCTACAACTTTTGGTCTTCGACTCACATTTCTACACCTGTTTGGTGATGCATGTTTTAAGCCGGTAGGCGATCAGACAGCGCCTGATTCAGTCTCGACTGACAAATGCAGCTCTGGTTTGAGTTGAACTCGTTCATGTTACTAAAGGAACACTCAATCCAATAAAAAAAATGTTTTTTAATAAATCTCTATTGTTTTGTTTATTATCTCTTTTATGTTTTAACAAACAAAAGATTATTTTAATTATTTTTATGATTAATATGTGTAAAATACTTCATCTGTATCACTATTATTTTTGTTTTATAAAATTGGGTTTTTTTGAGGCGCAAGTGCGGAATTCCGCAGAAATGTAAAAACAAGACCAATTTATGATAAATGTAATGTTGATAAGAATTGAACTATGCATTATTTCGGAAGTTTTTTTATAAGATTTGCTCCGGTTCAGAGCTGCTCTGCTCGGATTGCTCCTCTCGAAAATATGATATTAGACATGAGGAAGCGGAAGTATCTGATAATGTCTGACAGCATAAAGAGAATGCAAAGCTGGTTAAGTAACATATAAGGATAAGCTTAGTACCTATCAATAGATTTGAGTAATAAGTACATTTGAGTTTATTGCCAGTTCTTCTCTTCGTTCTTAGAAGCATTTAATGTAGCTATATTTCTTTTTTGACGTTCATAAGTGTACATTATGTTACCTATATGAATAAATGATTTTGACTTTGATGAATATTTTTATTATATAACGGGGAAAAAGGGCAGGAGCTTCACCTGATGTTAAGTGACAACAACCATTTGAACTAGTGAATTAGTGTTAGTGCACGTAAGTATTAAGTACTAAACAGTGAGTGAAAAAATAGAACTCAAGAACAGAGTGTCTTCCCTTTAAAAGAGACTGTAAGCAGTGTTATTGGACTCTTCTTTATGTTAAAAATCCTTTTAAGTAAATTAGGTTACTTAAATTACTTATTAGCCTTAAGTTAGGCTAGATCGTAATGTTCCATGATGCCTGAGTAAAGATACATGTATTTAAAAAAAAGTTATACCAGCTCGCAAATGCGTAGTCGGCCTTTTACGAATTGGTATGGGTATTATTATCTATTTTTACCTAATAACTGTTATCTATGTTTGCGTTTGAATCTATTCCGTTTGTGGCTTTTCTGTACTGTTTTACTGACTTAAAATAAAATAAATATTTAAAACTTTATAAATTATAATATACCTAATGTTATACGCAGCGTACTAGTTCATTAAATTAACCAATATTTAAAGAAATACGAAAAGTAGCGGCCACTGCCACGGTCACTTGTTAAATCCGTGAAGTGTGAAGATGTTGTGCAATGTCGACTAATTATCGTTATTACACTAGACTATGTTGTCTGTATGGTTGCAAATAACGAAAAATAGCGAAACTGATTTACAACAATAGACAATAGTAGGTAATAATTTTGCATATAATCAAATTGTTAAACTATTGCGAATGCAACACCTCCCCGATGACAGTTCTTGTTGTTATTATTTTGTTTAGAAAATAATAATAAAAAAATATATATTGTGTTCTAGTTATGTATTCATTCAGTAAATAGTAATACTTTAATAGTAACCAATAAAAAGGCTTCTTTATTTGCAAAGCTTTTATTTAAAATTTTGCCAATACCCAGATTTAATTTAGCGTTAAATAATTTAAATAAATTTCTTCAACAATGTGTTTTTGACAAAAGGGGAAAAAAATATTACCTACAATATATTTATTGTCAAATCTTGTAAGAAATTAAAGCATAAGAAAATGTCAGATCTCTTGTTATAGGTACTTTAAATAATAACGACCATCATTGCTAACATAATTAAAATAACAAAACAATAATCTGTTTATGTTTATAAACATCACAACAAAACACTTACCTCCAGGAAATCTATGCGGGAAAATCCTTCCATGCCTATTGATTAGCCACGGGTACAGCTGATACGACTCCCTGGGCACCGGGGCCGTGGGGTGAGGAGGTGGGTGCGGAGGTAGGGGTGCCCCAAACCCTTGCTGCTGATGAGCGAGGGCCGCAGCTAGCGCCGCGCCTTGAAAATGCGCTAAGAACTGGTGGTGATGGGTTTGAGCGTCTAAATACGGTAGCCTCTTCAGCTCAGGCGAAGGAAACATAGCTGGTAAGGCGCTAGGCCGCAATAATGGTCTCGGAGACGGACTCCGGGGTGAAGCGACGGGCGAAGGCGACCCGGGACTGCCGAGCGGCGGCGAAGTTTGTTTCTCGGCACCCACAATACTGTCTATACTAAATCCAATTTTCGGTTTCGATGGCACCGCGACCACAGGTGTCGGTGCGAGAGGCATCATGCTTCCACAGTCACTTTAACACAATCACAACACAAAGACACAATCCATGATGCGACACGTACGCCACGCCGGCGCGCGAACGAATGAGCCGACGGTCGCCGGACGCCTGTTTCTCTCAAAAAAGTTTTAACATGGACGGCTGTGTTTCTATTGGCTGTTCTCGCGCTATGGGTGTTACTGCGCAACTAAACGACTCTCATTAATAGGACAGGTTCAATCCCATTGGTCGGCCGGAGATAACGGGAGGGTTTGAAATATAGAGCCTTCTTCGGTGGGCGGATTTCGGAGTTTTTCAACCAGCCAGATGGTGTGATGCGTTCGTGCTGCGATGTACTAATAGGGCTGTGGGGCTTTTAAATTTAGCTGGTTATGATTCAATTAGGCGGCGGATTGGGTACGTCTCTGATTCTTTTTGCGTTCGCAGCGATAGTCTTTAATTAACTCGAATGCTTTATTAGCTTAATGTATCGAGATAAAGTTTTTCATCGGTTTCCGATGAATAATCGATTCCGTGCAAAATTGCGGGACGCCTTGTATACAATGAATTGGTAATCATTTTTATCTGTATTATTGAAGAGATGTAGGGTTTGTGTGTCCTTATGTGGGCAATTTCTGAATATATTTATCATATTTTGTTTTACCTTACGTTATGAAATATTATATGGATATATTTAAATGTAGCAAATATTAGATAAAGAAGCCCATTTGATTAAATAAAATTTCAATCCTTAGCTCAAATATATTAATTTAATGACTCATGATTTTATAAATTAGAGCAAAAAGATTCCCTTATCAATATGTGTCTAACAAAACTACATTTTCTTGTAAAATCTGGAATTTAGCTCCCGACTCCCGACCATTGGTTCGGTGTCATAAGTCATTAGGCAAAGGGAGTACCTACCTACGATAATGCCTTAGTTAATACGATATAGATTTAATTCGTCAGAGTAAAACCACATGTAACTAATATATAAAAAATAAATGGGCAATAATTTTTATCGATAATAAAATAATATTGTGGCTTCGTCTTGTTGATTTAAATTTTAATGAAACGCGATAAGCTTTGAATTTCACGCAAATTTTCCGCCATTACAAACAGTGTTTCGTAAATACTTTGATTTTTAATTAAAATTGTTTTGATTGCTGTAATTGATTTTTGTTATTACATCGATATACAAGATTGTACAATTAATTTAATGTTTATTACAATGCTTTGGATTTATTGTACCTACATGATATTTCGTGCTGCATAATTAATTTATAGCTTTTGGTACAAATAACTTGCAAATACATTTTCAACAACCATTACAATTATTTCTTAGAAATATATAGTTTAAAGAAAAAACTTTTTATATAAATACATAGGTACCTAATATAAGTTAAAGATTAAGGGTTGGTGGACTCATTTTCTGAACTTAGACTCTCATAAGGTCCTGGCTAACTAAGCCTAGCTCCTTCCAGAAGCACAGAAGTCTCCTGGGCACTTTGCTAGTTGTAGATATATAAATGAAAAGTTTCATAAATTTGAATAAACATACGGAATTTTCACCAGTAATCGGCCATAAGGTACATAGAAGAATGTACAACACAGATACTATACATTCGTGTCATAAAATAAGCCTTTCCACAGATAATACATGAGACTTTCTTTTGTTATTCTGTAACTACCTAACCGCTAGCAGCTAACTATATTCGGAAAATGGTGGCATCATGCGTCATGGCCAGCTCTACCTAGTAGTGACCTAAATGTGTTCATTACAAAGAATAACACCAATATAGATTTGGTGCACTGTTCATACAATAGCTTTTGTTTAATAACCAATGATTTTAAATAACACTCGAAAATTGTAAGGGTAGCCTGAAAAAATATTTTTATGATTTATAGACGCCCGTACCATCAGCTACTTCAAAAATTTGATATGTTATCTCTTTACAACCGGAGAACTCTAGCCGGTGTTACATTCTTGCATAAATTGCTCAATAACCATATACAGAGCAGTGACCTCTTACAGGATATCAAAATTGTCGTCCCTTACCTACTCATTCCCTAGGTTTAAAATCAACAATATCTTCCAAATTCCTTCTGCCAAAACCAACCTAGGAGTTCAGGCACCTCTCGTTCGAATTCTTCGCAATTTTAACGGATTGAACACAGCTTATCCGGAGCTGGATATATTCGGTAGTGGGCTGATCGGTTTTAGAGAAAGGATTGTGGGGTGCCTTTCTTGAACCTAATTTCGCTGTTTTGCTGATGATTTTTCTTTTTTTTCTGCCAACAAATTTCTATAATTTTATTTTTTTGTGTGCTTGTATTATCGTATAAGTTTTAATTGTATTTTTTAAATACATTTTCACACATTTTAGATGTAAGACATTGTAAAATACTTAGTAGATTTAGTACTGTGTGTGATGTCGTAAGCTTAATAAGTTAATAACTAAATAAATAAATATAAGTAGATATAATATTATGTAGATATAAGGTATACAAATAATTTATTCTTCTCTCCTGTTTTCTTTTACTGTATTTGTTGTTGTATTGATTGTATTTTTTTATAACTTAACTTTATAAGGAATTTAAAATTAGTAGGTACTGTAGCCCTTCCGAGACCCCTTAGTAGTTTTTAGGTGTTTTCTGTACTTTTGGTTTATAATGTTTAAGCAATAATAAAAACAATAACATTTACATAATATAAATTGCTACTACTATTATTTGGCTGCTGTAGCATTTCTCAAATTCTAACATCATTTATTAACTTGATAAATACGTTATTATCACGCTAAACAGCTTTATCTATCAAAGAAGTAAATAGTAATAGGTATATCTGTTGTTAAAATGTTACAAAATAGAAATCAACTTTTTATAAAATTACTCGAACTGCAGCCTAACATTCCTGCAGTAACATTCTTACCAATGTAACGCTATCCTTAATTAGTTAAAGAATGTTTTGTGATAAAACATTGGACATTTTTAAGGTATAAAAAAACCATTTAATAGTTTTATTTTAATGCTCTTTTAAATATAACATTAAAACAGAGAAGAAATCAAGATATGTGTGGCGATTTCCTTTATTATAATTTTATTTTGATACAGATAGTTGAAGCCTATTTTTTTTCTGTAACATTTATTGTAAAACCTTCGCATACCTTTTAGTTTAATTGCTCCTTGACGGCGGACTGGAGAAATAAAATATTGGACTTATTAAACACGATTTTTCCGTCCAAATCATATATTATATACAATATTCATATTTAAATATAACGGATAAATAAATAAAATCAGTTGGCCGACGCTTCTGCGTACCTATACTGTTACAACTCCTTAATGCATCCTATATTGCTGACATACCCTGTGCTATATCCTCGTCATCATTTCTTCCCATGCATCAACAACCTTACATTCCCATCGAGCCAGTCGATCTCCTAACTCTTATCTGAGCAGACGTGCTCATATTTTGTTCTACTTTCTTTGTATATTATATTCTAAGTCTATACCTGTATTAAAATCATTATAATCTGTTTTTTAAAAGATCCCAACTAATTTCCGCGTACGACTCTTATCACTGAGGTTGTTATTTCGATCCCCGGCTGTGCACCAAATAGACTTTCTGTCTATGTGTGCATTAAACTCTTTTTTATACGGTGAAAGAAAACAGTAATGAAAGCGGCCTTATACCCAAAAGTCAACGTGAGTCAGGCAAAGAATCATGTCGATATTGAGGCCCAGAATTTAGGTTTTAACTCCACTGGATTTTTTGGTAAAATAAATACTTATTTGTAGCTTGCACACATTTAGAAAAACAAGCTGATCTTACCAACAATTTAAATGAGGCCAGCAATGAATGTGTAGAAATGTTTTATCTATTTCCTATTAATATTAGCGCCGATTATATTCTATATTGAAATAGACAATTCCAATAAATTCTAATCAACAACAATTTAATTCTGTGAATATCGGAGCTAAATTAACACATCAATTACCAACGTATTGTTCAATTAATTTACGACAAGCTGGATTATTATTAATTATGTATTCATGTTCTAACGAATTTATCCGTATTACACAATGTCTCCCGTCGCTTACGTCATGCTTACGACGAACTCCAAAATGTCATGATTGAAGTTGGCGTTCAGTAACATCAATGTGATCACTGTGTCTGATACATGCCGTATTTTTTTGAAGTGAAACTTCATGAGGGTAATTTTTTTACGGATGAAACGCAATAATTATAATATTAGCGTCACGAAGATGCGCAGCGTTTTTGTCGAAGAAAAGGGAGAGAGCGATTGAGACCGACTGAGAGAGAGTGAGAAGGGCGAATTACCTTATAGAAATTCTATTTTTAAAATTTCGTTAAGTATAAATGTAAAAAATTAAATTTGTATTAATTTTCGACACTTAATATTTTATTGACAATTAAATTCCTAACATATCTTCCTTTTTCCCTCCTTCTAAGTCTCGGAAATCTCAAGTTGTAGATTTGTATAAATATGAACAAGACTTAAAAATTAATTTGCCAAAGAAGTTTCACTTCTGACATGTGTACTTTGTACGCACGCACTTTTTTTTAGGTTAACGACCCGTTTTTCTTTTTCTAAATTGGTTACCCACAAGGTTTTACGGGTGGGTTTTCATAGTAATACGACATTGTTCTAATCCGTACGAGGTCAGAACAATCTGATTAGCCGTGACTAAGTGAACACTCGATAGCGTAACGTCGAATTACATCGAGCGCCGATTATCACGCCTGCGCCCATGGGCGTCGAAAACGTGACTTCATTTGAATATCTCAACGCTGCCTAGAGGTGTTGGGAATTCACACATCGCTTCGGTAGCTGTTACACAAACATGTTAAAAATTCATAAGTGACAGTCTTGTGTTAAACTGAGTGTAATGTCACATCCCCTAAAAGGTGATATGGTCTTTTTTGGTTATAAAAATATAGATGCTGCTTGTATAGCTTGTATATTTAGTGTCAATAACTAACTATACTAACTAACTAAAAACTAAAGGTGCGCAGACACTTATGCTATACATTTTTTAAAGTATGAACTAGTCATAAATACTTTTGATCATAAATTAAATTTTACCACTTCGGTCATACTGAGATGTATTTCAATACAACTACTTGAGTTGTATTATCTTTACACTTGGATAGATGTGTGCAGTCCCCAATGCGGTTATCACGAAATCTCGCATTATCTGTTTTACATTTACTTAGCCTGCACTTTACGCAGATCGGCCCTGTTTGTTTTAACAGCCCTTAATGCAATATGCCAGAGGTTAATTCATGATTTTCCGCACCTTTCAATTCCATTATTGTACTGGGAAATACCATATTGCTTTGTATAAGTTTGTATATTTCAGGGGGTTACTGTGTGCTTCAAAGTTCAGATCATTCAGCATTTTTGTATATTGTACCTAAATGAAATTTAAAAAATAGACCTCTGTACTGTTCATTTCATTAATACCTATATATTTTAGGAAGACACATAATACCTACCATTGGCAAGGTTCCCCAGATTGTGTATTTTTCGTGATCATTTGTTATTTCCTAATAGGTGATCAGCCTTCTATGCCTGACACATGCCGTCGACTTTTTGAGTCTAAGACATGCCGATTTCCTTACGATGTTTTCGTACGAGCCGGTACATTGCGCACATAAAAAGCAAGCAGAAACAGGGATGAGAGTCGCAAGTTAAACCACTAGCCAACACTGCTCTTCCGTGTCGACAGAATACCTACTCATGTGCAAAAAAATGTTGAAACAAGGTATAAAAGATTCATAATGTCAGTTCTAGTTAATAAAATACTGATTCAAGTCTAGAGAATTCAAAACAGTTAACAATGTAAACTCATTATGAGATAATAGAAAAAGGTTTTTCGAAACCAGTGACGTTTAAAGACACCGCAGTCAACAGATTAAAAACTAAGACCTTTTTTAAAACTTTTTTTTAAAGTCAAGGGATTATTTTTAAGTGTATTGTTAATTTGTTTATAGAAACAAGTAAAGCCCTTAATCTCTAACGGTTACCAAAAAATTGCTGGACTAAGGTAACGGGTGTATAATCGCTAAGTTAACTGTTATTTAATTACTTACATTTCCCTTTGTTTATAGAAAATAAAACTGTTTTTAACGAAAATCTATGAAAGGATTGTCAACCTCAAAGTACGAGAAATGTGAATTCCCAATTTGTATCATTTTTTAACTTAATTATAACTGTGTTCAACCTAAATATTATTTAAAATAATGCAATTTAAAATGTTGGAAGGCTCTTTTTATATTGTTTATTTAAAATAATAATGATAGTTATTATATGATGGTAGAAAACCCTAATATAACACACATTTTGACACAATATATTCAGATTTTTTGTGAGTTGAAATTGTACTGCAGTAAAATTAAGCGGAAAATAAAAAACGGGTAAAATATAAGACTTCCTCCAACTTTGATTTTGTTCCCCTTGAAGTAGAGACTCTTGGGCCGTGGGGTTCAAGTGCACAGGGGCCAATTAAAGATTTAAGTTAGTGGCTGGTAGTGGTAGTACCGGTGATCCCAGAGCTGGTGCTTTCCTCGCTCAACGAATAAGTACCGCAATACAGCGAGAAAATGCTACCATTAAAGGTACACCGCCATAGGGACCAAACTTTTAAAATTTATTTTAGTTTTCTATTGTTGAAAAAAATTATTGACTCCGACCTCATTGGCTTTGTGATTAATTAATAAAAAAAAAATATTTTATATAAAATTAAGTAAGTTTAACAAGTCTTTGAAGAGTTCATATTATTATTTTTGCATTGATCATAACTATAAGCTTTAAAGTCGATTCTTAAATAACAATTAAAATAATAATCTTCCCTATGAAATCGATTTCAATACAAAAGAGCTATACTAAAGCCATTATTATCAACATTGAATTATTAACATCACTTTGCGACGCGTTGCGTGCTGATTTCGTAAATAATAAAAATCACAATATGGTCGTGTCGGACACATTTATCCCTACGTGCCATGGTAATGTGTCCCCACACCTCGTTGGACCTAACCAAGCTACTAACTATGACCAATACTATAACTTCTGTTCCATAAGGCAAACAGTTCATAAAAAATACTACTGCCGACATTGATATGTGTTTTATTTTAGGCGCTAATAAAAAAGAGCCAATGGAAATATGAATTTACGTTAACCTTAAATACTTTATTATCAAAATATTGTACTAATAAATACTCATTTCTGGCATATAATTCCGTATGCTTTCCTTGTGGTTATACATTCACGTAGTAAATAGTTATTAAACTCCTTTCGAACTAGTTACGCTCTGTAAAAATCGCAAAGCAAACAAGCAACCTACCACAAGTTAATGAAGTTCAAAACATAAATTAAACAGTTTAAATTGAACCATTTAATGGGTCGTGCCGTGTCGCTTCACTTAATACTGATTACTGTTGATAGTGATGTGCTCTTGCTTTCGAGGATTTTGATATCGATATTATTGTATCAAAGTAGTTATGCCTCATGATATATTGCCATAAAAATCTGTAAAACTAAATATGTATGCATGGTGATAACTTTTAATTGAAATATTAATTATATTAAACTTAAAATCAATGCGGTAATGTAAAACAGACGTTTATTTGTGTAATTACAGATTCCTATTTATAATAATGAATTATTAACTGATATAAAATTTGATTTGTTATCCCAAAATTGTTTTATTCAGTGTATTAAAATAGAAATGCTGAAATTAAAAATGCGTTTGATATGTTACAATGTTAAGAAATTACAGATGCAACAATGTAGGTATCTGACCTGTTCCCCAAACGCTTGAGAACACGTTTATGAAGATACATTCTTGATCTCTTGATAAAACAATGTCATTTACATTCCTATAGTGTCTAATTCCAGCTATGTTCATAAACTCAACCAATAAAATCTTTAATTTTACGACCCTTATCAAAAATTATCGATATAAACGCGGCACTAGCGGAATCAATAACAAAATCGCGGAACAATGGTATCGTGGTGTGTGGGCCACGCGGGCGGTCTGTATTAGCGACACCCGTCGTATTGATCGCATTTAATACATCAATAGGCTTCACCCAAATCTAGTTCATTAACAAAAAACATTAAAATCGCAGGTTAATTATACCTAAAATTTATAAAATTTAATTCTGAAAGCATTTATCCCTTAAACTCACATTCGCATTTATGATATTAAATAATTAGAAACAATAAAGTAGTAAATAAACCTTCTCTAATTGCAGTTGATTCATTCGTATCAACTGTAAGTATCTAATACGTTGAGACCATACTATGATCCTTATAGCAAGGACGTTACAATAGTACTTACATACTTCAATATATTTCCTTTGTAACTATGTTGTACCTATTACAAAACAAGAAAGACGCCATTACAATTTTCGTCTAAGTTGTTTGTTGTCTAAGCCTACCACCAGCCTAACAATAATAGCTAATTTGCGTGGACAATTGCATAATAATATTGTCTTTGTTTTCGAGCAATTACTGAATAACACACCGAGTTATAAAAATAATGTAATAAGCTCGCGTTCATCCGTTAAAGAAGTTTATTTAATGAAAAACAAATTTATTAAATTATTATTGCAGTACGATCTAAATATTAATACTTTAATAATGAATTGAACACTCACACTAAAGCAGACTAAAGCATTTGTTTGATTATCCGGTTTTTTTTATAATTAATAAATCTGAATGTACCACTCTGCATGTATTTTTACGATTTATTATTATTATTAAAGAATAAAAATGAATCGGCTTGTTGTCGATCTCCAGCGTATTACCGATCGGCTTAATACCTATCCAGACATTGCGTCTCTGCATATTCTAATTTCTACAATGTCTATGGAGAGTGTTCTAAACAGTTGTTTGGGTTGATACCTTCTGTCTCGTTTCAACACCATACAAGCCGTATGAATTCAAAGTTTCATCAGCATCACCTTGATGGCTGGAAGTCTTCCACGGTCCGCTTCACAAGACACTTTCTTTTGCGAACACCCGGTGGTTGTTTTCCGTGGGAGATACGACCCCCAATTGTTTAATGAATGAGTATACGCCTCCCTCAAAGGCCGGCAACGCACCCACTAAAATGCGTGTCCATGGGCTGCGATGACTGCATTTTTGGGCGTCCCGAAAGATCGTTTGATTTTATTTTATTTGTTAGATCTAATATATAAGATTCTCGTGTCACAGTTTTCGTTGCCATACTCCTCCGAAACGGCTCGACCGATTCTCATGAAATTTTGTGTGCTTATTGGATATGTCTGAGAATCGGACAACATCTATTTTTCATCCCCCTAAATGTTAAGGGTAGTCCACCCCTAAATTTTATTTTTTATTTTTTAGACAAAATTTTTAATTTCTATTTTTTTATGATACAGCATTAAAAATACATACAACCCCTAATTTTCACCCCTCTACGATCAACCCCTATTTTTTATTATAAATGATATAGATGGCAAACGACGTTTGCCGGATCAGCTAGTACCTACTATAAAAAAAAGTAGCTTATATTTAAAAGAGCGTATCTTTAATTAATAATGAGCGAATTATGTGATATTATTCCACAGTTATCTAAACATAACATAACATAACCTTAGTTATCTAAAAATACGAAGACCAACAGGCAAAAGCTAGTTTACAAATTTAGCCTAATTTTGTGGAAATACGTCGATGTAAGTATATTGTTATGCGTCATTAATTACAATTTGTATTCACCTGTTAAGCGTATAATTTTCATTAAATTTATTTAAATGCATTCATTTGATATGGGATTATAATTATATGGGAAGGTAAGGTGATGCACATTATACATGGACTGAAGCGGTTTTCAAAGCGTTTTAATCTGACTTAAAAAAACAAAAATATTTATATATGTATATTTGTTTTTGTTACCTTTTTCCATTATTTTAAAGTATAAAGATATTTTTATGGTTAAAAAAATAGGTTATGTTAGATTATAGCAAGTTTGTTAGTTTAGCGCCCGTTTATTAACCCAGTGTTCGATTATTCGACAGTCTAACCGTATATACGGTAGTTTCATCAGTGTTTTAAAATTGGCACGTCTATAGACTAAAAATCGCAATCAACCATGGACAGCTACTACTACCTAATTGTCTTTGGAAAAAATGATAAATACAGAAGACATAAGCCTGTGACTACGGCGTTTTAACTGTTCTAGCCCTACTAGGTTAAAATATTATTATTTTCTAAACATTAAGACGGTTTTATTCAACGGCGGATCCAAGGGGGGGGTCATGGGGGTCATGACCCCCCCCTGAGCAGGACTTAGGTGGACCACTAATTGAACATAATGATTTTATATGTATATAAATTTGTCACCATACAGATTATATGTAACTACATACCTTCAATATTTCATTAATTTAATATAATATCTTTGTATGATTTTACGTTTGGGAACCAACGCATCGAAAATTTGAATTTTCCGCGCCACACTTGCGCGCGCTTGTCGACTATGAAACGTCTAGCTAGACCTTACCTCAATCGGAATCGGAACGACTAAACTTCAACATATCACAACATAGTCTTATTTTAAATTGTGACATCAATATGTATCTTAATATAGGAAAATTGGATACACTACCCTGTCAGCGAAGCGATAGTAGAAAGGTCTTTCTCTACGTTGCGCAGAATTAAATTGTGGCTAAGATCTTCAATGGTTGAAGATCGCCTAACCGGACTGGCACTTCTCCACGTTCATAAAAACTTACCCGTTGACGTAAATAACGTAATAACGCGTTTCGGGAAAACACGTTAAAGAAAAATTGATTTAGTTATTAAAATATATGTTTTTGTCTGTTTCTATTTTGTTTGATGTGTCTTTGTCGTACCCCTGCTCACTTTTGCGGAGTTTAGCGTAACCCCTCAACATACCTCTAGCTGCTATGACAAATCATTCACCTCGGTTATGTGATTTAAATAGGCTGCCTCATTCCGTACGTGATAGTCAGGCCGAGCTAAGCTCGCCAAAACAGGCCGAGCTGAGCTGTAAAGGCCCTAAAGGCCAACAGCGAGATTCCACTTCAAAAAAAAAATACGTGATAGAGTTTCTCTGGATGTCTTGAAGAGAAGATGGTAATATGTACGTGTATACCGGGTGGTCCAACTAGTGACGTCAATATTTTTTTTAGATTCATCACACCTGGGGGTATACGAAAATACCCCATGTATGTTCCGCGATTTTTGTAGTTTTCGAGTTATACATTTTTTTGTGTTTTTTGAATGTTTTCTGCCAGCGAGGTTTCAAAAATTTATATCTTTTTTGTTGTAAGTATTTTACAGTTTTTTCTGTTACATGATTGCCTTAAATGATGTTTAAGTAAAAAAGATCCCAGCTTCTTAAAATTAGTTAAAGCTACTCAAAAAAGGTACTAAAGTTAGAAGTTTTTAGCAAGATTTGCCCAAACATTCGACTTCAATTTAAAAATACAAAAAGAAGTTTCCATAGCTTCTGGCTAAGTTTAAAAACTCCACAGGGTTCTAAGCTACCAAAATCATAGAAAAATGGTACTTAATCGGTCTTTTTTTGTTGTAATCGGTGGATTTTTTTTGGTGGATAGGCTAAAAATCATTCAAGCATTAAAAATGGTTTTTTTTCGACTTTTATTATTCTTATGGTAAATTAAACTTAATAATGTGGTTTTTCATTAATTTTATACCCGTAAAATAAATGTAGCTGTAATTGGCCTTTTAATGTGGATAGGCAAAAAAATCATTGAAGTATTAAAACTGTTTTTTTTTACTTTTATTTTTGAAATTTTACGATCTACTTTTGACTAATTTTAATACCCGTAAAAAAGTAGCTCGTGTAATTCTTACAATAATTTTGGTCTTACGAAAAGACCAATTAAGTACCATTTTTTCTGTGATTTTGGTAGCTTAGAACCCTGTGGAGTTTTTAAACTTAGCCAGAAGCTATGGAAACTTCTATTTGTATTTTTAAATTGAAGTCGAATGTTTGGGCAAATCCAGCTAAAAACTAAACTTCTAACTTTAAAACATTTTTTGAGTAGCTTTAACTAATTTTAGGAAGCTGAGATTTTTTTTATTTGAACAACATTTAAGACAATCACTTCACAGAAAAAAAAACCGCAAAATACCTACAACAAAAAAAGATAGGAATTTTTGAAACCTCGCTGGCAGAAAACATTAAAAAAACACAAAAAAAATTATAACTCGAAAACTACAAAAAATCGCGGAACATACATGGGGTATTTTCGTATGCCCCCAGGTGTGAGGAATCTAAAAAAAAAATATTGACGTCACTAGTTGGACCAACCTGTATGTAGGACAATATTATGTGTTAATTTTTCAAGTGTACAATAAAGAATTTTAAGTGCAATTCTTACGTACATTAATAAAATACCTACTTTTTACTTGTATCTATTGTTATCAAATTTAAATTATAAGTTCTTGACTTGACCACCACTATGTGACCCCCTCCTGGCGCCAAAGCTGGATCCGCCCTTGGTTTTATTACAAAACGTAAAATATTTGCTCAGTCGAAAACCCTACCCTATCGATATCGTTAACAAATTAAGTTAAATGCCAAACGTATCAAGTCGTTATTGATAAATGACATCAGTATTCAGTATCCTTCGACAAACTTCAATGTAACCACAGTCTTAAACGCCCATAGCTTCGAGCCACATATAAATAACTTAAAACAGCCCTCTGCCTACTTTTGTTTGTTAATTTCTTTAATTACTCAACGCCTGCACGAACAGTAATTAACTGTTTGAAATATAAAACTTGAAAACAATATAACTAGCAGTTTTTCTCAATTACACTATAACTAAGACGTTATTCAAACGAAAGTAGATTTTTAGTGGCCTATCTATAGTGTAGGACAGTAATAAATGTTTCTGTTGAAAATTTGAGTGTTGCCAAGGTATATTAATTTTTAATGAGATTTTATTTCATTTTCAGGAGAATGAAGTAGTGAGGATAACAAGGAATGTATCTTAAAGTTTTTTGAGAACTTATAGACCATTTGATTTGACTTCGCACACGGTAAGTATAAATTATAATATCAGAACAATAAAATTAATGATAATTTATAGATACAAATTTAAGTAAAAATTTAACATAATAATGTTAAAACGTAACGTAACGTAATAACGATGTCATAAAAATACATTGTCTTAATAATATTAATAATGTTTTACCGTACTTAAATAAATTATGTTTGTCTAAATCTTTAAAAAAATCTCATTAACAATTCTTGAAAATCTAGTTAAATAATGAAACATAACATTGCATGGCAACATTATTTTAACCCGTAGGCAATTTCGAACGTTTACCAGTTACCACAACGTGTAATTAGAGGTCTATAAAAAACTTGGTAATTAATTTAGTTGCGTTGTGCATTCAAACCGTTGTGCGGGTGAAAATTAATATTTATTGTTGACATTTTATGTTTTATTGGTTATTAAAATCGCCGCATGGAATTTGTTGCAATTAAAAGCTTTACTCGTCGCTCATAAAGATTTTTATCGGATGAACTTGACAAAGTATGTTAACAATAATAATTAATATCATTTCATGTAAAAAATAATTTATTAAATAAGAAGTAAAAGTACTTAATTTGATTAAGTAAATTGGATTATTTAACTTTAGATATTTTTATTAAAAATTTACATAATATATATTTATTTAAATTATAAAAAAATTATGGATATTGTGAAGTGTGACTATATTTTCCTCTTAAGACAAAGGTCCTCTTAAGGTTTGACACACACAGTCCAAGTTAGTAGAATTTTATCTAAAACCTTAAATCTTCTCTTGATTGACTTCTATTATCATGATAACATATTATAATATTAACTTTGCCATACGCATTAATTTTTTTCACCTTAAATCATAGGTGGCATTCTATAGTGTATAATGTACACTCTCTGTGCATACGTTAGGGAGAGAACACAGCTATGTTGCTATAATACTGACATGTCAATGTCAACAGATAAAACACAAATTTGTCAAAAGTGAAAAACCTAATAGTCAAAAATAAAAACTAAAAACATTAAACAAAAATGCTTTTAAAATGTAAATTGTATGTTGTCTTTTAATTTTTTATATTAAGTTATTAATATTCTAATGTGGTTATTCAACCATATAAGACTGATGCGTATTGATAAGTAAGGAACGCGATTAAGTGTATGTTTAATGCTGAGAAATTTATATTTAATGGGCTACCGCGTAAGTAGTTCGAAATGCCTTACTATTTGCTTAGGTCTAACGTTTTTGATGGGATGTTTCATCGCTACGCTACCAATCCCTCCTCCAGGTAAGTCTTCATTAAAGTAGAAGTAATATTATTCCAATTTATCTAAGTGTTTAATTAAATGAATGTATAGATAAGACATGATAATTTTATATTTCTTAAGCACAACTGTTAAGTGTAAGCTTTACCACCTTACGTAAGTTTATAGAAATTTATGGAATGTGCCAAAAACACGAAATAATTTAATATTACAATATTGTTTGCAATTTTTCAGAGTCACAGAACCTCCTCATTTCTGCGAAAATACTTGATAAGAAGAAGCTGGCTATAATAGTTCCTTTTAGAGATAGATTTGAAGAATTACTAGAATTTGTACCACACATGTACAAGTTCTTAAAGAAACAAAATATACTCTTTGATATTTTTGTTATACAGCAAAAAGACAGCAATCGTTTCAATAGAGCCTCACTAATAAATGTTGGTTATATTTTCACAAACAAAAATTATGATTATATAGCAATGCATGATGTTGATTTACTGCCAATTAATGATAATTTAAAGTATGATTACCCAGGATTGGGACCTTTACATATTTCATCCCCTGAAACACATCCAAAATACCATTATGCTACTTTCATTGGTGGAATACTGTTAGTATCACGGGATCATTTTGAGCTAGTCAAGGGAATGTCTAATAATTACTGGGGATGGGGCCTGGAAGATGATGAATTTTATGTGAGATTAAAAGATGCCGGTTTGAAAGTTTTCCGACCAAAGAACATCACTACAGGAACTGAGAACACATTTAAGTAAGTTTGTCCGATTAATCTTATGTATGTAACCTGCATTGTGTCATTTATGCCTAGTAATCATATTGAAGATCTAACCATATATCTTTAAATGTCGGCAAAATAATCTATTTTATAAAATTGATAAATTTTAACATTTTTGAAGTAAATGTAACAGTTTTGTAATTTTTAGGCATATCCATGACAAAACATACCGAAAACGTGATATGAGAAAATGCTTCAATCAACGTGAGGTGACAAGACATCGAGATAGGGTGACGGGTGTTCATGATGTTGCTTATACTATTCACAGCACCCATAGTGTAGCGATAGATGACCTTCCTATTACTGTTGTTAATGTGGAGCTATTATGCAATAAGTCAGTTACACCATGGTGTAAATGCCCTGAACCAGCAAAGGTTAAGAATACTAAGCAAAAGTGATTTAAATAATGTACATTTAATCAAGTGCTTATATGGCTTAAGCAAACACATGATTACATTTTTTAATGATTATACATTATTACATTTTTTTAATTAGGACCAAATTTGGGTCATTGGGTTTTAAATGCCTGATCCTGGTTTGTGAAAATTAAATAACTTTTTAGGAATACAGACATTGAATATCTGTTTTGAGAATCTATAGATGCATATGAAATGGATTTGGATAAAAACTATTAGAACTGCCCAAAGTATGTAATAATAAAACTTTTACACACCAAAGACTAGCTAATTTTTTTAGAACATCTATGAAAAATGGATATAACGGGCAAAAGACTATATTTTTCAAAATCTTAAGTATGAAATAATTTTTATTGATCTTAGTTGTGACCCATGACATTTTAAGATTGCAATTTTAATGTGTATTAAAACCAGTGTATTCTGTATTTATATTTTCTAGTCTTATCTTTACTGTACTGATGAACAAAACAAAATATATATATATGTACTTTACAAATTTTTGTGTTTTACTAAGGATACCAACAAAAATTAAATTAGATTTATAACCTTTATTTTTACGGCATAATTACAGGGAAATATATCGTTTTACGCACAGACCATACCATAACCCGTAATAAAATTTCTTCCTCCTTATTCATAAACGTCTTATAACCTAACTATTAATGGTTTACCCTTTATAACCTGTACCCACGTGGGTGACGTAACACTGTAAGAAAGGTACAAGATAGAAAACAAAAAACAAGTGACAAGACTGAAACGAAATATGTTATAATAACAGTTATGAATAAGGCCATTAATTAGATTTTTGTATGGTTAATACACAATATAGTTAGTACATTTTATAATTATAGTAAAAATACATATCACATTTACTTGAAGCTGATTAAAAGGAACATTTTAAGTACACAACATGTTTACGTATAATACGTTTTTAACGCTATCTT
This sequence comes from Pieris melete, assembly GCA_963693345.1. Taxonomy (NCBI): domain Eukaryota; kingdom Metazoa; phylum Arthropoda; class Insecta; order Lepidoptera; family Pieridae; genus Pieris; species Pieris melete. The sequence continues at coordinate 3,243,222 of CAVNZK010000297.1, read as the reverse complement.
TCTTTTCTGTTTCTTTTTTAAAACAATATAAGCTGCTGCGACAAGTGTGATTTCGTCAGCCATTGTTGCCGGTTTGTGTTGCCCGTTTAGGAGTCTGCATCATGGGCCATACTATTGCAGACATATTGCAACACATTGCCCAGCCATAGATTGTTCGGCCATCAGCTGCATTAAAATATTTTTGTAATGGCCGGGCAATTAGTTGCCAACAGTGCAGCCATGAATTGCAGCAAAACATGGCCCGTTTAGAAGCGCCATTAAAGTGCCTCACTTTTAAAATATGGCCAAATTTATCTCGTTCCTACAGTCAGTTGTTACCATGGTTACAACTTTTAAAATATGTAAATTGTTTTATAAAAAGGCCGAAAGTCACAAATTGCACTTAATTTTTTCGTTTTTTAATTACAACATATTTTAAGTATCTTCGACACATTAAATAAAACCTAAAAACAAAATATTCCCATTTATAAAGTTTTAATCATCTATCTGAAATAACCACAATAAATAATACATAGCTTTAAAATAGCTAAAAAGTTAACATAATATAATAGTTAAATAATCTAATTTTCGCTTGTCACATTTTCAAAAAAATATTAACATTTAAATAAATTTTATTTAAAAAAAAACACTAATAGTATAGAAAAATATATACTCTATATACATAAAACTTTAAGTTATAATAAAAATCTTCTGAATGAATTACGTAACTAAACTACGTCTAAGTTCTAACAAACATTAGAATCATGTATTGAGATTTTAAAAGCAGTATTTCTGGTAAAATTACACTAAAATATTACTGATAATTTGTCTAAAACCGAGTTAAACTCTTTCTAAACCTACTACAAGCCTTACATAGTTATTGAATGTTTAAGTGAATACCAAATATTTTAATTCAAACTTACAGACAGAAGGTGTTCCCACCTAAGGATGCCAATTTGCATATTTGATATTATATGCAGGAAATACATTTATAGCCCTATACGCCAATGCTAACAGGTGTTTACAAGAAGCATCGTGACTATAAAGCAATGCAATACTCTCAATGTCGCAATTTACTCTACTCTATATAGGCGCGTAGGGCGACTTGTGGCCGCATGACGCGCAACATGTCAGCTACAAAGGGCAACCTCCTCCCTGAAAAAAACAATTGACAGTAGAAAAATCTAACATATAGGAAAATAATAAGTTATAATAATACATTACGTGAAAATAAATTGAAATCTACATATCTAATTCTTAAACATCTATCTATACACAGATACTACAAGCAGTAAGCGAAACTCATTTTTACCTTCCATCACTTTTACCCATAAACCTCTGAACAGATTTTGGTATAAATGTGTGTCCTCAGATTATCTTTGAAGAATGTATGTATTAAATATCGCCTATTAACATTAATTAGCTCTTCGCCGAAATAGATCTAAGTAGTAAAATCTACTGATTCAATTATGAGAACGACAAATGTTAAATATCTTCTACTATTTACGAATATTTTCCTGATTTAAAAAAATACAAATATTCTTTTAAAACTTACGAAACTATGAAGCTAAAAAATAAACTACATGTTCATTTATGTTAAAACATAAATATTAAACCGACACATCAAATGGATGTTAAATTTTACAAGATTTTCGTTATATTATAATTAGGTTACAAAATAACAAAAATACAACTACAGACGTAATTAAAAGGAGCTAGATTCAAAGGGGTAACAAATACAAACGAAATACAGGCCGTATAGGGGAAACGTAAAGCCTCGATAGAAAACAAAAAATAGGGGGACTACAATAAAAGCTCAATGTCACAGTAAATATTTATTCAATAATTTTCGATAGAAGCTTTACTCATAAGACAACAAAACGTAACATTACGAAAATATATACATAGACACCGAAGTTATCATGAAAACTACGCTCAGACACGTGTGCGTGGGAATGAGTAGAATTAACAGCATCTCCAAACGAATCGCTATCGTTACGTTTTTGATTCTTAAGGTGCGTACAGACTAAGTATATAATATAACATGTTATACAACATTTTTCAGATAATGTGGACACTGAATGTTATAATAACATGTTATTGATATGTATGCTAGGACGAACCCAGCATCTACGTTTTTTTGTTTTTCTTTTGTTATTTAAAATGGTTATATTACATTGTTATATTGCATTGTTACTCTAATGTGTACAGTATTGTTTTATGTTATAATGTTGAATAACAAGGTTACATAATGTGGACGTGTTATAAAACATGTTACATAGTCTGTACGCACCCTTACATTACATTTTCGACTTCGTTAAGTAAGACATTTAATCGAATGTGAGCATAACAAAAATACTTGTGCAATTCATAATTTTTTCAACGAATTCGAAAATTTAAGTACGTCTTCTTCAGCATTTGATAAAAATTAACAATTTACCGAGCTATGAAAAATCGTATTATGGTTACGATATATGGATACTTTTTATTAAGGGATTGTGGGTATAAAATTATTTATTATAGGTCAAATTTAAACAGTACAAAAAAGGATACACAATATTTGGCACTACATTTACGACTATCACAGTATAATTTGACACAAATACAATATAAAGGGCCGAATTTTTTTCTAAAATCATAAAATATTTCAACATCAATTAATTCAACCCTATTACATAATATAATAAACATTTAAAATGTAACAATTTAATCTAAATTTAAGAATTATAATGCTTTACAAAACCCTTGCCAACAATTGACACACATTTTTGTGCAAATGGACAATTAATTTCAAATAATGAAACATATAATTTTCAACAATCCATAAATACCTAATACACAAATAAATAGGAGTCTTAGATTTTAATATATTTTGGTTATATATATCTTATCAAAGAAATAAAATAACTTATATACTATAAGTCGTAAAGGTTTTAATACATAGATAGAAAGACATATAATTTAATAAGTCTAAGTTAGTAATTACTCTAAAGGAAGTATAAATTTGAGCATCTGTTTTAAATAATAAAATAATATGTGCGTAAACATTATAGGATATTCTAAATATCCTATAATGTTTATACAAGAGGTGCGGGCGTAAGATATTTATATAAGTCTGTACTAACACCTATAAGAATTAAAAAATATTATTTAATAAATTATTGACTTGTTTTGGGCTAAATTCTTTACAAATTCGTTAATAACTTTGTCCAACTGACTACACAAAACATCTATTTCATATAAGAAATAGGAAAAAGTTTAACAAAACTAAATTATTACATTAAACTTGAGAAATTCGAGATATCAGTTTAGTATTGTAAATAATTAAAAAAACATTACACAATCGCTTCAGTATCGCTAATCACATGGATACCGTGTTTGGTCAGAATGAGTTTAACTATATCGTTACAACTACGGGTTTTATAATTTCTACCATCATCTTTAAGTTTAATACTTTTGACTTTATCACACAACTTACTCACTTCAGACTTACTTTTTTTCATCTCATCAGGTTTTAGTTTCCTTATAGTCGAAGAAGAACATCTCTTTTTGGGTATTTTCTTCTCAACATTTCCCTCGCTCAACCTACGCTTGCTCAAATCGTAGTTGTCCAAAAAACTGTCAAGCGAATGAGTTTCTACACCTACCTTGTCTATGGTATGTTGAGTGACGTCACTGACGATTTTGACAGCTTTCCCGGGTACGTAGGTTGGTGACACTTTGTCAATGTACGCCATCTTTGGTTTTAGGTTATTTATGGGTGTCACAGTGTCCGTATGGGATAGAATAGACTTTTTGGACCGTTTGACAGTAATAGTTTCGTCAATTATTGAAGGCTTGTCTCTGATTGAGATGAGAATGTTTTTGAAGCTAGTCTCCTCTGGCGACGCCATAACGACATCTTGGGGCGACTTATCGTACATAATGTCTGTGTTATACTCACTAAATCCAAGCAGCATGAACAAACAAATCATTACTTTCTGTTGGAAAGAAACTTTTATTTTTGTCAAGATCAGATTGACATTTCTACGTTTACACGTTTTATTTAATAATTTTAACGTTACGTTATACAACAATAGTTTTTGCTAAACTCTTTGTTTTAAACACCAAAACACACTTTGTTGTGTCTATTGCTTGTAAATATTGCTTGTAATTATATTAGCCTCCTACAAATCCATAATAATAAGTTCGAATACTCACGTGACATTGCCCTTACTTCCATAGAGTTGATTCTGTCGTACGTAAGAGATGACGTTGTCATCTGTCAAGTATTTAGCGCTTTCGTTTCTGCGCAACAGCCGCCTGAGAACCGTCGAGCTTACTTCATTCACTATATAATTGGTTACCAGTATTACGTTTTTCTGAAATAAATATTACGGACTTTGAGAAATTTACACGTAAAAGATGCACCTGATGCGAAAGATTTTTTGTTTTATACAATTATTATTATTTCACTAGTGAACAAAATGAATTGAAGGTTGACATCATAATGAATTTCCCCAGAAGTTAAAATTAGTATTGGAGGAGCTCTGGTCCATTATTAACAAAGCTACAAAGAATTGATAGAGAAACCAAACGTATATTATTAAAACTAAAAATTGCAAGTTTTGCAATTAAGTAACATTGTGTAAACTTACCCTATATTTGTAAAGCATGTCTGACTCGTATATGAACCTGCCAGGGTCGCTGCCGGCCCGAGACACAACCACTATGCCATGACGACCCAATATCGCCTCTAGCTGTAATTTTTATGCGAGATGTACGTTAGAATTACATAACATGAAACACAAAAGCAAATTTAAAAAGTAATTAATTTTTGAAAAATTTGATCATATGCTTTTTAACACCGCCACATATTAAAAGGAAATACACTTCACCAGAAAAACGTTTAAAAACCTATAAAAATGGTAAATAAGTATAATAAATATAAAAATACCCGAAAACTAGTAGTAATAAATAAGAGAAACAGAATAATAATGTGCTTACTATTCTGCTAATCTTTCTTGGCTAGCTTTATAATTTATAGCTTTAATTAATGGCTAACTTTTGTATTTTTTTAAACTTTGGTATAATAATTGATAATGCGCTATCTTAAGATTAATATTTATTAAGATTTAATAGCAAATTATAACATGAACATACTTACGTCATCATCAGACCACAACCCCGGAGTGGCAAAAGACTCTAGAAGATCAGCGCCGCATAACAACTTAACTGTTACGTCGTCGCTGTTACCATTTATGTGATTCGAGTTTTGGTCTTCGATGTTAACGTTGAGGATGTCGTCAGGTAACCATGACGGAGGATCCGTGTGATTTGCCGTATTTATTGTATTCTGGAACATATACCAGATCTATGGTGTCGGATGCGATTTGAATAAAGTATCTTCTCTCGTCTTAGTATATAAAATTCAAAATACCACATTAAATTATTTTATTAAAAATTGTATAGATGTATAATTAAAGATTCTACCAAAATCAAACCATAATTGACTATACCATATCTCTACCAAAAACGACGACGTGTTTCAGGCGCAGAAGGCTAATCATCTAGATGCTGATTGATTTATATTTATATATATTATATTTTAAAAATAAGGTCAGGATCTAAAACACTGGATTATTACAATTTAACTACAAACAATTTTGGTATAATCTATATAAACAAAAATGAATCACAAAATGTATTGCTAAGCTCAAAACTCAGAAGGCTGGACCAATTCTAGTATTTAAAAAAAACTATTCCTTGAAAAACTCCCAGGAGGATAGTTTTTATCGGGAGAATTAAAAAAAGTTTTATGTAGTACTTAGATTTTATTCCTGAAAATCGAACAGTCTCTTTGCGGTATCATAGCATAATTTTTAATATGTTGGTATGTAGCTTATTAAAAGGTAAGCTAAGTAAAAAAAATATATTACGGCGAAACGAATTTCGCGGTTTGTTCGGTCGCTAGTTTGTAATAATATATTAGCAGTTAGCCACAAATGTATGGCGTTATATTTCCAAAAATATTATACAGTATAAGTCATAGCATATTGAAATACCTGCGATAAGCGGTGACCTTTTAACCTGAATAGAACCTTACTCAGTAACCTTGACTTACCTATCGATCTGGGTGATTCAACGCCCAAGTAACACGTAATCTGTATATTCACTGAAGTAAAGACTGATTTACGTTTTAAAGTCAGACTATCACTTTAAATCAGTTTTGACTTAGTTTAAATGCTTTTCAGTAGAATGTGGTAAAATTTATAATGCATGAAGCTATTGTATGGTCTAAAAAATAAGGTTAATTGGCTTATAATCATACTAAAACATTAATTACTTTTAATATACAGCACCTTAAACAGCATTTACACTAACACAAAGGTTAAGACCTTATATTAGTAAATAAGAAAACCTAATACATTAAATAAACGTTGTCGAAATACTTTATAGTGAACTTAGATTTATTAACACATTTTTAAGATTAAACGCATTTTTATAATCTTTTCTTATGTTTATTTACAGCTAAGCATTAGCCAAACATTTACTAAAGTTTTAGCTCTGTTATCTTCTTAATTTATTGTTACTTTAAAGCTTTCAGCACTATTTACATAAATAAAAATTTAATTTTATTACTATAGGTCATAATTTGGCCATAAAACCATGAGTAGTATGATTATTTTCATTTGTGCGTTAGTATATATATATACTCATTAGTAATTTTATGTCGCACGTGTCACGTTGTTGTCATGAATAAACAGTGGAAAAAGACTAAGAGAACAGGGGGAGTAAAGAGAAAGATAAAAATGGAATACTCAAATTTTATATCTGGTTTAAGTAATGAAAAACGTGTTCCAAACAATGATACTCTTGATACACAAAATACAGAACAATCGGTAGTTGTGTATGAGCCAAGCACCGTTCAAGAAGTTCTAGCAAGTGGTTCCGTAGTACATTCAAGATTTGAAAATGAAAATATTGAAAATGATTATTGAAATCTGGTAATCCTGACATTGCGAGCTGGGTTTCTCTTTGGGCTTCATAAATAGTGGGGCCGGTATCTATGTCGCTATGCTGCATCATAATTGACAATTCCTCGTCAGCATCTTCATAGGTTAAAAAACCCGTCCGTTTGACTTAACAAGGCAACACTGACCAATCTGCGCGAGGCTTGGAATTTTCATTCCTTACTAATGCAGACTCATTCGGTCTTTTTGGATATCGCAGTTGACGCTGACTTTCCCACCCGCTTGGAACAATAAACAGTTTAGTTGATCCCCTTTCGGTCGTTTGCACAATTTTAAAAGGCATCTGAAAAAAACAATTGAGTTTATTTAGGACTTAATAGAGAAGGTACTTTACCTTAAAACTAAATAAGTACCCGTATAACGCGTGCCCTCAAAACGTATTTACAAAAAGTTCCTTTAATTACAATGTGCGAAAAATAAGATTATAATATCGTGTTTCAATTCACTAGGTATTTTATGTAGTGGCACGCTTATCGTAGGAGTATAGCTACCTTAGTAGGTAATCTACCTTATTATTCCTTTCCTATACACACTACAACTAAATTGGTACCTGTAAGGGATCGTGATCACGCCGGTGTTTAAATTAATTCAAAAATAAAATACACAATATTTAGCAAATGAGCGCGCGTCGTCACAGGGACAGGAATCAAGTACTACTAATGATTTAATGAATAGAGCTCGTTCTCTTGGTGCAAGTGACGTCACGTTTTGTAGGCGATTGTTGTTTTATCGACTTTAAGTCGCACGTCCCGTTCGTTCTATTCGGGCACATGATTCAGGGAATTCCCCAACTCATTTATTGTGATAATGATTTTATACTTACACTTGGCAAATTATCTTTTATTTTAACTGGAGACAGATAAAATATGAAAGACGTGGAGTAGGGTATTATGTAATTAAAGGATTCTAAATTATTATTTCGGTACCCTGATTAACACTATAGCAATCCATTTTTATGACGTATAAGGGTAATAAACATTATAACATGCCTAAAAAGTGTTACTAAAATGCTAAAGATATCACTTAGATATTTTTTATGTAGGTTGAATGACTTAAGCTATTTTTTTATACTATAATAAGACTGACAACATTAAAAGACACTAGTTGAAAGTTTAGAACATTAATATAACATGACGCCATTTGCTTTCTGTTTTCTCGAACATAAAAAATAAAATTATAACACACATATGAATGAAATACTACTTATTATGTTTTTCTTATAAGCGAAGTATCGATAGAAACAATTTTATACGTTAAAATTAATGAAATCGTTAAAAAATTACAAAAGGTCAGCTGATGTCGATTCTAAATTTGTCCCTATTTTTTATTAAAAAGCATTTCTGTGACGGCGCGTGAATTATAAGCCACAAACATATATATATTTTCACATAAGACTAATACCCCCAACTCATTTGCATTCAAAACAAAATAAAATTGATGTTTGTCTTACCTTATGATAAATTATTTTCAATGAAGACACATTAAAACGTCTCCGCACAACACCAATGCACTGCAATACACTAAACGAAATATATATAATCAATTCGGACATATAAGTTTCGATAAGTTTTTTCAAATATTTTTATACAAAGAAAATAAAACGTTCAGCCTTAGAATAAAACGTAACTTTGGCATTGTAATTCAAAAAGCTGTATAAAAGCTGTACTAACATCTAAAAAAATGCTTTTTACATTAGAATATGCTGTCTCACAACTTTACTAATGTCTGTCTTCAATAACATTATAAGCGCTGGTTAGCAGCACTAATAATATTTAAAAATGCTCAAAGCCGTATTATTTGGGGCCCAAATTGAGCTTATATGACACTTATAAACTTATAAACGGCTGATATAGTGCTACATATGCTGCTCATATACTGTTTTGCACGTAAGTCCATGCTGTTGTACGCTTCTTATAATGTTGTTTTGTGTTACTTGGGCGCTAATTCTAGACTTGCATACAGATTTATGCACCTTGCGGATTTAAAACTATTACATGAATTAGTAAGATTGAATTGAGTCTTATTATATGACTATACCAAGGTCGGTACGTATTGTAATGATAAGGCAAATTTACGTCATGACACCAATTATCCACAAACCAAAATTGCTATACCTAGTATATATGTACTGTTAAACTAAAACGGTTTATTTTATGAACTCTTAAACACGCACTATTATGCCGCGTCGTAGTCGTATACGCCCTATAGGATTAGCTTTCACCCACCTTAGCAGTGGGCCGCCTTGTCTATAGTTTTTGGTTTAAATCTTGCAAACATGCTAAACATTTATTGAAAGACAGCTGCCCCCTGAAGTATTTCCGAACCAATTCCACTTAGGGTCCTTCAAGAAAAGAGCGTACCTATTCTTAAAAGGCCGGCAACGCACTCGCGAGCCCTCTGGCATTGAGAGTGTCCATGGGCGGCGGTATCACTTAACATCAGGTGAGCCTCCTGCCCGTTTGCCCCCCATTCTATAAAAAAAAAAAGACAACATACCACAGCGCTACATCTGAATCAATGCAGACATTTAATTGATATTACTCGGAAATAATTAGTAAAATTGTCCTTACTTGATGGTATTGCATAGATGCTCTTGTTCTTGTCCAGCCAGTCTGCTGTGTCTCCCACTCTGACACTTTGATCCAGCCAGACGACCTTAATGCTAACTTGAGCATTGCTATCCTGGTAAGTAAATGTGGCATTAAAGCAAGGTGGTCTACTACTATTACTATACTATTTATTGGTTCAGTTTATATTATTGAAAATTGATTAAAATGTACAGTACTACCTGGCCTCTCATTACAAAGTTACATGATATGGAACATGCTCTTTCATTCCATATAATTTACTCTCTAACATATTTGTATTAACCAGGCACTAACATTCAGACCACATTAAAATAAAAATAAAATATAACATAATTAATTAATAATTTAATAAGTTTAATTTTATAATGTGTTAAGTTTAACAACAGAGGTATCAAGAAGTTTTTAAGTACCTGTAGAAAAAGAAAGTGTATCTGATAAAACTAAATAAGATATATACTTATATGAAATGCGTTAGATGAATTTTTACCTATGATTTGCAGCAACCAAATCTTTTTTTCCATATGCATCATGTACTGGTGATACTATACCTCCAACTATTACACCAAGACCGAGGGAATGTATATAGTCTTTTGCTATTTCTGGAATCATTCAAATTGCCGTAATGTAGAGAGAAGACAACATTATTGGCCTCACTACATAATATGTCCGTAATTGTATGGGCTATCACGAGATGAAATAACGTTTATGTTTTTCTTTACCTATTATATTTTAAATCTTTATCGAGTAGAGGATTTCAGAAAACAACAACACAAGAACAACAAGGTAAGACCAAAAGAAAATAGAATCAGGAAAAATATACGTACCAAACATTCGTAAATGCATGTACGTCGGCGGACTAAAGCTTCCACAAGCCATCAAAACAATTTTACCTTGAGACATTTTAACTTTAAATTTATATAATAGCTTTGGTTTGAAATAAATAATAATTTGCTAAAAAGGTCAAAAGTTCAAATTCAAAACACAACACCATTCAAATTTCTTCTATATTATTTATACCACAGATTTTAAGGATTTTGTGATACGATAGTTGTCAGTTATTACAACAGATCTGAAGAAATGTTACCACAGATTCAAATACTATTCGAGACACCTAAAAAATTCCGCAATGAGAAATTAAATCTTTTTACGCATTAAAATAGTGAAATCATAATAGACCAACTATCCTCCACATCTATTTTTGCGCGATTTTTTTCTTAGTATACTACTGTTTTTTTTTTCTAAACATAAATTGTAAACATATTACAAACGCATCTGTCTTGAAACCAAAGAGTACTGTTAACTGTCACTTCACTCAATTCGCTCGAAAGTCAGTTTAATAATGTGCAACTGCCCTAGCCCCTATGTCCTACATAGAGTACACGGTCCAGTGTTGCCAACTTGGGGGTTTTCTCCCCAAATTTAGGGGTAATCAAGATGTCAAGGGGGTTTTTTAGGGGGTACTTTATTCAAGAATTTTATACTCTACAAACACACGATTCTATAAAATTTATATTAAGCTTCGAACGCAATCAACTAACTAATCATATATAAACTCCAAGCCTGGCTACAGCTTAAATATCGAAAAACAGTAATTTCATGTGTCAAATTTGTTCCTTCTGACCGTATGATCAAAGCATTTTATGTCAATATGTACGATTTCAAAAATATCAGCAACAGCAAAACGCAGGGCGATATCCAGGCCGATGCCTTCGACGAAATATTAGAAGCTTATCCCAATGACATTTAATAATATTGTATTAGAAGGAAAAAAGCACATTGAAGCAATTTGTTTTTTTATTTTAATTCTCTCTTGTTTAACTGTAACAGAACAGATAAAAAAAGAAAAAGTACAAAAAGCTTTAAAAATAATGTATGAAAAGAAATTGACGAAAACGCAAAAAATTGTCTACCAACAAATGTTAAGAAAAACTGAATTCGAGGAAAGAAAAGTTAAGAAATAAAAAATAAGAATCGTTTCATCTCATTGTTATTATTATTCGGTCATTGATTAACATATATAAATATGTAAAATGTACTCACATAAATAAAACAGCTATTTTTTACTACTTCATTGTATTTTTAATTCATATTTGAAATTACCTCTCAAACCAAGTGTACAACAAAAAGTTTAAGGGTTTTTGATCGGCATTTAGGGGTATTTGAAGTTGGTCCTATAGGGGGAACATTTTGTAGAAGTTGGCAACCCTGTCACAGTCCATAATCCATGACGGATGACCAATGACCATTACTCATTAGACAATAGACATTAGTCCTTTACATTGGATTTAAGGTTAAAGTGTCAGTACTCAGTGATTTTATTTTGTAAAGTTAATGCGATATAGTGGTGTACTTTTGCTATCTTTATGATTTTATTGTGCAACTTGAACGAGTTACAACTCAAATAAAGCAAAAGAGACGAGAAGTAACTAGATACAGCTTCTTCTTGTGAAATAACTAGCAATCTTTTGCTTTCAATTCCATTAAAAACTCCTATCTCAACTACCTTCAAAAATCATGAAATTTACTAAAAACAAAGTGAAGCTCTTAAGTAAGTTGGATAGACGGCAAAATTCTCTCTCTAGTTCTGGTAATACAAACAGAATTCTAAAGAAAAAAATCAACGCAAAGAAAAAAGTTTCTTTTCATAGTGATGTTTTGATAAAAGAAATAATTCACAGCGATAAGCTTGTTACTCCAGTGTCGAAAGAAAAAATTGTTAAATCTATACAGAACAAGGCCTCAATTACAGATATAAAAAGCCCTGTAATAAAATTGAAACCAGTAGAAAAACAGAAAAAGCGCCAGAAAATGCAGATAAATGACACAAAGTTACTATTGAGTCTCATTAAAAAGAAAAATTAGTGTTTACCCTCAAATGCAATTGTGTTAAGTGAAAATTATTTAAGGTCTAAAAAAATGTTGAACATTGAAATTAAAGAGAATTCCTATAAATTTTATTTTAATTATAACTAGAGAATTTTTTTTATAATTATGTTATTCTTAGTACCGAGAAGAATCCCAGGATATTGAACTAAAGCTGAGATTAATATTTGATAACTGTAATAAATAAAAATTTAAAACCTCAATATTTTCAATTATTTTACTTGATTTATCTCATGGACACAAAATAAGATATTAGCTATAATGTAATGCAATGTTTCAGTATAAAATGGCAGTTTTAGAAAAAAAATATAGTATACTTCATTACTAGTGCAGAAAGCTTGTCATTGCAAAGAATTCCGTTTGACAGTCGGAACAAGTTGCAAAGATGGTTCCGCACGTGTACTGAACGACTATTTTTAATACAGTTGCGAAAAATAAGGCAATTTAATAGAATAATAAAAACACAATAAACTTAACTAACTAATCATTTATTTCTTATAAAAGTTATAATTCACATATACATTGAAATTGGTACAGTTTTTTATACTAACTGGGGAAGTTTTAGGTTGCATATTTACTGTTTGTGACAAACTATTATTAATTTCGTATGATTGTTCATGTATGTTTGTCAAAGGTGTTATACAATGGCGTTTGCTAGTTGATGGAATTGGATCTGATGAATTATCATTATCAACGAAGGTAGATGGACGAACATTCTCTTCAGTATTGTCATGTGAAGGAGACGGACTGGACTTTAAATTCATGGATTGTGTGATTTTTTTCCCAGTTTCTAGTTTTTTGTTTAATGAATCATCAATATAGCCTTCTGCAACTTTGTCCGACTTCCAACCTCCTAGTCGCTTTAAGGACGTAGCTATTTCTTTTGGCATATTACCAAATTTGTTTATCCCGATCGCTTAAGCTGTACACTTTCCTTTTTGATAATTTTGGAAAAAACGGTCGGTTTTTGCTTTTTGGGACCGCTGATTCATAAATTTTGCACTATTCTAAGAAAATCTCCCTCAACAACAAAGCTTCTCGGTATCTTATTTTTTGTATTCGGAATCTTGATTAGTAGCATTTTTCCATGGGCTTCAATATCTTTTAAAGTAATATTGGCTAACTCCTCTCTGCGGCAAGCTCCAACAACGCCAAAAATCAGCGCAACCTACAAAAAAAAGGGATTTGATTAATATTTTTTAATAATATATTGACTGTTTTTTGCGATTTCGTAAACTGAATACTAAAGAAAAATATAAGTATTTATTAATAAATTACCTTTGTGGCTAAATAACGATCATCGGGAGCTTCGTTCAAAAACCTTTCGACTTCATTCGATGTTAATATTTTCGACTTTTTGGTTGTAAAACCGTCTGATTATCGTTTTAAGAAAGCTTTTAGTTTTGGGTATTCACTTGTATCCACTAAACTCGCAAGAACAATTTTGGAAAATGGCGCCAACCGTAAAAGAATATAATCAGAGTTTTTGAAGTTATACTTCTTTAGGCGCGTTATGAAAATTTGATGAGAGTGAAATTTTACGATGCGCGCGCACCTATGACACAAAATTCGGAGTCGTGAATATAGCGTGCGCAATCTACAAAAGAAATAGAATATAAGCTAACTTCACGCATATTCTATTTCTTAGCTTAGCAGCGTAACAAGAATTTTGAATATCCATGACAATTGACATCTGACATTGACATTTACCTTTTAAACAAATATAGGAGTTTGAATTATTGTTTAAAATAAAAGATTATCTATGTATCTAGTTATTTTCATTATACAAGTGCGAATTTTATATGTGCGTCTGAATTATAATCAGAAGTGATTTAAATTGAATATCTAAATCAATACTAATTAATATGATAAAATATTTGTGAAAAAACTGTGCCAACCTTCCTGAGTGCTTTAATACAATTGAGGTTAACTATCCGTATGTATTATCGAGTATTATTGTTGATTAAAACTGAAACATGAACCATTATTCATTGCTTTTGTTTATTGCGTTTGTTACAGCAACTTTTTAGAAATTTTCTACGACCCTATATATCAATAATTGAGAACAAAGATTTAAGCACGAATACTAATAAGGAGAAAATGAAGGCTTGGAGCGATATTACAGAGAAGTAAACATTTTAATAAGTACCTGCATCTCAAAAAAATGATTACATTATTTAATCAAAACATGTAATTTTTCAGATTTAATCTAGCAAATATAAGGACAAGAGACAAAAAACAATTTCAGTGTAAGTGCACTAAATTGAATAAAAAAAAAGAATTGTCATCTTATCGCTGTGAAACATCAAAAACTAGAGGTGGAACAAAGCCACCATCACCTTCTCCAGACACAATGGATATGGCAGAGATGATACCGCAACGGTTTGAAGTAGATTTCAATGAATTTGATTGTGATGGTGTCGAGGTAGGAATGTTAATTATAAATATGATGGTGATGTTCAAGGCTCAACCTCTCAAGCATAGGCACATACTTTATTCCCCTACAGGGTAGTTAGAGATATTGTAATACCTCAAAACATCCATGTTGCTCTTGTAGTACCGAAACTCTGTCCAGCCAGAAGTGAGCCCATTCCCACTTATAATGGACAGTGGGTATAATACACCTTAATACCTGAGTGCGAACCACTCACCATGACACTTAAATTAATAGATGTTATTTATATATTTCAGGATATTACAAATAAAATCATTTTGGAAACAATTGCTATCCCAAAAGCAAATAAAGCCAACAATGACAAGGTAATAAATCAGTTTTGACATAACTTGAATACTAAAAAAGCCAAACAAAGGAGTGCACAACAGTGACAACATAACTTAACAATTTCATTATTTTGTAGGATTAAAGAAAGGTTAAAGAAAATCATGTCGAACTGATCAACAAGAATCCCCAAACAACTCAAAAGAAACCTACAAGGAAGACACCGGTATTATATTTAAATTATCTCTATCTCTAAATAGAATAAAAGAAAGTTGCTATCCAGGTCTGTAGCATGTGCTACAAATTATATTATTAACACATTTATATAATTATATTAATATAAATGTGTTAAAAATTTTATAATATGAATTATAAAATTTTTCAAGTTTTGCATGGACAGAGCTTAAATTAATATTCTCTTATTTGTTGCAGAAAGCAAGTAGTAGTTTTAGTTTTGGAGAAGCCTCGTAGATGCACAACCAAGTAATGATTAATTTAAAATTACAACCAAAATTCTGATGAAGACATTAGAGTCACTTAAAAATAAATACTATAATGAAATAAAAATGTTTTAAAGATAAATAGGGTTTTATTTGTTTAATGTAAGAGAATAATAATAAATATTTATTTATTTAATTTTTCAAATGTAAACTGAACTTTATTGACTTTAATGACTCCTTTTCCAGTCTTTGATTATTTAATTGTAATTAATTATTTGCATGCAATCAAAAACTATTTTTAATAATGCCAAAGAAGTATAACTTCTTACGCGCGTACATAAGTACACGCACCCTTTTTTTTTTTTTGTTTTCACCCATTCTGGGTAGGCAAAGGGAACTATGCCCATACAGCCAAATCTTCAGTAGATTTTTTTATTGATATGAAATGAAATTTAAACAGATGAAATGAAATGAAACCCAACCTAACTCATTGAATCAAATCATTAAATCTGATATTGAAACAAATTAGTAGCTTCTTTAAAGAAATATATGCATGAATCATACACACTTCTATGTTTTTTTTTAGTAAAAACTTCGTGGTTGGTGTTTTCTTTTAATTAGACATTATTTTGACAGTTGGGAAAGAGAACACACGAGTTCGGAAATGGTAAAGAAAAAGCACGACTGTGTAATAGCCCACATCCCGAACGCTATACGTCCCTGCAATACGCCACTTTTTGAGTAACTGTATTAATATAGACATTTTCAATGCAAATGGTTTATTTTATTACAACTTTCACTAAATAAAGACGTAATAAGTAATAAAATAAATCTACATTTTATCTTTTATTAAATATGAATAACTAATTTTGTCTGCATAAATCAAAGCTTTATTATTTTTATTTAAAAAGTAAAACTACATACAAGATTACCAAAGTCGACGCATTTTAACGTTGGGCAATAAATGTCACCGACAGTAGGAAATGCAACTATTACTATATTATAGTAATAGTTGCATTTACAATAGATATACTAGTCAATTCTTGCGCACGCACTCCTTATTGGTCGTTACTTGTAAGGGTTGTTTTTATAAACATAAGATTTTTTGTTATGACTTATGACCCTCATTACATTACCTATGCTTCGTTAAGCGATAAGCACAATGGATAATGAAATTTATTTTCTAATGTGGTTTTGAAGAAATTAAATGCTTGCATTTATCTTTTATTTTCAGATAGAGAAAAATTATTCCTATTAATACTTAACATAATATAGCGTATCGATCGTACCTATCCCGTTATCCATATGCACATCTCCACAAAACCTGGAAGTGCGAGTGAGACAGACAGATAAATATGATTTATGACCCGAAGCCTGTGCATAATGCGTCGACTATACCTACAGCTATGTTAAAGATGATCATCAGATATAAATTCAACCTAAATACGTCATCTAAGGTGCTCTTACTTCTCTATTTTTTACAATTGTAAAGAAAATTCCGAAAGTTAATGTCAATTATAGTATATTAGTTTGATAATCTAAAACCTATTTTAGTCTATAAAAAATAAGTTTGCATATAATAGATGCTTGTTTCGACAAAGCCACACATAAAACTAGCATTTACAAGTTTTTAAGATATCTCGTATGACCAATATAGACCAAGAACATTTATCAACTACTTCTTTTTTTTTTATTTTGGTTGAAGTCCATTAACTACATACTTAACATAACTCTATACAATAAAAAAAAAATCGAGTCTACATTCAATTAATTTTTTAATAATATAAGAGAGATACTTATTAATAGTACTAATTTGTAAGAAAAAATTACAATGTAATTAGGAGACTGAAACCAAATATATTTAATTTCACATGAATAAGTAATAATAAAAAATGTAGCTATTGTAGTAACCTTTTTATAAGTTGTCTCTTGATAGCTTAATAATAATTATTACAACTTCTATAGACAACTAGATCTGCAAATGACTATATTATTCTTAGTATTATTAATTCCTACGTCGTCCACGTCCACGCCCTCTAGTGATACGCTTTGATGGAGGATTTTCGTCGTCTGACATTACTTCGCTTTTTATTTCGATTTGTTCATCTGTTATTGTATTGTCTTCAACTTTTATTTTAGATTCTGGCTGTTTATCAGCATCTTCCTTTTCTACGTCCTTTTCGTTTATCTCGGCTGAGGAATCTTTATCTAGAAGCAAAATAATAAATTAATAGGAGTATTAATAATTTGTTCAACATTATAAATCTTAACGTAAAAATACTATATGTAGTTTTTATGCGTTATGCTAAATATAAGCTAATATAGGATACTAGACAAAAAATAAAACCAAAATAGAAAAACACAAATTTTCAGCCACAGAATTAAGCCAAATACCCAAAAATATAATGCGGCAGTTTGTAGTATATTACAATAGCTATTATAATATAATAAGATTTTGTTTTTGATAATTCGGATTAAATTTTCAGAGTTCAAACTATACTAATTATTTAAAACTTGTTTTTGTCAGTGTCAGTCATAGTGCGAAAATAAAATATTCTCACCATCGCCGACTTCCTGAAGTAGCTCGTCAACACTCTGGACCCAGTCTTCGAGATCGTCGGCTTTTGGTAATTCCGACTCGCCAATAGCCTCTCCCTCCATGTCGACGTCATCAGCTTTCTCCTCTATAAAAAACATTTGGGTACTAAATAAATGTCATAAATATAAAAGTTAGCTTCAACGGAGTTGTATTGGTTTAAGGCAAAATGCGATGTCCTTTAGTATAGGAATATTTATTTCCAATGTTCTTATATGTTAAAAATCTCTTTATTTCTCAATTTAATGACATACACTTAGTCAATTTTAATTCTTACTTAAATTATCAAATTGTAAGGAATTACAGAAATGTCATATGTTAAGTTTATTTCTATTTATGCTATTTTACGTATAGTCTTACCTTTGGCACTAGCAGCGTTATGACCATTCTCAGCTGCTTCCTCGGAATCGTTTGGCTCTGGAGAGGTCTTACGACGCTTCCAGTTGCCGGACTCCTCTATGTTGTGAGGACGCTTAAATGGCTCGCGGGTTTCTATAGTCTGCTGAAAAAGTATTTTATTTACATTAGTATAAAATATATACATTATACAACACTATTTTTCTGCAAAAATTGTGAAATACATAAACACTTGACATCTGAATTGAATTACATTTTCTTATATTCTGTACCTTGTTTGTTTAACTACTAAAGAGTAACAATCACCCAAAACATTCTCAACTATATTGCTAATGGTGTAAACATTCAAAATGAAATACTCTTATTACAGTTTTAAAATACATATTTTTTTAAAATTTAAAATGTATAAAATATTACACAAGTAGAAGAAGCAAAAGAAAGATAAGTTATGATTAAACTATGTTGCAGTATGAAGAATTGGGAATCAATACTATATTTTACTCACCTCTTTACCACTCTTCTCATTTAGTAACCTCACAAAAAGCTGGTGGTGCCTCCAAGTACGAAGATGTACTTCAGCTGTTTCCTCTGAGTCAAGAAGCTTCTTGCAGAGTTGGCATTGGAAGCATTTGAATTCAGAAAGGAATGAACGTCCCACGCCGCGTTCGGTGCTGGAATTCGAAATAATACATAATGAATTGTTATTAAGCCTGCCTATTGGTTGCATCCAAGAAGCTAATACTCAGTTTTTCCAGGCTTGTAGTTGGGTGATCTTTTGAGTTATTCAAACTGACACATTATTAGCATTTGCTTAAGAGTGAAAAAGAACCGAAGTTGGTTGTATGTTTGTGTTTAGCTACCCAACTTATTTTACAATGGTTTCCCGAAGAATCAAACAGCTCTCTGACGAAGAAAGAAAGATAAAAATAATAACGCTGGCACTTACCTATAAACAGGGTATTTGTCATCAGTTATGTTAGTAAGATCTTCACCTTCTGTGTAGTCTAGAATTGTGCCCTCCTTATCAATGCTTTCTTTCACTTTGACTTCTTCATCTGCCTTTTCTTCATCACCATCTACCTTTTCTTTTTCCTGTTAAGTTTATGTTACATGAAAACTTAAAAAAACAAGGTTTGAACCATTGAGTTAATTAAGTATTTATCTGCTTAACAAACAGATTTTTTACCGATTAACTAGATAATTTGTGGCAATTTGGACATTATTTTTAGTAATTATTGTAAATGTACCTGTCCTTCTTCTACTTCTTTTTCTGCCTTATTTTTTCCCTTGTCCCCCATATGCTTCCGATTACGCTGGCGATCTCTATCGTCACGGAGGTATTGTTGCTCTGCTTGCAGGTTCGAAATCATCATTACTGAAATACATATTTTTTTTAAAGAATAACTCTATTAAATTTGTAAATTATTAAGGGTCATTATTTAGCTGTATATGTAACAATGTAACCTAGGACAAAAAAACCCTGTATTCAATTCAACCCATTACATGATCGCCCTTGCATGTATACGTAGTGTTCTCATTGTCAGCTTTCACTGCGATAACCCCGTTCTTGAATATCCCATGATCCAACCAATGCCACTCCAAAGAAAAATCTGTGTTTAGACGCATCATTCTAGTAACTTTATTTGTATACTCTTCTATTGCACCTTCAGCATTGTAAGTATTTGAATTTCAGGTTTTGATAATTATCTGATTAATGAAAATAGGAGATTGTTGGTGTTAATTCTGTCTTTTTTTATTGCACTTTTAATTGACTCACTTATCGCAACAATGCATATATTTGAAGAGCCTTATCTTCGTGGATACTTAGAGCCGTATGAGGAAGCCGAACTTCGCTCTGCTATCAATAAAATCGCGCAGAACATGAAGTTTAATGCAATAATGTCGTCACAAATTAATCTTTTTTTCCGTATTTCGTAATGGAGTTGAAAATCCTGTATGATGCTGCTAGATAGATACGATACGATGAATAGTTCAGAAGTTCTTTTAATGGCGAGCCTAGTATAGTCCTAAATAAGGCGGCATTGGAAACATGAATCGCAGCGTCATGTTGCAGCCCGCACAAGAGATGTTTAATCGTCGGAAAAGGTTCACGATGTGTCTTTGACTATAAATGAATTCCTCGTACTATAAAAATCTATTTACTATATCCTAATCAACCTGGCATTCATCTAATTTACTCAAAAGTTTTCCTAAACTTGAAGTTTTTGTCGGAATGTTATAATTAGCATAAAAGCAACATTACGTTTTCTAAGTATACTGTTTTGAAGGACATTATCGGTAATTATATCAATGTTCTCAAAGAGTATAAATAGGATACGTCACACATGTAGACGACCGCATCTTTTTTGAAAACTTCGTAAGCACCAAAATATGAGGTTTTCTGTTCTCTTCAATTAGTAATTCTTTAGTAGTAACAATTCACAATTTCTAAGAAATTATTTTTTTCTAATTGTCTATTATAAATAGTACTGGCCAGTTTTCAGGTCACTTAGTCTTGGCCCTCAGTGCTAATAAAGCCTTACCTGAATCGCCAGCCTCATAGCGGCGTTGCGCGTCTCTACATATAATATTGCATCGATTGCGAATCTGTCTGTATTCTTCCCCGAGCACTTCAGATTTGTTTGCCTGGTAATTGGCTTTTAAAATCTTTTTCTTCTCTAATAATAACTTAATATCGTCCGTAAGCCATGGAGCTGGATGGATTTTCTTTTTGTTACCTGTCAAAAAGATACCCTCCAGCTTGCTTTTAAAATATTATTCCAAAATAATTTCGTTCAAGTTTGAACACGCAAGTTAGGGCCATTCAAATAGGCTACTAGCAGAATAAATATACGTATAAAAAGATGTTTTAATTCCGACAGAAAATACAAGATCAAAATAAATTATTGCATCAAATAAGTGGCAAAAATGTAGAAATAAACTCAAATTAAAAATACATTATGCTTTGGCTTATAAAAGAACTCATTAGGGACAAACATAGGTTTTATTATTTATGAAAAAATGGACCGTTTACCTTCAGGTTTCAGCTTGCCACTGACATCTTGCTTGTCCTGTATCATCCTAAGATGTTCTGGAGTCAAACGGTGCTCATCCAGCTCAATTCTAGTAGGCATTTCCTTATGACAGGCAGTGCAAGTGGGGTGTAGATATTTCTTCAGCTTGCGGTGGCCGACAGTGGTGCGATGACCAGAACCATCAGCTGCATACATATCACACATCGCACAGTAGAAGTCGCGCGTCGGTTGCTGTCCCGATTTACGGTTGCGTTTCATGTCGCGAATCTGTATATATGTTACGGTATATAAATTACTATTTGTTTTTCTTTTAATTTTTTTTATATAATAGGGGGGCAAACGAGCTTGCGGGACCTAAAAGGGCAGTCTACGCAGCCCATAGACACCCATTTTTAGTGGGTGCGTTGCCGGCCTTTGAGGGAGGAGTAGGCTCGCTTTTTGAACATTTGGAGGTCGTATCTCTGAGGGAAGACCCCCCCCCGGGAGCCGATTCCACAGTTCGCTAGTTCGCAAAAGAAAATGCCTTGTGAAGCGGACTGTGGAGGACCTCCAGCCATCAAGATGATGCTGGTGAAATTTAGAGGTCGTTCGGCTCGTACGGTGTTGAAAAGAGGCAGGAGGGATCAACCCAAACAATTCTTCCGAACACTCTCCGTAATATACTTTGTAAAAAATGCAAAGAGACGCAATGTCTCTGCGTAGCGAAAGAGAATCAAGCCGATCAGTAAGACATTGGAGATTGACAATTCGACAAGCCCTTCGCTGAATTTGGTCAAAAGGAAGAAGCTGGTATTTGGGAGCACCGGCCCAGAGATGCGAGCAGTATTCTATATGAGGTCGTACTTGAGCTTTGTAGAGCTGCATATGCTGCACCTCAGTGAAATACTGCTTCGCCCTACCCAAAACACCCAGCTTTTTGGAAGCCAGTTTGGCTTTTTCTTCCAGATGACTGCGAAATTGGACTTCTTTCGAAATGCCAACCCCAAGGATACTGAGGCTGTATGACGAACTAAGGAGAGCGCCTTCAAATTGAGGAGACACGACAAAAGGATCTTTCTTAGCAGAAAACGAACAAACCTGAGTCAATTGTTATCTGCTCCATGTTAGTAAATTATAGTTGGGTATAAATAACTAAATTATTTATCCCTTTACAACAACAGATTATTATTACATAACAAGTACCTTAAACTCCTGCCTCATAGTATCTGCAGTCAAGGCATAGCTCTCAACTGTCTTTTGCATCATGATGGAGTGAGCCCGCCCACTTAGGTGATTTTCAAAAGATCTTCCATCCCACATACTCTTGTTACAGATATGGCACCTCAATAGTTGCTGATTAATATCATCATATCTGGTCTTTTGACTGTCTTTCTTCTCTTCTTGCTTGTCTTCCACTTTTTCAGGACCATCAGACTTCTCCTTTTCTTGTTCACTATATAAAGCTTTAGTATTTTAAATATGTTCAGGAACCTTGATTTAAGTTTCTGAGTAAGTGACATTTTGATAATAATGTTGTATTATATCCAATAATCAAAGTTAATCATCACAGAATTCAAATTTCAACAAGCATGCAATCTGTGAGCTCTTTGCATATGTAAAACAGATATTTTGTCACTTACACAGAATTCTTTTTTAGACTAGTTTAGCTTATAAAATATTAAAAATGTTAATTATATGACCACTTCCCTAATATGAAGAATGCATTTTACAAAATTTATGGGCATTAAAATTTTGAGTATCAAAAAGTCCTGAAGAAACAATTATACAAAAGAGTTTCATGTAATAGAAACCATTGTAACAGTTATTCTGTGAAGACATTTGAGTATCCAACAAAAGATATGCCTCAGAAGTAGTCTCCGAAAAGGAAACATGGTAATACTCCGGTGAACGTTGAAGTCGTGAATAATTTAGTTTGGAATTGAAAGTCGGTGTTATCACCGGAAGGAAACTTGGGTTCCTTACCTCTCCTTGGGTTTATTTTTAGAGTCGGCATCCTTTTTCGGGGAACTCTTGTTTTGTTGCCTTTGCCCATCATTGGGCCTGAATGGCTTACGATTGTTGTTCATACGCTCACCAGAGCGGTTGTAATTTCCCGTTCGCCGGAAATTACCTTGATTGCCCATCTGAATGGAATTGAGATTCCAAGTTAGTAAGAATAGCAAGCCACTGTGGGCTATAGAATAAAAAAATAGAGACATGGTTGACAAAGCTGCTTGAAAACCTGTGTAGAAACTTGCAAAACCATTTAGATTAGTTTAAAATTTAATAAATAAGCATTAGACAGTTTAAACTTAAGACTATAAATAAATACCCATAATTAAGGGTAAGGCAAAATACTATTATTGATTTAAAATCAAATACTATACAAGAACTTAGGTTTCACACACTGAACATTACCCAAAGTCTGAAGTTTTGTAAAACCTATATATCCAATAATAGTTAGTAGATCAGACCAAATGGACTTACCCGATTAGGTGGGTATCCACGATCAAACCGTCCCATAGGTGGACCAAAGTCACGACGAATAGGCATGTCAAGTAAAGACGGGACAGAGTTTTGACGGGGCTGAAGAAGATTGATGATGTTGCTCGCCAAGGCAAGAGTAGCTTCAGTTGAGCCACCAGTTATAGGTAACAAATTGGGAATATCGTTGCCTGGTGCTCCCCCCTGCCATGGTGACACGCCCGGGCGAAAGTTCTTTCCTCGATCGTTTCGCATGAAGTCCATACGTCGTCCACTGGGAGGAGGTCTTCGGTTGGCCATTTTAGCTGTAACGTGTTATTTACGTAGATGACGCAGACATTATTTAAAAGCTAAATCGATATTTTTAAATTAGTTCGAAATTAATGTTTGTAAAATCCAATCAATACTTATTACGATGTTATAAAACTACGGGTTCAAACAATAACTGTACCATTTTTACATTCATTTTACACATTAGTTAACAACCCAAAAATTATGTACTTACGTTTAAGACTTAATTACAAATATAGGTTTGAACAAGAACAAGATTAATATGTTCTCATGAAACGCAAAACGTAACAGTATTAAATTATAGATTCGATTGCTGGCGAGAGCGACGCCGAAAAGAAATTACAGTATTCAAAATGGTCGCCGGCGATTGCCGCGAGCAGTGTTGCCAACAATAATTTTTAAATAGGTAATCGAAGTATGGGGCGTTCCCACGAGGCGTTAGGCTACGTCCGCATAGGCAGGAGGTTTGCTTAGCGCCTAGCGCCTAGAGGCTTGCCGCCTGGCTACTTGCTAGGTGGCTACGGTGGCCGGACTAAAGGTGTCTTGCGTAGTGGCTCGCTAGGTGCGTTGGTCATTTGTTTGTCGGCACGTTAGCGACATGTCACTTTCAAAAATAGCTCTGAAACTGCTACTTACAGAAAATTGTTCCTTAAAATATACAACTTCACGACCTTCTCCATCATGTTGGGTCCATGACATAAATAAGTTACGGTCAAGTCATGGGGAGTTTAATGTTCTGTATAAACAATTGCAAAACGACTGCATTTTTATGGAGTTGATTAGAGGGATTCCACAGAGGTTCCCTTTTAAAAACTGTTGAAATTAACATTTCATCCATTACGAAAATGCTTCGCGCCTAGCGACAAAAAACCAACACGTTTGTTTACTTCGATACTCGCTAAGCGACTAGCTAGGCGCCAAGCGCGCAATGCGGCCGGTCGCGAAGATTTTAGAACGTTCGTTTTACTAAGCTACTCGCTTGGTGACTCGCTAGGCGCTAGGCGCTAAGCAAACCTCCTGCCTATGCGGACGTAGCCTTAATCACAACAGTCAACCACGCTTTCGTGAAATACACTTCTTTGTGAACGCATAGGCGTTAAACTTGCTTTCGTGAGGAACGGCGCACGACACAAGCGTGGATAGATCAAACGTGTTTGATTTTCAGTCGTGATATACCGTTCGTGAAGCCAAGATGTCGTCACAACAACGTGGAATTAAGTTTAACGACACTGAAACTACGCGTTTTTTGGAGTTATATTCTATGGAAAAGGTGTTATATGATCCAAGTTTGGAGGAATACCGTGATAGAGATTTACGTGCCGCCGCAGCTAAGAGAATTAGTCATAAGTTAAATATTCCTGGATTTGGACCAAAAGAAGTTATATCAAAATTCAAAAATTTAAGAAGCTCTTTCTGTCAGGAGTTAAAAAAAATATCAGACAGTGCAAGGTCAGGAAAAGGTACAGATGACATATACAAGCCAAAAGTATTTTGGTTTGATCAGATGAACAGTTTTATTCGTCCGTTTGTTCAACAGCGACCCACACAATCGAATCTGGTAAATACCTTTTTTTTACTTCTACCTTCCTAAAAATATATATCGTTTATTTATGAAAAATAATTTAAAAACGACATACGAGTATTAATTTAAATTTAAATTAGTATGAATGCGTTGTTTTTAGTAACTATTTAATATTTATAATATCTTATCTTATCTTCTATGAGTATTGTATAAAAATCATTAAAAAAAATCTTTAACGTAAATATATTATTATCCACACGATTGTAAACAAAAATATATGTACAATATATTTAGATTTATTATTAGTTATTACAGTTCATTTGACACATCAATTATTTGGTTTTGCCAGGGAACAGCTCCTTCGTTATTAAAATAATCACGATATTTATTCCGTATTTGTTGTGCCTCCATATAAGAATGTCTGTGGTTAGTTGCTGGTAGATTCTGTAATCCACTATGATTATTTTGACGCCATGATCCAGGGAAAACTCGGTGGTCCTCATCCTCATAATCAATTAGATCCCCCGTCACATACCGAGGGTTTGTTTTTTTCAACCAATTATGAATTGCACAGCATGCGAGGACAACTTTGTCTGACGTTTCTAATTTTAATGATATTGGTTTTTCAAACAATCTAAATTTACTCGCGAGTATGCCAAAGTCATTTTCCACTGCACGTCTTGCTCTTGACAATCGATAATTGTAAATCCTTTCTGCACGGGTTAAATTGCGTCGACTGTAGGGTTTCATTATATACTTTTTTAACGGAAATGCATCATCAGCCAAAATAACGAAATTGTTTGGTATGGCTAGTGAGTTTGTTTCTAAAGCGTTGTACGAAGAGCTATTTTGAAAAATTCCTCCATCTGATCCTCTTCCTTTCGCTCCAACATCAACATATAAAAAACAATAATCGGAATCCACCAAGGCCATTAACACAATACTATAACTGTTTTTATAATT
This sequence comes from Pieris melete, assembly GCA_963693345.1. NCBI lineage: Eukaryota > Metazoa > Arthropoda > Insecta > Lepidoptera > Pieridae > Pieris > Pieris melete. The sequence continues at coordinate 3,216,373 of CAVNZK010000297.1, read as the reverse complement.
AAAATAATCTGAACCACTTCCGGGAGGAGCTCGTATGACAACATGCTTACCATCTAGAGCCCCTACACAACGAGGAAAATTCCATCGCGTTCTAAAACCATATTCAATGTTTTTCCACTCATCTGATGTTGCAGGGACCTGAAACATGATATTATTAAAATATGAGTAAGCTAATAATATTAACACATTATTATTTATATTATAGATACTTCCTACAGAAAATTCCTCAGATGCTTCAATAGAAAATAGTCTACAATCAGAACCTAAATTTGAGTGCAGTACTAGCCAAAACTCTGAAGACGTGACACAGATAGCATCGAAAATTGATACACCTGCGAAGATAATCAAAAGAAAGATTGAACCACAACCATCAACTTCAAAAAGTAAAAAATGTATTGGTGATCATGAAATAGGATTTATGATAAGTGCTATTGACAAATTGAATGCAATTTCAAATCGCGCATTACAAGTCGCTACAAATAAAGATGATAGTTATGATCATTTTGGGAAATATATCGCATCAATGTTAAGAAGTATAGGACCACCAACAGCAATACGATTACAACAAAACTTCATGAATGAAATTACAAATGCTATGTGCCCACCAGAATATGTTACTGACTGGCTGGAAGATCAAGTGGAAGACAATCAAATTTAAGTACTTTTCGGCTAGTAATGATGACGAATACACGACATTATTTACAGATTTATAATTAAACAAATTTTATAATTATAATTAAACAAATAAAAGTTCACTATTACTAATAATTGTATTAATTTTTAAATTTTAAGATACTTACTTGTATGAATTCTGCTAGTTCATTGTATATTGCTTCAAAGGTTTCTGGAATAAATTTACTTATTGTGTTTTTTGGAACACGGAACAAAAATTCTAAGCTTTTAAAGGAATCACCTGTAGCTAAATACCGTAAAGTCACCTCTAATTTTGTTTTGCACTTATTGCTTGTCTCATGTTAGTGTCAGATTTTGAAATAATATTTGTAACACGCAATAAGAGGTATTCAAACTGAAATTCAGTCATTCGCAATAGGTTTCTAAAATCTTCTGGAAAATTGCTTTTTAATTCCATACGAACCAAGTTCGACGCTCCTACCATATTTCTTCGCTGTATCCATTCTCTAACCCAAAAACGTCTTTTTTTTCGTTTTCTTGTGTCCTGTAAGCGCTCAATCTTTTTTGCTATGATAGTAGCAAAAACCGAACTTAAAACAGCACAACTTTCAACAACCAGATCATTCATGATCGATGTTTCGATAATGACTAAGTCGAAACACGAAGCGTGAACGGCACGAAATCCCCCAACCATGTGAACGTTTCATCAATTCACACTTTCGTGAGTGTCACGAACGACAGTTGACTAGCGTAGTTGACTGTCGTGATTAACGCTCCGTGGGAACGCCCCAGTAGAAACAAAACGATAAAAAAAAGAAAAGATTTATAGGTCTACCAGAATCTGATGGCAAAATAAAGTTTAAAAATTAGCGATTTTCATGTGGCAACAAAAAAAAATTCATCTGTTAACTGAAATTTCGAAGAATTGTTTTTGGTTTGGCTTCAAATTTCCTTTAAAAAGTGGTGAAAATGTCGAAGAAACCATGGATTTATATCGTTAGATAGGCCCTTACCGCAGTGAGACCGCGCCGTGTTGTCGCACAGTCGAAGTGAGTTCGCTCGCTAACCTAGGATCAGTGCACCCCTAAACACAGTGTTAGCCGGACGTGTTGTAAAGGACGTTTGCCAGCAGTTTAGTGTCACAAAATGCCATCGTGTGCCTTTCTAAAGTGCAACAACAATTATTCTAGAAACACAAATAAAGCCAGAAGTGTAACATTTCACTCGTAAGTATTGCGATTTGATTTAAAAACTTTTATTTTTCCTTCCGCACTGTCTAAAATAACAAATTTAAATGGCGAGTGCACGAAAGAGAAAGTAGTGTTTGCAACTAATGTAGGAGAAAAAGAGATGACACTAGTTTCGACCGTACCTTCTACACAAATTGCACTGTTTTAGGACGCCATGTTGACGCACACATTCAAACGTTTTCGTTAACGCACACATTCAAAAACAATGCCACAGTTTTTGGTGTCGGGGCCTATCTAACGATATAAATCTATGGAAGAAACCTCTTCGATCGGAAGCAAGAAATATTGTTTTCAATGTTTATCAAAGAATACTTGATCAACAATGTGCAAAACATACACAATCATCGATATTGAGCCATGTGCAAGTGTTGACTGGTTAGTAGAAATGACACGTCTTGATACTTTGGTTTATTGGACTTTCGTATGTATTTATTATATATTATGTACTTATATACTTATATAATCTTTGGTTTATTTCAGGGGTTTCTAATACTACCATAAGACGAATTGTTGCCGAAGGCAGATCTAACAGGCGTATTTAGTACGCCCGGTAATAAGAGGAAAGTTGGTTTTGATTTAGAATTGAAAAAAAACCTAAATATCAGATAGATGAGATTTTTAAATCACACGGCCACGAAGTCTTGAGGCTCCCACCATATCATTGTACGTTAAACCCCATAGAATTAATCTGGGGAATAATGAAACAACAAGACTAATTTAGTTAAATGATTCCAAAAATAATTTTTATTTCTTATCCCTAGAAAAAAAAGCCAACATCACGAGGTGTTGTCAGGCGGCCACCCATTCAAGTACTGACCTCGTCCGACGTTGCTTAACTTCGGTGATCGGACGAGAACCAGTGTATTACAATAGCAAATAGCAAAAAAGTGTCGTGACAACTTTTCGTAAGAATTTTTTCCGTCTAGCCCCCTTTCACAACGCGCGATAAGGAAATTCGTTCCAAAAACTTGCGGGTAAAAACGTCAATATACCAAGTGACATAAAATTTTTAACAGAAAAGAGATTTAAGAAGCTTACTCTCAAGTAGGGATCGATGAATGGTGGAAATCTTGTGAACATGTAATAAAAATTTAAAAACCAGTTCATAGAACAAGATCAGTTAATTGAGATGCAGGAGGATAGGTTTATATTAAATACCTACTGCGTCTTAATCTTCATATGAAGACTTTTTTTATGGATGTGCAGTATTTGGAACCATTTTCAAGTTCTTCATTATATTACGTCCGTTATATTATGACAGTTGTACCTTTTGCTCAAAAACACAACAAATCCCATCACATAAGTTGAGTCGGATAATACTCACGTTGTACTTTACTAACTAATTGCAAAGATTTTGCGAGAGCTTGTAGCAAAACTCGGTTTTGTCAAGATAAAATGTTGCTCGTTCATAAAAAATCTCTTCATTTAATAATATATTTCTGTACCACTTCAAGCGCGCCGCAGACCGCCTAAAAAGTTGATTTTAGTCCATTCATATTTAAACAGTGACGAGTCTCATGAGCCAAATGTACGGAGTTTAAAAAACTTTCATATACTTTCACATCCACTTTAAGTAATGATATCGCAGCAATTCAGTACTCAGCCTTAGTTCTACAGCGAGCACCAACATAAACCTAAGAGAAGTAATAAGACAAAAAGTCTATAGTGAATAGGTACTTTATTATTGTCACATTGTGTCTGCGAGACAACCTTTGGCGCTAAACAGAAACAACGATATACAACATCACATGACAGTTATATAAAGCTTATTATATAGTCTACATCTAAACAACATTGGGTATGATTTAGTTAACATGAGCAAAAATACACATCATGCGCTGTAATATAAATCTTAAAACTACATTGTATATAATTGAGTAACTAAAAAGGAAGCATGTATTAATTAACAGTTAAAGAGTATTAATTAATTCCTTAATCTCATGTGGCGTAAGAGCTGATAGTAATGGGCAGGTTATACATGTTTGGAAAAAGAAATAAGTATAAAAAAAACTAGCAGCGCTATAACCGCGGTTTTGGTATATTTCGTAATCGTCGACTTTTCTTAACAGGCATGTAGGTGATCAGCCTTCTATGCCTGACACGCGCCGTTTTTTAGGCCAATACTGCTCATACAAATTTAAAAAATGCTTTTTCATATTCCTTGATACTGATATCGAGTATGACATTTCGCATTACGGTCATTTGTTTTAAGTAAAAAGTAAAACACATTATGTATAATTTTCTCTGGCCTACTTAAAGATACTCAATTATACCGTTATTAACTTATTAGAAAAAACTTATTATGATTCCGCGATCTTGGCAACTATTACGCTTTGTAAGCCGAATAAAAACCTTAATTACTTTGGAATGTCATGTATGAGGGTAGCTATATGTATTTACAAAATAAACAAATATTGCAATTTGTTTATTATAAAAGCAATAAAAACGATATTCCAAATAACTTTATTGGAATGTAAAATTAAACACAGCCATTTTGTTATAAATGATAAATAACCTTAGGAGGTAGGTACTTATTTGTCACTAAAATGTAGTCACAGAGCTAAGTAAAAAAATTTATGATATCTGTATAATCTACTCGATTACTTTATAAAAGCTATAAATTTCTAGTAAAAATATTGTCCAACATTAAAAAGTAGAAAATGGAGAAAACAAGACTTATTTAATATATAATTATAATTGGCGCGCGAATGAACCATTTTTACGCGAATTTGCTAAATCCAGTTTTTTAACACAAACCATATTTTATACGTTTTGTTACGAAATTTCGTAGTGTATTTTTTACATTCAGTTGAATTTCACATTAACTTAATTATTCAAACTATAATCGTCTTCTAAGCCAATCTTATTAGATTATTATATAATATAGACAAAGATACAACATTGAGGCTAAGATTCAGAGACATGTCTAATCGCGAACGAATTGTCCTATCTGTCAAAGTCATGCGGTCATAGACAATAGATGAAAATATCATTCGCATTTAAACTTGTGTGAATCTAAATCGCTACACACTTGTGATTGGTCATTACAGATTATGAAGAACTTCATAATTCTATAACAAATCCAGGGGCCTAAGTCAAGATGCGTAGTGTATGTAGAAAGTCAAAAAATTAATTTTGTATGAAAACTTTTCGACACGAACTGTCATTTCCATACAAATTTAGTTTTCGAATTTCTACATACACTACTGTTAAGGCATCTTGACTTAGGCCCCAGAACTGTAAATTGTGAATTAAGAGAAAATCTGAATATTATTATATAAATTATTATAAAAGCTTAAACAAAATATACTTGAAACTTGCCGTGTATACATTTTTTATCAGAATTATCATCATTGCATACTTAAAACTTTTTCCTTAATAATTTTCATGAACTTTATTGATCAGATTTATTAAAAAAAAATGTTCTCAAACCTAATTTAACTTATAGCTATGATATTCATTGACATGTTTATAAAAAATCAGATCTCTGTAATCTGAACTACATATATATAGTTCATTCCCAGATTGTCATGATAATTTTTACCAACTCTTGGTAAATGTGTTTTTTAGCCAATACAAATAAAGCGTTTCAACACTACTTATGACTATGAATTTGAGGTTTTGATCCCATTTCTGTACCATAGGGATTTATCGTATTTTATTAAAATAAAATAATATATCGTAGAGAAAGAACACATAGCTTATTGTGGCTGTCAGTCCGATATGTAGGCTGTGGGTGATTACTGAAACAAAGGACAAGATTATTACTAATTTTAAAATAATACCGCTTTCACAAGATTTGACTCGTTTATTTATCGAATTTAATTATATTTTATTTTGAATTTGAGTTTGAGTGTCAAATCGTGTTGACGGATCATTCTTCAATTTATATAAGTGTCTTAACCGATGAATCTCCTTCGTGCCTTCTCCATCTACACGACACTGGCGAAGTACCTTGTGCCCAGTTGGCACAAATAAAAGCCATTTAAAAAAAATAATAAGCGTCTTAATATCATATCGAAATGTCAATATTAATTTGAATAAATTTGCGTAAACCAACCTTTGTTTTTGGTCGCACCGATAATGTTAACTTCTGTATTAACCGCGTTGCTGCATCTGAAATGATGAATTTCGTAAGTATTTATTTATTTTTTACACTTCGTTACCTTATACAAAAACATACATATAAAAAATAGGTTACATAAGTTATTAGGCATGTATGTATGTAGTATCAAAAACTAAAAGCTACGTTGATATCACGTACGAGTATATTTCAAATTACGGAACATGGAGTCTATTCAAATTACTTGTTTTTTTTTTTCAAATCTTTTCCAATCAAATAACATTAAAAAGGAAGTATATAGAATTGTAAAAGCAAGATTGATTTAGATACAAAGTTTAAAAATTTACGATTTTTCGCTTTCCGTTTATGTTCTTTATTGTTGGCTTGCAAAATAAATTTCAACCGTTGTTCATTTTGAAAAAAAATTCAAAATTGATTACGAATCGCAGTGATAATTAAAGTATATAAATATGTATTTCATACAAACATGATGTTAAAATTAATACATTCTAAAACATAGAACATTAAAAAATAGTACTACTTTAATAGCGAGCATTATATGTTTGACACATAGAGTAGATTTTTTGACATGCAGGTGTCCTTGCGTTCACTAAATCTTTGATGCAGTGGCGACCGTGGCAAATTCTTTTGATATTAGTAAAAATCGTCATGTTGTACTCAGTTTAATTTTAATATCTAAACTTCGAGATTTTCTGCATACTCAGTTACACGTTGTATACGTTCCACTAATGGCCAAAGGCCTCCTTTTTAGGCGAGACGGAATGGTCTGTAGTCCCCACGCTAGCCCAATGCGTATTGGACTTCGCATTAATCCATAGAATATAATATCTCTTGGGCAGGGGCCCTCTTGGGTCGGTGGCCCGTGGCGTTTTGCCAGCCCTGCCACCCTATTATTAATATTACTATTATTATTACGCCACTGCTTTGAGGCGATACCGTGATTCGAGTCGAAACATGACACTAAGTAAGCCTTCCAAATGTCAAAATGTATTGGATCCTGTCATACGTAAGACATAGTACGCGCTATGTCGAGTTTCAGAATATTAGAGACTAGGTAGACATTCCCCATATAATATTAGATTATTAATACCAGATATAATATTAGATATCTATATATATAAAAATAAAGCGCGGTTTCCGTTGTCACGACATACTCGTAACATGAAATAGGCTTGACCGATTTGCCAGATTTTTTTTGTATAATATTCCTTGAAGTACGAGGATGGTTCTTACGGAGAGAAAAATTAAAAAAAAATTGAGTGAAAAAGTCTAAAACAACACTTTTCTATATTCGCATACATAATATTCGTAATAATACTTAAAAGTCAATTTGAACTTTAATACCATGTCATAAAGTTCAAATGTTAGTGGAGGGGTTCCGGGAAGGTAATTTTTTATTTTTTGACATGTATTTGTTGTCTTATCAACTTTCTTTTTTTTGTCTTACTAGCTAGGCCGGTGTCCCGAATAGCAGAGTAAGTATTTAAGTATTTAAAATAAAGAATCGACTATTAGGCGGTACGACGTTCGCCAGGCCAGCTAGTAATATAATATATAATATAATACCAGTAAGAGATCCGAGTCCAGTCAGCCTCGTCCTAGGCTCCAACAGAAGTAAATAAACCGGTACAGCTGTTAGTATCATGAGACAGCCGACGCCCGTTTCAGCTGGAGACGCTACAGCTGGAAATGCCACTACTAGGATTGTGCAGATTATGTAGAGGACTGAAAGTAAAACATATTAATAAATTATAAATTCATTATTAACACTCAGATTTCTGTTTCTTCGGTTCATCAGCCTTCATCGGTTTTATGGGTCTAAGACATGCCGGTTTCCTTACGTTGCTTTCCTTAACTCTACGAGGGACTGTTAAATGCGTAAATAGTTAGGTACCTTCGACTTCGAGGGTCACATATTAATTTATTTTTATATATATACAAGAAATTACAGAATACAAAAGTATTACTTAATAACCTTAAAAATATAATATATATAATAACTAAAATATATTATGAAAAGGAGTATTTATTTATTATATTATCCTCACAAGAATCGGTAATATAGCTGTTAATAATTATATTCACTTTCATAATTACTTACTAGGGAAGAAAAGGTTGACTTTGATGGGTCGTTCAAGATTTGGCTGTGTATACCGCAGAACCGGCAGACATAGCACGGCCGCACCGATACTCAACTGAAAATAATGAAATTTATGATAATGTGGTTAAATCTATACATATGTACAATTGCTGCGGTGACTGAAGTGAAATTCAGTATTCTAGAACTTCAAGTTTAAATCTAATTTAGCTTTTAGTAAAGTTTTCAAACCGCTTTCTTTTCATAATTATACACAATTTATTTTTTCTAAAAGGTGCCTAATATTTTATTTTGTAGTTTAGTAAAATAGAAGTAGAAAAAGAATTATTTATTTCATATTATTCAAGATTTTTCATTCGGGTCCGTTCAAGTATTAGGTACCTACGTAAGAACTATAGAATATATTATATATAAGAAAATCAAAGAACACCCCCTCCGCCCCGTGCTCTTTGGTTTTCTTATTTGGTGATTACGTCAACAGTAATTATTTACTTTGTTACACATATTACCCACACATTGTCTATGCTTGAAAACGAAATGCATTTTCGAGAATTCTACAAAAAATTAATACATACTACTATTATTTCTGAGAGCTTTGCTTACTTTTGGGGGGGGGGGAGATAAATTGCAGTAAATCTGCTTACGTAATACTTGAACGGCCCCTTAGTATAGGGAGCTCCCTCCCCCCTCATACTATGGTACCTTCCTACCGTACGAGGCAATCACGAATCGTAACATTTTGTAAATTAATTACTATGATTGAAAACGTTTGAGCCGAATAGACGTAAAACCTTACCCATGTAGCAAATCCAACATAGTTAATAAGAGCCTGTATGTCTGATACAGTTAAGTAGAGAAGCGACAAAAGCGCCACGGCTAATACAGCAGGCACAGGTGTCGCACGAGAAGACACCATCGTTAACATCGCAGGCATTTGGCCTTGCGCTGCGCCCGCGTAGAATAATCTATACAAAATTAAATCAAATTGATTATTTGTTCAGATGAGTCAGTATTGATGGACTAAACATGCAGAGACAGGATCCAGGATATGGATTATACGTTAAGTGCATTAGGGAGCGTTCAAGTGTTACGTAACGAATTTTGGCAGGGGGGGTCCCTTTGTAAAACGTTACGATGCGGAGCGGGGATTGAATTACGCGTTTATATAGTTAATATTATTATCGACTTTCCAGTACTTTACACCACATAATGGTAACTTTTAGGTATAAGGAGTCACTAGGTGGTCACGAAACGTTTTACTATACTTGAGTACTGAAAAACGTTACGGCGCATTACATAAAGGGTGTCAATAATCTCCAAAAATTGCGTGACGTCATACTTGAACGCTCCCTTAAACGCTATGCCAGGGTGCGCGAACTTCAAAGTACAAAAAGATATTTTGTTTGTCATAGTTATTACATAATATCATGATAATTACAAATCACAATCATGACGTTCAATGAACTAATTTTTTCTACGTTTTTTTGCAACTACCGCCGAACGCACATATAAAATTATACCGACAGTCAACTTAGCATTTGATGTGCAAAATTTAAATAAAATATGTTAATTTATTTATTTGGAAAAGTATTAAAAAAATAGAACCTTTAACGATAGAGTTATATTAACAAATCCTTATAAAGACGATCCTAAGAAAATTGATTCTTTACTGTCTTTCTTATTGTGTCTATCATAGATTTATATCGTGTCTATAACAAAAAATATATATTATTGCCATACGTTCTATGATATATTAGTTTTTACTCTATAAATTGATATTAATTTTATCGAAATACGATAACGCAAGACTCGATAGTCGGTGTAGCTTGAAAATGTCATTGTTAGAATGGTGACCGTGAATGTTCACTGCCACGAACAAAAAAATGTAAATATAAAATACTCCAAACAATCGATAAAAACCAAACCGATTAAATGTTATATAAAAAACATTGCAAAGAATTTTAAGAGACTATATTTCTATAGGTAGTACCATAGATTTATATCGTTAGATAGGCCCCGACACCAAAAACTGTGGCATTGTTTTTGAATGTGTGCGTTAACGAAGACGTTTGAATGTGTGCGTCAACATGGCATCCTAAAACAGTGCAATTTGTGTAGAAGGTACGGTCGAAACTAGTGTCATCTCTTTTTCTCCTACATTAGTTGCAAACACTACTTTCTCTTTCGTGCACTCGCCATTTAAATTTGTTATATTAGACAGTGCGGAAGGAAAAATAAAAGTTTTTAAATCAAATCGCAATACTTACGAGTGAAATGTTACACCTCTGGCTTTATTTATGTTTCTAGAATTGTTGTTGCACTTTAGAAAGGCACACGATGGCATTTTATGACACTAAACTGCTCGCAAACGTCCTTTACAACACGTCCGGCTTACACTGTGTTTAGGGGTGCACTGATCCCAGGTTAGTGAGTCTCACTCACTTAGACTGTGCGACAACACGGCGCGGTCTCATTGCTGAAAGGGCCTATCTAACGATATAAATCCATGGGTAGTACCTATACAATATATTAGTGCCTATACAAAACCCATAATCCTTCGACCATTTTTCATTTAACTCTACCCACTATCTATCGTTAATAATAATTTATTTTATTTATTAAAACTTCGTTGCATTAACATAATAAGAATTGAACATTATTAAATGAAAAGCGGCGGCCTTATCGCTTTCGAGCGATCTCTTCCAGGCATCCACTAATAATGTCTTATAACAAAAGCTTTTTTTTTTTGCCTTTTAAGAATAGGTACGCTCTTTCAACATTCAATATTAGAATTTAACATACAATTTAATTTCTACGAATAACTTAGAAATGACATACCTTGAAGACGTAAGTAATACTCCGTTGACAGCGCCAAATGTAGAAGCAGCAACGAACAAAGGTATGCATAGTGCAAATGCACCGAACAATCGCTCAGCGAATGTTACTGCTACCGCGGCTGAACCGAGGACCTTGAAGTTAACAAAATTATTATGGAAATGTAATTGTAAATGATAATTATCTTTAGAATTGAAGGTACATTGCCGATAAATTAGACACTTATTATAATTACTATATTATTATAAACAAATAAAAATGGCGAGTAAATAGTGCCAGCATTTGTCTAAAATTTGTTTCAATTTTCTATTTATCAATTTTAAATTATTATTACTATGTAGGTAAGAGTATTGTAAATACTGTATATTTGTGTGTTGGAAATAAATATATATATATGTATCATTGTTATGTTATATATACTAAGCGATTTATTTCACACTTTGTTAGAGAGGATATCTATTTGCTGTGTCTCTGTAGATTATTAATTTTCGTAACAAAATGCCTCCAAATTATATAACAGAACTAATTAGACAAAAGCCGAATGATATCTCTCCCTCACTTTTTCACACACCTGTAGACAGACATGTAACAGTAGTTTCTTCTTTAATTAAATCCTAAAACTTAAATTAGCAGCAAAACCTACCTCAGTAGGAGAAAGTGTGGTGTAAAAGGCCACATTAGTGAGTGTATAGACGATGGTCACAAGAGTACAGGAAATAGCGATGGCACGAGGTAAGTTCCGGACCGGGTCCTTAAGTTCTTCTATTATGAAATTTAAGTAGTTCCTGAAAATATTAAGAGCTAAGCGTACGATAAACAGTCGCGGAGCATACACTAGACCAATCAAAAGATTATGAATGTTGACAGCACAAAAAATAAATAGTTTATATATTTTATACCATCTAGTGCCTGTGGCAAATTGTTTTGATTGGGCCCTATCAGTAAAAATCGTCACGTTGTACTCAGTTTAATTTTAATAAACTTCAAAATTTTCAGCATACTCAATTACACGTTGTATATGTCCCACTAATAGCCATAGGCCTCCTCTCTTAGGCGAGAGGGAATGGTCTGTAGCCCCACGCTAGCCCAATGCGTATTGGAGACTTCACTTTCATCCATAGAACATAATATCTCTTGGGCAGGGGCCCTCTTGGGTCGGGGGCCCGTGGCATTTTGCCAGCCCTGCCACCCTATTGTTTCGCCACTGGCTAAGTATTATTGCGGAATCATAGGCTTAGAGTAAAGTTATAGTAGCTATCATTATATAAACACGGCTTAAACATTGCGTAAAATCAAACAGTTAACGAATCCATTACTAGAATAGAATTTTTTAAGGAGGCCACAGAGTTTTCGAATTAAAAAATATCTGGATTCTATGGTACTCCATACGTTTATATAGTCTACTAACTATATACTTTTCACCACACCATCGAAAAGTTTGTTTTGTGGGTACCTACATTTGGCCTATATGTGATCCATTGTACAAATGTATATATTATGAAAGATTATATAAAATTAAATGAAATTGTTTCTTTATTAAATTGACGTGATAACTTACCATCCGTTATAAGCGAAGAGACCAGAATAGAATGATAACGCAATGGAAGTGACGTCATCAGTTGTACCTTCAAATGTGAAATGCTCTACGTGCCCTGTGAATTTCAAAAGACAAGTATAGAATATGGCTTTTGTGATACATTTAGATGCGCATTTGTGTAGTTCATTCGAAATAGGCCCTCGGAGCTCGGATTATGAAAATTAAATAATGATCTTTGGTTTGGGCGTAAGAAAGAGATACAAATAATCAAAGGCAAATGTCTATGTGACGTTGAAATCTTCGTTTGACCTATAGCCCTGTCGGACAGATTATAACCTCTAATAGATAAATGGGTTCGAGAGGCCATGATTAAAGTTAAACTATTTGTAACCGACTTCATAAATGTTAGACCTACAATTTGTCGAATCGTTCTCACTATGTATTTGCGTGTTGTTCCCACGAGAATGTAAGTGCGTGCTCCTATTTCACCATGCCTCCCGCTGATAGAAGACAAATCTTTGTTTTTAATTTATTATTATTAATTAACTATTAATTACTCAAGATGTAATGTGGAACATGGTGTAATTGTTGCAGCTCCTTACAAACATTATATAAAACAAAAAACTTGGCGATTAAAAAGACTGGCGGAGAGTTTATTGCCAGTTCTTCAGTTCCGTTCTACGCACTTGATTTGAGAACTGGCAGTAAATGTAAAATTAGAAGCATTTAATGTATATTTTATTAGACATTCATAAGTGTACATTGTGTTACCTATATGAATAAATGATTTTGATTGATTTACTAATAATAATTATAATAATAAAAACTTTATTCATGACAGAAATATGAGTGTGACAAAATTCATGTATCGCTTGTCCCCAGACTTGGGTAACTAGAGTACAATTACACGATGCATGTTTAAAACAATGTTTTTAAGAAAAAGTAGTGTTACATCTAATCAAACAAAAGTCGTATATGACCTTATGCATGAATATGTAATGGTGTGTGTGCACACACACTCTGTTTATGAGAGTGTGGGTGAGAGTTATGTCTGTGTTAATTTTAGTTATATCTCCTTAAGTGTAAGAACAATTAATTTTATCTTATTCGTTACTACATATTATCAAAACGTAAGATTTTTTAAGTTATTTAGGCGTTGCTAACACGTATCTAAGTATATATGAGTGTTATTCCCCCGCAACAGTCTATTTTAGATTCATATAAATAAATTGCAGGTCCCAGTGGGGTCTATACACTTGCAGTAAGGTATCGGAAAGCGTTGGCGAACGGACGGGCTCCAAAGAGGACTTATTAGATGATTACTCAGATCCGGTGATCTCCAGTTACATTAAATTATGAGAAATGCCATACAATAACTTCGTTAACTCGATAAAGGAATGCCAAAATTATAGAATAACTTGGGATATATTCGAATAAATTATCTAATTAAATAAACTTTATAAAATATACTAGACTTTTTTTTTTTTTTTTTATATGATTGGGGGGCAAACGAGCTTGCGGGACCTAAAAGGGCAGTCTACGCAGCCCATAGACATCCATTTTTAGTGGGTGCGTTGCCGGCCTTTGAGGGAGGAGTAGGCTCGCTTACTTATAACTCAACTAAACTAAAAAACCGGAAAGAATTTCTAATTTTTATTTATTTATTTGATATCTTGGGTAATTTATTTTGTACTAGGTAGAAGCATTCTATCTCCATTTAATTAGATGGTGTCAAGCGCAGATGATATCACTCAGCTTTCAATGGAGCCGATAAATCAATTTAAAACTCCATTTGCCTTAGAAACGAGTCTATTACCAGCAATGGAGTTAATTTCATTTAAAAAGGATTTATTTTATATACAGAAATATACCTGAAAATTAATATTTTCGTATATAAAATTCATATTAAAAAACCTGGCGTTGCATTCAAGACTTTCTCAGTGTTATAAACACGTGTTTTTTTTCATTTCAATTTTAAAAGGATCCCGACTGATTTGGCAACCAATTACGACTTTAATAAAGCACGCATTTTTAGTTTTTGTTGGGAGTTCGAATCTTATTCGTAGAACTCGATGCACGTTACAAGAAACCAGTTTGTAACCACATCTGTTTCCTTGATGATGGGTCTATAATTTCCAAAGCGATACCGACAGTCATCCGGTCCTTGGTCCCGACTTTTTGGTCCAGTTCCGGAGGTTTGCGACATTAGCGCTACGTATATTGGGATAAGTACACCGAACTTGCATACAACAGCGTCGTATCGCTGTCGCTATTGGTAATTGCAGAGTACTACTCTACTTTCCTAGTTTTCTTTACAGGAAAGGATATGTAGGATATAACAGTTTTGTGACATACACGGTAGATGTTTGAGTCTGAAACGTGCTGGATTACGTACGTTGTTTTTCACCGTATTAAAAGTATTGTTTATAGAAAAATACACAGTAGTCTAGTCGACAAGTTGAAAATGGAACAAAATAGAGATACTGCTCTTAAAATTATGTGCGATACCTCATTGGATCCGGAATGATGTCTAGAAAAATGTGCTAAAAGCGTGTATTAGCACATAAAAAATTGCAAAAGTTATACACAATTAAAGATGAAAAAAAAATGTAATTTAGTTTTTTGCCAATATTTAATAAACTATTAATATTTAAGAAATTTCAAAAAAAGATTCTAAAAGAAGAGGAAATTTCCAATAAAAAAACTCCCGGAACTCTATCTCCATTATTTATAGTTTTAATTTAACGCTGAAAATAGGTCTACGCGTGACATTTTTAGGATTCGCGCGTGGCGTCAAAAGCGACTACGGCACATTAATTAATTTATTTAAGGTGTTGAATATTTTTTTTTAAATTTGAAAAAATTATGGTGTGTTCTGAACACTATAAATTTTTTTTGGAATTTTTGTTTTTTTCAATCTAATAACTAATAAAAAAACGATTATATGATGATTTAGAAAAAAAAAAAAATTTTAACAACAGTACATGCATTTTTAAGTTTTTGTTTAAGTAAAAAAATTGTTATAAACAAAGTATAAATATTTCTTTAACTTTTATGGCACGATCTTGTTAAGTATGTATGTAAGAAAGGCTCTACGAAGCGAAATATTTTTACGACCATTATTTAAACATTTTTTTTCACTTACAATTAAGACGGTCGTTCGAGAAAATTTCGTTAGTTAACAATTGTTTAACTTGTTGAAAAATTAACTTTAAGTAAAATTTCCAACGGGAATAAATTATTTATAGTGTTCAGAACACACCATAATTTTTTCAAATTTAAAAAAAAATATTCAACACCTTAAATAAATTAATTAATGTGCCGTAGTCGCTTTTGACGCCACGCGCGAATCCTAAAAATGTCACGCGTAGACCTATTTTCAGCGTTAAATTAAAACTATAAATAATGGAGATAGAGTTCCGGGAGTAGAGAGTTTTTTATTGGAAATTTCCTCTTCTTTTAGAATCTTTTTTTGAAATTTCTTAAATATTAATAGTTTATTAAATATTGGCAAAAAACTAAATTACATTTTTTTTTCATCTTTAATTGTGTATAACTTTTGCAATTTTTTATGTGCTAATACACGCTTTTAGCACATTTTTCTAAACATCATTCCGGATCCAATGAGGTATCGCACATAATTTTAAGAGCAGTATCTCTATTTTGTTCCATTTTCAACTTGTCGACTAGACTACAGCGGGAGTTCGAAGGAGCCATGCCAGAGGTGAAAATATTCCTTATACATTTTATATATCTTAATATATATAAATTACGCGTCACGTTGCTTGTCCGCTATGGACTCCTAAATTACTTAACCTATTTCAATAATATTTGCACACCGTGTGCCGTTTGATCTAACTTAAAAGATACGATAGTTTACATCTTAATTTATACCCGCAATATTATTCAATATTATTCACAATTCTAACAAATGGTGCTGTGTTGAAAATACCATCGTTTCACATAAGCTACAATTAAATGGCTTAACCACCAAAAAAGCATGGTGGTCCCCATGAATGGTGTTCTCCTACCGTTACCCTTGAATAGTTTACTACTATGAAATATAACAAAAACCTTAGTCACAGCAACGCTTGGCCGAGTCCGCTAGTATATTATATATTTAAACAAGACTTAGCAAAAGTGTCGACCGGAAACTCTTCGGTTTAACCGTTAAAAGTGCTATGAGGAATATTTATACTATATTCCTTTTAAACAAAATATCTAAAATAGAAACAAGTGTTAAAACTTAGTAAAAAATTAAGTCAATTCTACCTGTGCACAGTTGGTACATTCCAGCAGCGATGATGATGAAGAGCGCCAAAAGCTTTGCGTATGTGAACCAGTCCTGCACCCTCGTTGCCGCACGTACAGACCAACAGTTTATAAATGTCAATAGCACTGAAATTATCAAAAAATACTAATAATTGACCTAAGTCAATTGAGATTTATAAATAAAAATATAAGCGAGCCAGTCGAAAGTCTAGCAACGGTAAAAATATACAAAAACCTTAACTATACAAAAACTAGGTTTAGAAAAACTTCAAAGCGTAACAAATTTCTTTCGCATTCATAAGAGTCAGTTCTTAAGTATGAGATTTTGCTTAACAATAGCCAAGACTAAATTGCGAATTCAATAGTTGTATATAACCTAAATTTAATTTGAGGACGAAAAACTCACATATGCAGCAAGCAGCCAGTAATCTAGTGGCCTCGTCGGGTGGTTGACATTCTGGGAATATCGGCTTCAGGACGTACACACTGAATGTCAGCGCCACGATCGCCTAACAACGGAACATTATATAAAACGTTTTGTACCTTAAAATAACAAATAACTAGAGCATGCACCTTGAACTTTTAACTTTAAGAATGACAGTTTCTCTTACAGTCTCTTTTTAAGGTGAAGTCGTATTTTGGATCTAATATAAATTAATATTATAACAATGTTAATACTGTATATTTATTTGTTATTTTTTGTTACATGAATCAAATTAATTGTGTAAAAAAATAACCTATTTATTACAAGCAACAAACTAAAAACATGTAAGCAGATAAAGTTGTAAATAGTTTTCAGATCCATTTTCCTATGTATGGTAACGTTTCCTTTTAACGTTGAGCACGATTTAAAGAGATTTACGCAGTTCAATAAAGTTCAAAGAACAAATCGGGTCAATCTTCGGATTTACACTAACAGGGATTTAATGTCTACACATAAATAAATTGTTATTGATTTGACATTAAATGCAATTGCTTTAGAAATATCTATGCGTGGTGTAGCAGTTAATAAAAATCTGTAGCCTCCAGCAGTCCACGTCAAACACATTTCTACAAATATTGGTCGGGGAGCCCAAGAGGGGATGATTTCGGGATTTACTAAAGCGCGGCAGATTAATATACAGGGGGATACCTTGTACCCGGTTAAGTACCTCCACAAAACATGAGGCCCATATATAAGGCCGCCCGTGAAGGATACAGGATCAGATTAGTTAAAAAAAATTGACCATCAGAAATTCTCGAGCGCGTCTGATTAAGGTAGGGTGAGTTAATTACATCCTAAAAAGTGTATATTCCACTAATCTGACAATTTGAGAGTGACGTAAAAAAAGGGGAGGGCAACAAAGTTGTAAAAATAAACGTCATCTCGACATTCTCGAGCGTAGCTAAAAATTTTTTTATTTTGAAGGAAATAATTCAAGAATAATGAAAAATATTAAAAAAAAAAAATCCCCATTTAGCATCGTGGGCTATCATACATTTTACTCTAAAATATAATGTTCCACATTTAAAAGCTTATTTTAGAGCAATCCTATTTACGAAGCGCAAGAGCACAAGTACCTACATACATTTAGAAATAATTATGTTTCAAAAGACCTACGTATAAGTTTAAAAACCCTATTTGCTCTATCTAGCAATATTTTTAACTATATAGGCAAAAGCTTATATGGCAAATTTTATATTATCTGATTGAAATGAATTATAAAAAAATATTTTGTCTAATAAAATATTATTATACTTTATATTGTAACCCACAAAGGAGGTGGGCGATGAAAGACGTTACTAGAAACGAGGTCAAGATATTGATCGCTATACTGTCACCCTTATTGCAATACAAATAAAGATCAATATTTTCACGACCTCATTCCGAAAATTGCGGCTATTTTTGGTAACTTCTTTAAGATCAACTAAACAGATAATCCGCTTAAGTAAGGAAACGTACTATTTGAATCTGTTTTACTCAAAAAAAAACCGCAGATATTTGTTATTAATATAAGTGAACATCAACGTTTTGTTGGCAAATAAAAAAACGTTAAAAGTATCAAATATTTATTTCGAAATAGAGAAAATCTCTCGTGGCATAAATCAGAAATAGTTAGGCTCGCTCCTCAAATCAAAGAAGAAACTTTTAATGCTGAATGTCTTAATAATAACAAACAAGACAGGTTTTTTATTATCTTCTTATTTCTGAAAAAAAAATCATTGGCGCTACAACAGTTCATAAGGCAAGCCGTTCACGATGTTTTCCTTTACCGTTCGAGCTAATGTTCAACGCGCACATAGACAGAAAGCCCATTGGTGCACAGCCGGGGATCGAACCTACGACCTCAGGCTGAAGCCAACACTGCTCTAGTTCTAAAACCTAGTATTTCTTAAATCTAGCTCAATATTACAATTAAATTACCTGCGAACAAGGTCTCACAATCATACATTCGATCCACAACCGAATAAACGCAGCGAAAGGCCCAAATGTCTCCATGATGTAGGCATAATCCGCACCGCTCTGTCGAATCATAGTACCCAACTCAGCATAGCAGTAGGCACCTACCTGTTGAAGAATGTATGTTTTTATTACACCTAAACATTCTGGCATTGGAGAACCTTGGTTTACTTGAGTTACTTATATCTGTCAACTAGCTTAAGTAGCCGTTCAATTAACCGCCTAACCTTTTAACTAAACGGCGCCGTTAAACTAGCAGCCTGATAGATGTTCAGCCATTTGATCAAACAGCTAGGCAAATGACTTGCATAGATGACGTTTCATTACCTAGCCTGTTGACTGTTAATTTAAATTTAATTCCACTTTCTGCCACTCTCAAACTCGAAACGAAATTTCAACTGTCAATATGGCGTCGGCAAACCACAACTTTGATGGTGGTTTCCAAAGTTTCATGAAAAACAACAAGAACAATAGAAGAGTGCAGTGACAATAATAATGTAAATTTGACTTAAGCAATTTCATTTTAAAAGAAATATTTTTTCATCTACAGTTATAATCACAACAATAACTTCTATTTAAAATAGCGACGTTTATTTATTACATTGTGTTGGCTTAAGCAATCCGCTTAAAATATAGTACTTGATTTCCCCCGAGACTTGTTAAGAGGTATTTATCAAATATTATTAACTGTCGACCCGTAGGTATTTTCTTAAGAAAGCCACTAGAGAATAACAATTAACATAGATCGTCCGAATAAACGAGTATCTTGAGGAAGCCAATTTTACTGTCAATTAATTATAGTTTTTGGTTATTATTTTCAAAATAACATTTAACTAGAAACATGTAAAAGCTTTCCTAATTGTATAATTAGGGTATAGGCATAACTTTGCCTTAATTTTATGTATTTAGGTAGATTTGAAAAACGGAATAAAATGTTGGAATAATGAATTTGTTGTCGTTGTTTCTAGAACCTAAACAGATAGAATATTTCGACAGAATTGAGCTTAGTCTAGGAAGACATTACACTACATTATTTCGTGTCTGTATTTATAATAAATAATACTTTATCTGGATTATCATAAGATCGTCGTTTCTATTGAACCAAGTCTTCTAGGTCAAAATTATAATATTCGCGAATAACTTTACTTTCCAATCTACGCAGATGATAATGACCTACTTTTGTGTCGTAACTATTACGTTAATTATTAACACGATCTAGTTTTGGCAATTGTGTTTTAAATACCCTTTTTATTCGGTTATTAAATGTCTGAAAGCGTGTATTATCTATAATATTTTTATTTAAAAAACTAGTTATGTACAATTTTAGAAGAATGTTAATTTTTCTAATGAAAGTTTACTCTATACATACAACATATTGTAAACATGAACATGTAAAAGTAGATACTAGTCGCGAGAATTTTCGTCAGTAAGTCTGTTATTTTGCATAATTTGAAATTAAAAAATTTACATCATCAAACAACATATTATAATTGAATTGTTCCCCACTACACTATTTACAATGAAATCCTGAACCGTGATGATAGGATATCTATTTATAAGTAAAGTGAAATGCTATGTTATTTTGTCTGATACAGTAAGGTTTTTTTATTAAATGCTTTGATATCATAGCACTCTCTGTCTTTTGCAATGTGCAATTTAAAATCATATTTAAATTCCATAAGTAATGTTAAAACAATTTTTACGTTTAATGTATATATGTATATAACATATTGGATATTGACATACGGAAGACATAGTTAGCGCTAAGCCTAGGCTCTGAATCTTACCCTAAGTTGCACACAACCTCTAGTTACTGTAGTTTTATAATTTAATATGAATGTCGAAAAATAAACCCTAATTTGTTAAATTTTGTCGAGAGGAGCAAGAAGCAATATGTAATGTCATCCTAATTTGTCAATCCTGTTATATGAGTTAAATATTTTGATAGTTTAAAAACTTGAATAACCAGATATTGAATCTAACATGAACAAGGTCAACTTGTAGAGACCTTGGTCCACTTATCAAACTCATCACCTAACTTGACAATCGATTGTATATAGTTTTGACAGTAAATTGCCAATGGAAATAGTGATAGCAAAGAAATACCGTAATTAAAATATTATGATATCAAAGTAGTCGAAACCTTATATTATTTGAGTATTAATGCTATACCCTACTAAGTTGGGGATAACGTCTAGATAAACCATACATACCAATAGATATTTTACATAAGATAGATAATTGATATAATTCTGAATTTAGAGCAGTGCACTGAATAGGTTTTCTTGAATAAGGCCGGGAAAGTCGTTTTCTCTACAAATCGTTTTTTGGAGACAATTGGCACAAAAATAATATTGCGATTAATTTAAAATTAGAATATATATTAATAATTAATAAATAGAAAATTAAAAACAAATTCGGTCAAAAGGTAAGATAAAAAGTTCGGTCACTGTGTGTACCTTTAACGCTGGCAGCATTTCCACAACGTTACTATAGCGATACTTTTTCGTTGAGCGAGGAAAGCTCTGGGGTCACCGGTACTATCTATCAGGCGCCACCTTAAATCTTTAATAATTTTATTATTATATATTTAATTTGCGCATGTGCACTTGAACCCTACGGCCCAAGAGTCTCTACTCAAAAGGGAACAAAATCGAAGTTAGAGAAAAGACTCTTATATTTGGGCCGTTTATTATTTTCCGCCTAATATATTATATATATTAAGTTTTGAGGTTTAATGACGTGACGAAGTGTTGTCACGCATTTTCGTGGGTCATTATCTATTGCCGTAATTTAGTAGCAGTTGAATTGGCTCTACTAAGCATAAGTTTAAGAAATTGTAAATTATTGGAACGAAGTTCCTTATTATGTAATTATTATAGTACACCAGTTATCATCGTGAAATTTATTTAAGTCGGTGTACGATTTCAAATGTGCTCTGTTCGTACCTAGTGATACCTACAGAACATTTTTTATAAACCTTCAATTAAATAGACCAACAAGTAATACATTATACATACCATACTGAAAACTCCTGATGTTATCCAAACTAGAAGACTAGCATTGACACTTCCCGTATACTTCAAAACACCAGTGGGTGACACAAAAATGCCACTGCCGATAATCGAACCTACGATAACCGTGATTCCGTTCAGCAGTGACATCTTCGCCTCCAATCCACCTTTATCATCTTCAGCCTCTGATTTAAGAGCATCTGTATCACACTCATCTTCACAGTCATTTGTACTTTTTGGTGACCTATAACAAAGAAAATGTATGCTGATATGTTTGTTATTTGATTAAGATAAATATTTGGATGTTTAAATGTCTATGGAATTTACGAAAAATGGCTCGTTTACATCATGTCACAAGTGTGACTTCACATTATGCTCTACAGCGAATAGATTTGAGTATAATTTAGGTTCAACAAACATTTTTTTTAAATCAGTACCCTGAGTACTTAACGAATAATAAAAAATGCTTTGTTAGCTAAATGCAATAAGTCAATAAGTAGAACATAGAACAGTGCAAAATTAAATCATAAAATAATTTAAACGAACTATTCCTCATGTTTGTAATTAGCGAGAGATTGTAGCTACAAAAATAAATCATATCATATTTGCGGATCGTACCGCTTTTAATTGTTGCCATCTTTATTCAACAACGCCTATTAAATTGTTATGCAATGATGGGAAATAAATTTTGCTCTGAGATTTAATTTATTAGAAAATCCATTCATCTCTGATTTAAAATGTTTTTCAGTTTACCAACGACAATTACGTATAATAGAAGAAACACCTGCGTTCTAATTAACAGTAGATATACGTATAGTTTGTAGCAGAATGCTACGAAAGAGCTACGAACTCTTAAGATTATTTTGATATAACAAATCCTGTCTAATTTTCGTTTTATACAATGAATACTAACAATTTTATTATTAAGAATATAGTATTTCAAGCTTGTATCATTTAATATTCATTAAAAATAAAAACACCTATTATTATTAGGTGCTTAAAACCAGTTGTAAAAGCGGTTGTGTTTGTTCCGTATAACTATTGTATGACCAATAAAAGTCTGTGAGTTCTATAAAGGGGTTATTCCCAGTCTTGTTTAGCTCAAAGGAATTCAAAGGGGCCTTTATAAAAGAAATGGGGTCATACAAGGACGCGCGCTCGAATCACTTTTGCTTGGATAACAATTTAATGTTTTAATTTGCTTCAAAAATAATGCTTAGCAGAAATGTAGAGTTTTCTTCATAATTATAATTATGACATATTATTGTTATCTACTTGTATAAGTATCCGAAAGATATATATATATATCAACTAATGGAATCAAATTGTAGTATCTCAATCAAAGTATAAATACGTATCAATGAGTATTAGATTTGGCCGCAGCCACGTCAATTGGCCATCAGTCGGGTATCGCATGTCAGGGGTTCAATGATAAGACCTTGTTCTGTTCCGTACCAATGATAGTGCAGCGAACTCGATTTTCGAACTGAAAGTATAGGAACTTTCGAATTATCTGTTAAATTATATTGAAAACGTTGAACGTCTTTAATAAAAAGTATCTTAATTTTTTTATAGTAATTATTAAAAATATTCAAAGGTCAAGTACATTTCATGAATTTGAATTGGAACTTTGATAGCGCTTAAAATTTTTGCACAAATAAATCTCAAACATAAGACATACGATAACTTATGGAGACAATGGTGATGTGAAAAATGGTTTGTAATAAAAATGTTTTTGTTTCTAAAGTTTTCCAATAGCTAAGCGCTTAAAAGCCTCCCCCTTCACTCACTTCCGAGACAATAGATCGGAAGCGATGACGCAACATATAATTTGTAAGAGTACGGCCTAGTTTCAAGAGATAGAACGTGACAAGGTTACGGCAATTACTCTCAGTCTAGACTACTTATATTTACGATAAAATATCACAAGACTAAATTACTCTGCAACAAGGATATAATTCTAAAATCACCAATAGAGCCTAATAAAAAAGATGTACATATTTTTGTGTTTACATTAAAAGTAAGTACCACACGGTGATATGTATCACAAACATATACCTCAGGTCGGATATCAACACGTGAATAAGAAAACCTTACTGTATTCATACCGCTACACATATTACATTATATTTAAAGAAAAGTCTCGTCAACTAACTAAGCCACATTTTATGTAGTAAGGGAAAGTTAACTTAGTACTTTTTGTATGAAAACTAAGAAACTACTTCTGCGCGCCAAAAACTCTAATCAACATTTTCGCCGGAAAATAAAAAGAAATTTCAAAGCTACCGCTTATATGTATTAGTGAAATCTGTGAAATTCTGCTGAATCACAAGGGGTTTTGCGGCATATATTATATCATGTCAATATATCACAGATTAAACATTTTGTTACATGGTTTGCCAATATGATACATAGCCTCTTAGAAGCTTGGAGTGCTCAGCTAGGCGAGACAGTACTTCACTCCGAGCCACTGCTTGCCACCTCTATAAAGCGCATTCGGCCCCACATGAAGTACTGTTCTTATCTCTGGGCGAGAGCTCCCAAGTACCAGTTCCTTCCGCTTGACCGTATTTAACGAAGAGCGATTCGAAATGTCGACGACCAATCACTATCCGAGCGGCTTGATTTCTTGGCGTGGCGTAGAGAGGGTCTCTCTACACCTTCTACCGCATTTACCATGGAGAGTATTAAGAGGAGTTGTTTGTATTAATACCTGCAGCTGAGTTTTTCATCGTCAAGGCAGAATACAAAATACCATCCGTATCACCTCGACGTCTGTCGTTCCACAACGCGTTTCGTAAGGCAGTTTTTGTCGCGCACCACCACTATGTGGAACTAGCTGCCGTCTGAAGTATTTCCAAAGTCCGAACCCATCCGACTTAGGGTCCTTCAAGAAAAGAGCGTAGCGATCTTTAACAGGCCGGCACACTTGCGGGCTATCTGGCAATGTGTGTCCATGGGCGGTATCACTTAACATCAGATGAGCCTCTTGCCCGTTTGCCTCATGTTACATAAATAATAATGAACTTAAAAAGCTTGGTGCTGCAGTGTAGTTTTAATGCTGGCAGCATTTTCTCGCTGCATTGCGATACTTATTCGTTAAATTTTTTATTTGTAGGCTTACCTGGTTTGAGGTAATTCACTTAGATGCTTGACTGTGCAACGAAAAAATTTGATAGTATAGACTATAGAATATAGACACTAATGGTGAGCAATTTTGTGACATGGTTCAGGTCAAACTATCATTATTATCTATTTGCTTATCATTATTGCGCTGTTGCTGGCCTATCGATAATAATATTTACATTACAAACTTTGATTGTTGATCTAAATAATTACTATGTATTAAAATATTCACAATTAATTTATAGCTGTGCTTCACTGCATACATAAGAGTTGTGAAGAAATATTTTCTGTATTTATAGCATTACTAGCTGACCCGACAAACGTTGTTTTGCCTTATAGGTATATTATATTACTATTTCTAAGAAAAATTTTGGTTCAATAAAAATAACTATCTACTTTAATAAAAAAATAGGGGTTAATCGTAGAGGGGAGAAAATTAAGGGTGTATGTATTTTTAATGCCACATAATAAAAATAACAATTAAAAAAAAATATCCAAAAAATAAAAATAAAAAATTTGGGGTAGACAACCTTTATCACTTAAGGGTTTGAAAGATAGATAGTAGCCGATTCTCAGACTTACTGAATATGCATAAAAAAATTCATAAGAATCGGTCGAGCCGTTTCGGAAGAGTATGGGAACGAACATTGTGACACGAGAATTTTATAAATATAGAGATGAAGATTATGTTGTATAATAATAAAAAGATTGAAACTAAGTAATTTAGGTTTAAAATATATTTTTTTATTATAGAATCGAGTATTAAGATACTTTTCTAAATAAAATACATATGTACTTTAATTTAATTAGTAAGTGTACCTATATAATACGTAAAAAATGATTAAGTATTCATGTTACCAGATTTAATTTATCAATAAACCCCCGTAAATTTGAACCCTGTTCCTTAAAAGTATGTTAATATGAAATCATATTTATAATTGTAATGATATAGATCTAATTACATGACCCCAACCTAGCCACAACCTTACATAAAACATTGCAATACGTCAATCTTAAATTGAAAACTATTACTATTTTGAATGATGCAATGATCTAGCGCCACTACCTCAGTACGTCTGAATGCGAGCGGGGTCTGTAATGTGAGAAGAGGTGATTTATAATACAAAATTAAGTTCTAAGGCACTTGTGGTTGTGTGATCATCAAAAGATGATTCGGTAAATGTTCCGTATCGCTCCACCAGCGATTTTGAGACTGATTTTTTTTTACAGTCGCGTTATGATCTGTAAACATCATACCTAGTATTGTTATGATGGCGCATGAAAAAAAAATTCAATTTATTTAAAAAACATATTAATAAACTAACCTAACCTAACCGAATAATATTAATAATAGGCTTTTAGGACAGCTCCGCGCTGCGGAAAATGCAGCCCCTCCGCGGGGCTGCTCTTCCTCCGCGCCTCCGATTTTTTATATACACTCTAGGGGTAAGACAGACAAGACCACGTGGATAGTGGGGTGCTCTGATTCGGTCTTGGGTACTTTTTGATTATTTTTTTGGCAAAAAAGGTCATGTGACATTATAACAACACTAGTTATGGTGCTGAGAACTCATGACGAAGTCATAAAAAAAAATCTGCCTCAAAATCGCTGGTGCCGGGATACGGAATATTTACCGATGATTCTGTCCCATAAGTCAATTTTAGTTAGTTTTCCAGTATTACAAGTTAAAATTTGTGAAACCTATATAAACAAAGGAAAGGTTTTGAAAGCAAAAATAATGCTTTTTAATGTCTAATCAAGATTATTTACTATTATATACTCGTAAGCTTTACGCAGATAAGGAAGTTTTAGATTGATATACACAAGATAGGTTGCGACTTATAAAAACACAAACGTTAGTGCATAAACAAATTATTTATATCAAGATTAGTTTTAGATTTACACTCTGTGGGATCAAAGGCATTTCGGCACGTGTTGAGGCTTGGGGTCAAAAGGGGTGGGAAAACGGGAGAAACCGAGGGTAGACAGCACGATCGATACCATGTGGGTACGATTTAGAGGTTACTTTTAACCAAATCGATGTATTTTAAGTTTAATAAGTTATAATTATCATAGTAGATTTATCTATCAACAATAGTTTTGCTTGCGCGTTTAATATAAATGTCTAATTTCATAATTAAAGCTAGTAAATACGTAATTTGAATTGAGTTCGGATCTCACATCCGAAGCTTACTAAATTAATAATAATAATAGTTATATATGTTAGATACTATTATTCATAATGCATTTTAATATAAAGTTCAATCAATCAAAAAGGTATTGGAAAAGAATATAAATATATTACTGCTAAAAAAACAAATATATTATTAATTTTAACTTAAATTTATACCGAGATAAATAAAGCCAAATAGCCTATTTAAACTAAAATCTTTGTTGTAAAAAAATATTAATTCTCTCCAGGTACAAACAGAACTTAACATAAGTGAATAATTAAGCACGTTTACGCTTTAGTTTCAAGTTGTAACGCCTTTTTAGGTGTCACAAGCATGCTACGAGTTATGGAGCTACGGTTTCTGACGTAATATGCGTAATCTTTCATCACGCCATGATCATAACGCTATGAAAACCAGATGATAAGGTAAATATGTAATTGTAAGTTGTGATATACTCTGTATGTTTAAAAATGCCCAACACGCTGAGATTACAGATTCATAGGTACAATATTTATAGCGTTTAATTATTTTCGTATGATAAAGTTTTTATTTACAAAACCTATAAAATGTTTTCTATAGATGTTCGGTTTTTTTAGGAATAGGTATACGTAAATCATCTTTATCATTGTATTTTATTTTTATTTAGTACATTGTATTATATTATTTAGTATTTTAAAAAACAAAAATCAAGCTTGTCCGCTACTTAATTCATTCCGTTTGCACTTTTACTTATCGAAAAATTCAAAGGACGTTAACTAATTATTTAAATTTTAAATAAAAATTTTTAAATTGACATAAACTTATATTATAATTTTAAATTAGTTACATTTTAAATTTTATTACAATAATAAAAACGTAATATGCATTGAATAGAAGAGATTGCAATTTGACTAACAAATAAACTAAAAATTATACTTACATTATTTATTTAAATTAAACTGGGAAACTGTACACTGCACTGATTTTCCCGCCTTTTTCCAAGTAGAGCGACTTAGTCCGCCAAGACAGAACGCGAGACTGCCGTGCGCCAGTATAGACTATAGAGAGAGGAAACATCAACTTGTGTGAGAGCAATAGAGATATACGTAGGTATTGAGCGAGGTTTTATACGGGGGTAAATGGGGTGGTATACGTCAGACGTGGGCGGTATTAAAATGTCATAGGGCCAAGTTACTAAAAATCATCAGAAAATTGTGCATTTCTATTTAAAATTTAAAAAAAACTTTGCATCCAAGTCTGCAACTAAATGAAACATGTTTAAAATATTTTTAAAATTTTAGCAAGTTCAACTCGAAAAGTTATTCTAACTTTCCTAAAATGAAATTACTAAAACGTAACGCCCCACGTCATCCGAAGCTAAGTAACACATTATAGTTCGATCAGTAGGTACATTCATCCTCCATCGCCAAGCTTAGCAAAACTAGATAGGTACTTTTGCCGAAATTTTATGAGTAACAAAAGTTTTATTTATTATCTACTCACTGGAGACAATGAAGACTAAAGAGAGAAGACTGAAAACGATTTAATTAATATCGTGTTACCCCAAGCTTAAGTTGATGTTATTATAATCTAAAGTTATTTATAACCTATAAATAAACGTTCTTCATTCCACTTTTCCAAAGTAAAAGTGAGGTAAGTAAAGTAAATACTACGATTCTTAAATTAAACAATAATTGCTTTAATAATGTATTTAATGTAATAGATACTAACATTAGCCTTGTAAGTGTAAAAAAATACAATTACAACACCGAGCAGTATCTACGATATACTGAAACACAAATTTTGCACATTTCTTCACATACCTAGGTAACACTGAAAATGTTTAGAAAATGAAAAACGGCTTCATGTAGAAAGTTGCCAATACTTTTATTGTTTTTCGTAGTAATCTCCGTACCATCAGTAACATCGTCGCATTCGATGGAACCACTGAGACAAGCAGTAGACTCATTCTTCCTTAGAGGTCTCTTCTATGGCATTTTCACCGCATCTTCTGGGTTCGTAAAGCGAATACCTCGACGTGGTACAAAGCTTCCTGACGCCTAAATGTTCGTGTATTTTTTTAACTTGACTCATACCAATGCCTAGGCTTGCCCGTATCTGCTGATAGGTCACTCTCTTATCTTCCTCTATCATCCATCGCACAGCACTGATGTTATTTTCAGTAGTCGCTGTTAAAGAACGTCCCTCCCGCGGATCATCATTTTGATTGCTACGTCCACGCTTAAACTCGTAAAACCAATTGTTAATAGTGGTACGAGATGGGGCTTCATTAAGAAATGCTAATCGCGGCCTATCATAGCTTTGTTGTTGAGTAAGCCCACAACGAAAGTCATAAATCATTGACCGAAAATTTTCTCGCGTTAAGTTCATTTTCACGTGTAACAAGAGTTTTTGATTTTTTTTTATGGCTCTGGCACGATTCTTTATAATTCGTGCTTGTCTTTAGAAATTCGAGCGTGTCCTCCATGTACAGTTTAGGCACTCGCCCGGTACCGCACAACCCTCCCAAAGGCCGAGAACAAATTTAAATTAAATTAAAACTTGCCCTCGAACCGGGAATCGAACCCGGTACCCCTCACCTAGCTGCCACTTAATAAGACCGCTAGGCTATGAGGCCCCCAGTTTTAGATTTGCCGACAATTCACAAAAACAAATGACAAATGAATGCAATAATATACTACATTATGT
Organism: Pieris melete; assembly: GCA_963693345.1. NCBI lineage: Eukaryota > Metazoa > Arthropoda > Insecta > Lepidoptera > Pieridae > Pieris > Pieris melete. Next base: position 3,186,221 of record CAVNZK010000297.1, on the reverse strand, counting down.
TACCAAAGAGTTCTAAAATTGAAATTCAAAAAAGTTTCCTAAGCAATGTTTCTAACTGCCCAATTCTTAACATTTTCAGTGTTACGTACGTACAAGTAGTCGTTAAGTAAGAGCTAACGGTTACCTTAGACGTTTAGTACATAAATTTAAAAAAAACATTCCGATCGGATGCCAAAAAAGATATTTTACTATCCCATGTGTGTTTAAAAACGGTTGTGTCTCGTTATGTTTTAAAAGACGTAACGATTGTGCCCTCCGTTTAATTTTGTTGTTGTTTACTCACTTGTCCATTGCCAACATCATTTGTTTGACCAATCACAATCGAAAGCAACAAAAAAAAAGCAACAATTCGGCTTGTAGCTTCCTTTACATTACAAGCTTTTTTACAAACATAAAAACATTTTTTCAATTATGGGGGTTACTACAATTCATATTTTATAAAAAAAAAGTCAAAATAGTTTATTCATATAAGTAACACAATGTACACTTATGAACGTCAAACAAAATACACATTAAATACTTCTAATTTTATATTAATTTTTTTTCTCATTTCTCAAATCAAGGGCGTAGAAGGGAAGAGAAGAAGTGACAATCAACTCCCCGCCACTCTTTTTAATTGCCTAGTTTTTTGTTTTACACGATGTTTGTAAGGAGTTGCCACCCTTACACCATGTTTCACATGACCTCTTACGAAATTAATCATAATAAAATAAATTAAACACAAGGATTTGTCGTCTTTCAGCAGGAGGCATGGTGAAATAGGAGCACGCACTTACATTATTGTGGGAGCAACACGCAAATCATAGTCGAAATAACTAACATCACCGCATACACGAATTCAAGTCCGACCAGTCACCACAAGTAGCACTCGTTCACGAGTAAGATGCATGTGCAGCCACCGGCCCCCTCGCCATATTTTAGGGAAAGAGACAACCCGACGCATGGACGCCGCCACAAGCAACGGTGCTAACAACAAGCACCGGTTCAACTTAGGTGTTTAGATACAAAAATATTGAGGGTAACATTTGTGTGTTATTCTACCATTTTATAATTAAATAGATGACTCAGTGCTATCTATGACAGCAGTACTAGAGCCTGAGTAAATTAAAAATTCGATTATAAATATTAATTATACGGGAGTAACTTGATCTGCAAAATATTATTATGTATATAAACACACTAGCAGTTTAATAAGCTGATGCGCGTGTATTTTGAGATTTGGAGAAACTATCCAATCTATTTTTAAAGTAGTTCAAAGACGTCTCTTAAAAAAAAAATATTGGACACACTGAAAAGCAAAATTGAAGACTCAGGGCGGTTCATTAAAAGGAAGAAAGGCAGATCTTGTCACGAGGTAATCACATTGGATATTTTTCAATATTCATTGAAAAAATTTTATAAAGAAAGGGATGAAGAATTTTATCAATCATACGTTAAAAGTATTGGACAAAATTTATGTGGTATATTTTAAAAAGGCCCTACTTAATAAATATATTTGTAAGGATTACTTTGAAGCATGACTGCAACCTTGGGACCTACTGAAACTCATTATTGAGATCGAGATTGGTATCGCTATTAAAAGTTGCAGAGTAAGAATAAAATTAAGTTCTTGTTTCAGGCTCCTCTGTACTTTTATTCTATTTAAAAATGAAAATATCAGGCCTAAGTGGTAAAAAGAGTTCAACCTTTGGGCATATAAAAAATATTCAACAATTGTTTTATCTGTAGATTTTTAAAAGTTTTAACAATTAACATAAAACAGCGAATGAGTGTTATTGGCAATTGACAGAAAAAATTGTGACTGTGTCAATATCATTTGACATTTCCCTAATCCCTTAAAACTTATTCTTATTGTTATTTCAGAAATCAAATTGTAGATATTAAGTATGTACAATATTTATTAAAATAATTGTTATTGTTCCTCGTGGAGTGAATCTTAATGGCCCGAAATTTATAGTATATATTTAAGTCTTATTGTTGCATTGTTTGCAAAATGTGTACAGCCAAAAGGATCGTGATCTTATACGGTAGTCAGACTTATACATCTCAAGAAATTGCAGAGAGAATCTGGCGCACTACAAAAATCTTAGGGCTTAAAGGCCCGGTGCAGGCCTTGGATGACTATCCAATCTCAAAGCTTATCCACGAACAATATGCCCTATTCGTTTGTGCAACAACTGGCGAAGGAGAGGAACCAGACAATATGAAGGCGTTTTGGAAGTTCTTGCTGCGAAAAAACCTCCCATCTAACTCTTTAGTGAATCTCAAGTTTGGAGTGATTGGTCTTGGTGATTCATCGTATGATAAATTTAATTTTGTAGCCAAAAAGCTTCATAAGCGTCTCATGCAACTAGGGGCGCAGCCCTTACTGGACACTGGTATCTATCAATATTATCTTATTTTCATTACAAAGTTCCTATGTAGAATTAGTCTTACATGGTTCTCTCTAATTATACCAAATGACATTATCTATAGGCAATTAGACCAATACAAACTACTATACTATAAAGTTCTTAAAAGATTTTATTTTGGCCTGAACATTTTATGTTTTAGTAGGTTAAGTGTGTGATAATAGTATTTTTAAGCAGCAGATAATGTAATTAATTTTTTACATTTTGCGTTATTTATATAATATGTAATTTTGGTATTTTCATACAGGTGCATATTATAAATTCTTATATGTAATGTTTTTCTTATCTCTATAGATGGTGTGTTCCAATTGATGATAAAAGTTTAATTGTTGTCAAAATAATTTGTAGAATCTTTTAAAAAATAACTTTATTTATAATGCTGGTTTAACTTGCCAATGGGCCTTTAAATATATTATTTTTGCCAGTTTAATCTTTATCAAAATCTACCTATATTAATTAAAAAGTATAGTAAATTGATAAAGATCTAAAGATTATTTTATCATTACAGCTCTCTGTGACTATCAACATGACTTAGGACATGATGCTGTTTTGATGTCATGGCTTGAAGAGTTCTATGCAAAATTAAACACACCACAAAAAATTGACCCAAATATTGGAGTGACAAAGTTTGTTCCTCGTTGGAAAACAACAATAATTAAAAATAACATTACTATGATATCTGAATATGGTTTAAATAAAGATATGTACTTTGGAAGTACTAACACTGATCACTTTGTCAATCCCATATACTTGGAAATAGAAAGTAATACTCGTACAACACATGAATCACATTTTCAAGTAAGTTGACCTCTGAAATATTGCTAAATCATTTATTTACAAACACTTGTTAATGTCTAAATAGAAGTCATATATTGATTTATTTATATTTAATGTTACAAGAGAATGTGGGTTAATTTTTTTTTTTTTTTGGAGTTTATGGCCTGGTATCTAGACCTTTAGGCCAGAGAATGTGGGTTAAAACATTGAAAAACTATAGAGTATGTGTATGGATACACAGTGTAAAACATTATATGTATAATTGTTGTTAATTTGTAAAAATATGGTAAAACAGACTAGAGTTAACATTTTCTCTTCACATTCACATTTTTTCTTTCCTTGAAGGATGTAAGATTACTTTCCTTTAAAACTGTAAATAAAGAAAAAATCAATTATTGTCCTGGAGATGTATTTAATATAAGACCACGAAATAGTAAAGATGATATTGAGGATCTCTTTGGAATATTTGAAACTCATAATATTGATATTAAACCGCATTACATGTTAAACATAGAAGAATATCATGAAGGTAAGAGACAATTTAGTTTTTCATTAAAATTACAATCGATGAATTATAAATTATAATAATAAAACATTACAATTTTATAACTGAGAGAACTATGATGATTACGAAAATTTGTGATGCTTAATTTTTAAAACGCTTCAATTAACTGTGTAGGTAAGGTGTTACTAAATAGTAAATACTATGTAAAGTGAAATACGAATTATGGTTTTAGCTATGGTTTTTATTTAAACTCATGATATAATCTATACTTTACCGTAACCTGTGCCAATGGCCTCATAAATTTAATGAATTATCAATTGTCACTGTCTGACGTCTGTGTTATGTCAGTTGGTCTTGAACATGTGTATTTTGTGTAGAAACTAGACTTATATGTTAAACATTTTACCGTGTTATTTATTGTACTTGCGCAAATTAAACAAGGATATAATCAGTAAAAATCGATATGCTACGGAGGCAAGCGCGATTGCGCCGCGAATATTTGTACAGGAAGTCGGCAGAAGATAAACAGAAGAGTATTCAAGCTAAAAAAGATCAATTAAAAAAATGTTTAGAAGAGAATATTCCTATACATGGAGATCTAAGGAAAGAAGCAATAGCTTTACAACAAAGATTAGAATTTGAAGACAAAGGTAGGATATTAATCTAGTATTAGGAGGATTTCAATTTTGTTAAATTGTAACCTCAAATTTATTTAAATATTTATTTTTGTTTTTTTTTAAGCCTAGACTTATAAATGTTTATTCTCCAGGTCCAGAAAAATCTGCAGTAATCGGTGGCTTCAGTGGCGGAGCAAACACATTAAACTCTCAAGATGATGAGTATAGATATGCAGGTGTCGAAGATCCTAAGATTATGATTACAACATCCAGAGAGCCTAGTGCAAGACTTAAAATGTTTGTTAAAGAGTTAAGGTTTGTAATTAACATTGTTAATAAAAAAAATGGTTTTGGGTCAAAATATTATTATTTTAATGTCAGAATGAAAACATCTACAACAAATTTTAAAATTTTCAGACTAATATTTCCTAACAGCCAACGTATGAATCGTGGAGGTTATGAAATGTCCCAACTCATTCATGCATGTCGAGCTAATGATGTCACAGATTTTATAGTTGTTCATGAACATAGAGGCGTACCTGACAGTTTGGTGAGTAGATTATGAAATCAATTTTTGATGGCCTTTCTTTCCTTTTCTTATTAGGATATTTGTCATAACATTTGATCACGTTTTTGGCCCCAAATTCTAAAGGTAGCAAAAGGTTTGATAGTAGATGTACTGTGAAAAATATTTTACTTGTCTAATAAAGTCTTGTTGAATAACTTTCTTAACTTTATGAATTTAATGATATGACATTACATAAATATTATGAAACATGTGGATTTAATGATATTTTTATAATAAATGTTTCAATATAAATTGCAGGTAATATGTCATCTTCCCTATGGCCCCACAGCATCATTTACATTGTCAGGTGTGGTGATGAGACATGATATTCCAGATATAGGGCCCATGAGTGAACAGTACCCACACCTTATATTCCATAACTTTAAAACAGATCTTGGTATGTAGATGTTATTAAAATGCTTATATTCTTAACATGCTAGATGACCTAGCCCAATTAAGTATAAAAAACATCCTGCAGTTTTCAGTGATTCACAGTTAAAATGCATTATATATATTTTCTTATTGTTTGATCTGCCTTTTTACATAATAAATTATATTTAATTTAATTATTTCACAGGTAAAAGAACAATGAGTGTTTTAAAGTACCTATTTCCAGTACCTAAGCCAGACTCAAAGCGAGTGATAACTTTTGCCAATAATGATGATTACATCTGCTTTAGGCAACATACACATAAGAAGGTAACTTTTGTTTAAATTCCTGTTATAAGTGAAGCTGCAATTAAATTTATGGTTATATAATAACTTATTTTAAAACTATAATTTCTAAAATTATTTTTTCTAGTCAATATTAAAGTATGCCAAATGTTCACTTTTTCTTAATCTATTTTCTCTCCTCATTTTTCTTTATTTATTTGTGATATGTACTCAGAAACATACAAAACTCTCTTTTTGTCAATGCAAATTTTTTCTTTATAATCTAACTAGTAGACTCAGCAAAGCGTTGCTGTGGCTTAAGTTTTTGTTATATTACATAGTAGTAAACTATTCAAGGGAAATTGTAGGAGAACACCATGCTTTATTGGTGGTTATTCCATTAAATGGTAGCTTATGTGATGGTACTTTCAACACAGAGCCATCTGTTAGAATTGTGATTGACAAATAATAAACAAATAATTTGCAATAAAATACTATTGCAGGTATTAAGACGTAAGCTATCCTATCTTTTAAGTTAGATCAAACTGCACACGGTTTGCAAATTTGATTGAAATTTGTTAAGTAGTTTAGGAGTCCATAGCAGACAAACAACGTGACGCGTAATTTATATATATTAAGATTATTATGTCACAGATGTGTTATTCAAATATGTCATACTGTTTCACAGGTTGGTAAAGAAATAGAGCTCTCTGAAGTAGGTCCTCGCTTCCAAATGAAACTGTATGAGATAAAATTAGGAACTTTAGAAGCCCTGGAGGCAGCTGACACTGAATGGGCCTTACGCCCTTACATGAACACTGCTGCCAAACGACGATTCCTCAGTGACGAGGATGGATGGCAGGAGGAAGAATGACTTCAATAAACTTTTTTAATAAATCATGTCTTTTATTTATTAAAATATATTGAATAATTGAATTCCACTAGACAATTGGTAATAAACTTTAAATAAGGCCTCAATTAGTTAAGGTACTAGAAATTACTATGATTAACAATTTACAATACAGTCAAAATCTGTTATAACGACAACGAAGGGACTACTCATATTTGGGCGTAAAACCGATTGTCGTAACAGCTGATGACGTTGTTATTAAGTACCTAATACAATAGAATTCAGCCTTTGATTTTAGTCAATTTAACTGGTATGTTGTTCTAAACGATGTCGTAAACGGTTTTTAGTATATTATATATTTATATAGATTAGAATACTGTATATATAGGTTTGTTTTATTTAAGATATAAAATTAACCCATTCAATGTTTTGTTTTAGACATGCCAGTTCCTGAATTTCTCAAAAAACCCTTACCAATGTATGTGATAGCGGAACAATATTGGGATTTAAAAGCATTTCCTACGCAATATGTCTTTTCTCTTCTAGCTCTTATATCAGATGATAGGCTAGAGAGAGACAAATGTAGGGAACTTAGTTCTGCTGAGGGACAGGAAGAATGGCTAAGTTATTGCAGGAGACCAAAAAGGACTATTTTGGAGGTATGCTTTCATCTATAGATATAAATATATTGCTTTTGCAGATACTTTTAAACATTGGCTCTATATATGTAGTTATTAGAAAATGTAGCAGCATACCTACTTGCAGAAATTATAAGTTCAATCTATCATTGACAGTATAAAAATAAGTCAAAAATACAATCTGTTCAAAATGACTGGTATGATAAATTGGACACATGTGATTTGAAATTATAGATAGTTGGAACCAGTTAACAATAAATGCCACTTTCAGGTGTTACATGACTTCCACATATCAGCATCAAATCTCACAATAGAAGTGCTATTTGAGTTGTTCTCCACAATTAAACCTCGCTCCTTTTCTATTGCAAGTAGTTGTTTACCAGCACAAGGTAATTTAGTTGTGACCTTTATAATGTTTGTATTTCTGTTTGACCAAGTTATTTTGATTATTTTAGTAGTTATAAACTTAAGGAAACACCATATAATTACATGATAAAATATGTTAAAAAGTCTCAACCATTATTAAGTGAATTTTTGAACTCAAAAAACTTTTCTTTGACAGTGGGCAGGAGGTCCATAACTATATACGATAATCTTCAATAATCTAAACACATTCAATTATATATTTGTTTAGATTATATAAGATTACAACTGTAATTTTATTAAGACCAATATTCTAAGGTACCAGAAATGTTATGTTTTATTTTATCTGGCATATTTATTAATTATTTTTTATGTTTTAACTTCAGGTTCTAAAATAGAATTACTATTGGCTATTGTGAAGTACCAAACTAAAATTAAAAAACAACGCCTGGGCTTATGTTCCAATTGGTTGAAAGGATTAAATATAGGTGACAAAGTGTATGGTTGGATCAAAAAAGGAGTTTTTAAATTCCCTGCAGCGGTGAGCCTAGTTTTATTAATAATTTAAAATTAAATTTAGATGTTATAATAAAGGCAACCCAAACTTATGCATCTCCAATGTAATTAGGAAAATAGTAATATTGAATAATTATTATACTTATTAAAGATTTTTTTTACAGAATATACCACTAATTCTAATAGGTCCAGGCACTGGCTTGGCTCCATTCCGTAATCTGATTCAAGAAAGAGTAGCTCTCAATATTGCTGATAAAAATATAATACACCTGTTTTTTGGCTGTCGGTATAGAGATGGAGATTTCCACTGTAGAGATGAGTTAGAAATGTGGCAGAAAAACAACAAGATTTCTCTATATTGTGCATTTTCTAGGGACCAAGAAGATAAAATGTAAGTCTTTACCAGATAAAAAGTGATTTATTACATTATTTACATATCTTAGTAGGATACCTAAGTCTCGCTAGGCACAACTTCTGTATACAAAAATATATGTATATCAAATTTTATTTTATTAAATTTTTTTTTAAACACAAGCAGATGATCAGACTATGAGGTCAGATTTTCAGGTGATAACAAGACATGGCGGTTTCCAGAAAAAAATTAAGTGATTTTTTTTTTCAGATATGTTCAACATAAGATAGTCGAAAACAAAGATAAACTACACAATCTTCTGATAAATCAGGGAGCTTATGTTTTTATATCTGGCAACTCTAAGAATATGCCTAAAAACGTGAAAGATGCATTTGTTGAACATGTGTTGAAAGGAGTAGAAAATGCTGATAGTTTTATGGAAAATATGGTTAATATTGGCAGATTTCAAACCGAAACTTGGTAATGCAGAATGTTAGTAAGTAAGAATAGAATTCTTGATGCTGACAATTTGTGTATTACTTATTATTACTAAAATTAAATCAATAATAAGCTGTTGAACTTTGAGAGTTGTTTATTTTACACCTATACTAAAACTATATTACTTATTAGACAACAATGTACTCATGATGCTTAAAAGTTTAAGAACAAATTTCATTGTGGGGATACAATTTCCTTTAATGAGACCACACAGTTTTAAAACTGTTGACTAAATTCAGATATCACCAAACAGTCATTGTTTTTACTGTTACTAGCTATTACTCAGCCCCCATAATTTAAGATTACCAGCATCACGTTTTCTTTCTGAAGGTTCCTTATCTTCACATGCATAGGCAATTAAGTAACGAGAGGGATGCCATGCTACAGTAAATGTTGCTGCTTGAACAGGAATTTCTGCTACTTTTTCACCTAATAAAAATATTATTCTTAAGGATTAGTATCATTGCATAAAAAAATACTATAGTAAAAATATATACATACCGGTTTCAGTATCACCAATATCAATTATATGGTCTTCACTGGCTGAAGCCAGCAGTCGTCCATCAAAACTGAAGGACAGTGTTCTGACTGGCCACTCTAATCTGCAAATAATTAAACAAACAGCCATAACTTAATAACTGAAATACATTGTGTTTTTTAAAGAAACTTGGAAAACAAATTGTGACTGCTTGGTCACAGAGTTGTGTGTACACACCTAGAAAACACTCTTAAACATGCCAATTCATTGACATCCCACAGTGACACTAGGGCATCGGCTGAACCTGTCGCAAAATATCTTCCAGTGGGCTCATGCTCTATACAAATACATGTGCCTGGATGAGCTTTAAGTACTGTTTGTAGTTCTAGAGATGGATACCTACAAAAATATAAGAACATATTGTCAAAAATTTGTCTCCAAATTAACCTAAAGTTTAGCAGTTAATTAAAATATAACTATGCATTGGAAACCATGAATACTAAATACTTAAAATTTTTTATTATTACATATAGATGTTAAATAGATGTATAACTATGGAATGGTATAATAAAATGTGTTTCTATATTATTCAAAGCATCTTAATATAGGTAGGCTTATAAATATAATATACTCACGTTAATATATGCACACAACCCAAACCATTTGTTAAGAAGAAAAGATCTGATGAGTTGTTCCATGAAATTTCATTGACTTCAAAGTTAAATTGTTCTTCTGTGACCTATAAAACATTAGAGCCATAATGAGAATCAAAAAGTTTAGTTAAAAATAACAGAATGCTAAAACCTTTTAATGTTTAAAAATAAACTATCATAACCAATGTAATGGCATCAAAAAAAACAAGAACTTTAATAGATCAAATTTCTTAGATTGCTAAGCCTTAATATTTACACTATGTTAAACAGTATTATAAAAAACTTACTACTTTATAATTACGTGCATCTATGAAGGAAACAAGATCTTCCTTATTGCCAACAGCAATTGTTGAACCGTTGGGTGACCAGGCAATATTTATATTCTCTCCTTTAGTTGATATTGCAGCTGCACATTTGTGTGATCTGTAATTGTTTAAATAAAGAAGAATTAGTTTGTGAATTCTATTATACATAACTGTCTAAGATATGACCTTCTGCTCATGCATCATTGCTTGTTGGAGTGGTATGAAGGGGCTTTGGTTATTACCACATAAAAATAAAAACAAAGACATCTATGCCCTACCATATTTAAAATTTCTTACTTAATATGATAGCGTGTTATGTAAACTCATTAAAAGACCTTGCATAGCACATTATCTTACCGAGCGTCCCATATCCTCACTGATTTATCGCCACTGGCTGTGCTAAGCAAATCAGGATGAGAGGCATGCCAGCACAATTGATCTACCGAACCTGTGTGTCCGCGAAATACGAAGTCTTGTACCTGTGAATTAAGCATATTTTATAGTAGCTTATGTGGTAGTGTTGATATTAATACTATTCGTAAAAAAAAATCCCCAAATTGTAGCCGGTTATGAGAGATGTAAAGTTATAACAATTAATTTATTACGTACTATTTCTTTATAATGCATATTTAATGTATACGAAAAACTTACTAATCTGTTCCTCTCTAAATTGAAAATTACAACAGTTTTATCAAAGGATCCTGAAGCTAATCGTCTACCATCGCAAGACCATCCAACAGAATGTACTTTAGATGTATGTGCAATGTATTCCCGCACTACATTGTGCGAAGCGAAATAATTACGAAGATCTTGTAAATCTTCTATTGGGGTTTGTCCTTGCTTAGATTCTTTCATTTTATTCTCAAAAGCCTGGAAATTACAAACATTAAACAATAATCTTTTTTTTTTTTTTGGAGTTTATGGCCTGGTCATACAGAGTTAGGCTTAAAGGTCTCGTTACCAGGCCATAGAATTATAAAAAAAAAATATCATACAGAGTTACAGACGTTATGTATAGGATAACAATAATATTCTATAGTCTACTGTATAGACTATATACGGTGTTTTTGAAGTTGATTAAAAAACAAGTTGATTGCTCTGTAATTTATAGATGAGTTAATAATTAGGGAATTTTTAATTTTTGTTGTTTTTGATATGTCTTATGTTATTTTTTCTTTAAGTAGGGTCAGGTGGGGTAAATGCGAGTACCATAACTAAATTGACTTGTTATTTTGTGGTCTTTTACAATATAAAAATAATTTTTACTGTGAATATTAAACATGTTTTAGGCTTTTGTTTGATGTAATTACTTATATTTAATTATGGATGATTACAGATTAACTCTCTGTTGCATTTTCCCGGTGTAAAGGGGTAAATGTAAAAAATATGTTAAAATTCTAATAGTGTAGATAGTTACTAATCTGGGGTAATTGCAATAAAATATGCAAATTGAAATATACTTTGGTTTTTATTGCAACGAGATTGGAGAAAATCTGTCAATCCATCAGATTCAATAAGTTGTCAGAGTGTAGTGCAAGAAGTACTTTACGTGTATTAGAGATGCCAGCACTAGTTTATTTTGTGTGTAATCAGTTAAAGTTATGGTATTACATTTACCCCGTTCATGCATTTACCCCACCTGACTATATTGTTATTTTGTGTGTTTATGTAATTGATGGCTTCGCTGTTGGCAACTAATTGCCCGGCCTTTACAAAAATATTTTAATGCAGCTGATGGCCGAACAGTCTATGGCTGGGCCATGTGTTGCAATATGTCTGCAATAGTATTGTCCATGAGACTTCTAAACGGGCCACACAAACCGGCAACGGGCTGACGAAATTACACTGATCGCAGCAGCTTATATTGTTTTAAAAAAGAAACAGAAAAAGAAGAAATTGTGGATTCGACCTTACTTAAATAGGCGTAAAACTGTAGACAAATTGAGTCTTGAATTTTAATTAATATTTAATTTAACGTCAAAATGCAGCTGATCGCAAAACAGAATATAGCAACAGGCACACTTCACTCATAGCAAACTTCATGTCGCGTAAAAAAGGATACACTGTCCCATACCAAAGAGAGTGACTGAAACAACAATAGATCTGGCTGTGCAATATTGCAGTTGAATTCGATAGCCTAGCGATCGTTCGGCCACCCATCGGGGCAACATAAGCCATATGTGGCTATACAAAACATGTTTGGCTATATGGCCGGTACATTACTGCAATATTGCATAGTGTGGCTGCTACGTACGCACAACGGACCAACCACGAGTCTAATTGCGGAGAAAGGAGTCCTACTACTGGATTACTATCTGCCGATTCGTTAAGACCCTATAAAAGCATTAATACTGTATCTGATAGTGCCAGCAGTTCAGATGAGCAACTTGAAACCGAAGATCTGATTGATTTATTAGAGGGCTAATTGTAGTTGTTGTTCCCACGGGAACAACTGTTTCAGGATGGCCGAGTGTAACGGACGTGACGTCGCCAGTCACATCCTGCCAAGCCAAAGCCAAAGCCAAGCCAAAGCCAAAGCCAAAGCCAAAGCCATAGCCAAAGCCATAGCCATAGCCATAGCCATAGCCAATGCCATAGCCAATGGCAAAGCCAAGCCATGCCATGTTGACCTACCCTCCAGCCAACCGCCATGCCTGCCAACCGTAAATGGCAGCCACTTGGAGGGGATGAGTCTATATAAGCCAAAGCCAGCTATATTAAAACCTACTTTCTGGAAGACGTAACAAATAAAGAACAAGTGTGCTGTCACTCTGCCATTTTATTATCACTGTCAATTATAATAAATTAAAATATAATTATCAATAAAAGAAAAGGTCAATTATATATTTCAGATCACATAATGTAACAGAACTGTGTAAGAATAGTAGCCACTAAGACAAAATCATTTTTCGAATGCAAGCGAAACCTAACGCCAATCCAAATTGATTTTTTCGAATGACCATGGAACAGATAATTTACAGTTATATTTTAAACAAAACCACTTTTGGTCGTACTAGGGATTAAAATGAAACTCGCATCTCTACAGCGAATAATTTATTAAAATAATTCTCTCCATTTATTATAACTCAATTATTATCCAGCATTTCCTTGAATGTACTCGCGACGCCACACTTTTAACTGAGTCAAGAAGTATAAAACTGGTGAGAGCCAAAACGCCGTGATAAACGCCATGTGAGCTAGCTTTTCCTTAAAAATTTAAAGTAAATTTAGGAATCCTTACAAAATATTAAGATATCACTTACCGATGATGAGATGTATTTATGGTTAACGTCTGAATCTAAAAGTAACAAGTACGTACAAACACCTATAGAAAAGCTAATAAGTATACTTAATAGGTAACGTATTTGTCTAATTAGGATACATTTGCAAAAGCATATTAATACCAAAGACAGTTAATACTCACTCCATGAGAACAACGGACCCTCGGAGGCCCGGATATAGTTAGCCCTGTCTGTGCAAAACTACGTTTAGGCACATGAAACTTTGATTTCCGTAAAAGGATTGATAAGTTCAAAATGTTTTTTTCCACCATCCTTAAATTAAATGCTATCATTCAATGTGTAACCTTCACACACCTGGCAAATAATATATTTTTTAGTAGAAGCATTAATATTTTTTGACAATTTTATTTTGAAAACAGAATTCAGTTTTTTCAACTTATCTATATAGGTTTTATATACCTAAGTAATACAAGCTGGATACATATCACACTTTACTAATCAAGGTAAGGTTATATATTATATATATTATATACTTATGCCTTAAGTAATATATTAAGGCATATTATTTAACTTTTGTTTATAGCGTCTAACGCGCGTTTCCTAACTCGCAATCGTTCCTAGAAAAAATACGTACACATTTAAACTAATTTGACCAAAGTTCAGCTGTCGTTGACAGCTTCAGTTCATATTTTATAATTAAAAAAAACGTGTGTGTACCTAAGTACACAAGGCGAAACAAAAAAAAATCTTTTTAAAAATTTTGTCTATCACCTTCTACGTTTGTAGAAAAAACGACACTAACAATAGAAAAAAGGTGTTTGATAAAAATTTAAAGTTTTATGATAACGCATTATCTAGTTAAATAAAGTTTATTTAAATATCACAAAAAAAAATCTACATAATTAAAGAAATTTATATTTTTTATTTTAAAATGTTGACTATGCTAACTTCTGGGTGTCGGTTGTTTGTGACGGTGTGCGCGCGCATCGTAAAAATTTACTCTCATTATTTTCCCTAACGTGCCAAAAGAAGTGTAACTTCAAAAAAAATGGAAGGAACGTTTGCTTGTCTGGCTCATACTCTTACTGTTGTTACTATATTAAATTAAGATAATGAACTCCTATTGATGAAAAAGTTAATATGGCGGCTATTAACCGTTATTATATTAAAGTAACAGAAAAATAAATCACAATATAATTAACCAAAATTTTATTCAATGACTAGAAAATAATAAAAAAATGCAGTAACAGAAACAGATGGTCCTTTAACTACAGTTATTTTATCTTGCTATAAAAACATGAATATATAATTCCCGCTAACATTTTTTTATTATAAAAGTCACCTTACATAGTTTCTATTACCTACATCTTTTGCAATAAGTTTTTCTATGTGGTACATTGTTCTATAAATTAGAAAGGGGCATGAGTCTATAATCATAGAACAATGATGCAGGACAAATGTAAAACTATGAGGAAAGCTTTGATAAAGATTCTTATTAAATGGCACATGATTAGCGCGTGGCCCCATGTTGTTGAACCAAACTACCCAATACGGAAATTCTTTTAATTCTTTTGTGTCCCCACAAAATATTTTTTCTCCAGTTTTGGCTGTTAATTTAGATTTATCTGTTTTAATTTTTTTGGCTGGTGGCTCATCGCATTCTCTCATTTCTTTGCTGAGTATATTTTTTACGGCTTTATTCAATTCCGTTACACTTTTACCATTTAGAATATCAGAATCTGAAAGTATAGGTGGCAATGTGTAATCATCATCACTTTCATCAGTTGATAATTCTTTATCATCAAGACTATTTTCCAAAAATTTTACATCTGAATCTTCCATTATCCCAGTTGCATTTGGTTCAATGTTATCATCAAGAAGCGTCGTATTGTGAAGCCTCATACTATCATTATTTATACTAATATTATTAGAAACATTTTGATTCGGAGAAGGGCCTACATAATTTTGTTTATTTATTTCTTCCTGCAAACGTTTGTAATATAGCGATAACAAGTTATAATTGTTAGTATTTTCTTTTTTTTTCTTTTTTGGGAGAGATGAGGGATTTTTCCTTTCCGGGGGTTTAGATACTTTCCTTGTTCTTACGGGTTTGATGTTATGTTTTTGATATGCAATATTTATAAGTTCATCTATGATAGCTTTTCGATCGAAATTCTGAGGTAAATCATGAAGTTTTGAAACTGACGTTAAATTTGTTGAGTTTTCAGCAGTGGATTCTTCAGCTAGATCACGAGAAAATGTATTTAGTAAAGTTTCCGGCTGTTGATCAACTGACACTTCCTTTATTATTTCTTTTAATTCAGTTTTATCGTCTTCATCGTATATACACGCATTTGGATAATCAACAAATTTTATTGTTCTCTCATTGCTAAAGATAATTTCTGATGACTCTTTATCATCTTTACTTGTATTATAGTCTTCATAACCTGTTTCAGTAATGGTGAATTCCTTATTGAAGCTACTTTCGTCCATATTCGCATTTTTATTTTTTTCTGATTTCAGTAAATTATACTCATCGTTATCGCAAAATTTAACAAATACATTTACATTTTCACTTTCCCTAGATGTCTTATGGAATGTTGCCATGCCATTGGGACCTACCGGATTTTTTATTTTGTTGTCTAAAGTTACTCCTTGAATAATATTTCTTTCTAGGCTATTTTCTTTTAAACTTAAATATTTTGTAACATAATCAAGACTATATTGAGTAAAATCTTCACTAAGCACAAGCCGTATGTCTGGATCTTGCAAATATTCTAATATTACATTTGTTGCTGATGTCATTGGAATGTTAATCAGATTAAATTCATCTTTAGGTATAACAGATACTTTGTCTTCTATTGGAATCTTATTAATAATCTCCATAGATATTTCTTGTCCTAAAGTCATTTTATGTTTTTTCCTTTCTTGAAGATGTTCTAAAAATACATAGTCATCAGCAATCTGGGTCTGACAGTAATTATCCATGAATAAATTATGCTTGCATGCCACCATTTTTCGTGTTCTAAGATATGCACACCAGTCTTTAAAAGAAAACAGTCTTTGTGTGCTGCCAGAGTTTGTGTTTATGTTAAATGCCTTAGGGTAATTATTTTCTTCATTAATTTTATCAACTACATCGGTAAGCCTAACTTCATAGTCAGAGTCTAAGCCAAAACACATTTTTAGAGCTATTACTACATAAGCCATACAAATAGTTTCAAAATCAGCAATAAATGTGAATTCTCTGATTTGCTGGCTGACTTTAAAGTATCTACATGGGTAGTGGTGTATCAATGACTCTATTAAGCACTTAAAGTCATTTGGCAAACAGAGCTCTGTCATAAAATCTTCAATAATTTTTCTTATATCTGGTATTAAAGGTAAACCTAAATCAAGGTTATTAAAGAGACTATTTACAATAGTACAAATTTGTGTAGTGGAATATTCATTCCATAATGAGTTTCTGAACCTTAAAAAATGTGGGATTTTCCTAACATCCAAGTCTTCAGGAACATATTTTGTACAGTTTTTAATATTAATTTGATCACTCTTTAAGAGTCTTTTTAAATGAGATAAGTGAATATGACTTCTATCCAAATTTAAAGCAATATAGAATATAGCAATTATAACACCTTTTCTCAATGGGTGAATTCTGTACATATTTCTTATCTTCTTTTCATTTTTTAAACTAAACTCGTCATGCTCAATACTATTTTCATCATCTGATGATATGGAAACTTCTTCATCACTATCAAGAAGAAATTCATCATCATCATCTTGGGAAACATTATGATCCTTACTTCTATTATTTGCTTTGCACTGTTTTTTATCTTGCATACGTAAATTGCAATCATCCCTTTCGTCATCTTTAGAAATAATTGGGCAACACATTTTATTGTCTTTAATAGGATATGATTTTATTTCATTAAAATTATTGTTTTCTTTTTCTTTATTATGTTCAGATAAATAGTTACAATCTGTTTCTGTATGATCTTTGTGCTCATTACCGAAGAACTCTCCCATAAGTCTGTAAAAATAACATATTAAAAATTATCAAGATAAACAAAGATCTTGGCTAGATATCATTAATTGAAACTATTCAGCTATTCAATTACATATATTTAAGAATATTTTGCAAATTAGTACAGATTACATACTCAGTCTGCTTGACCTGATACTTCTTAATATATCTTGTCCAAATCCATAGAATTTTGTTTCTTACACTTGGTTTAGCACCAGCGGCAATTAATTCATCTGTTAGTCCTGATAAGATAAAGTTATATGCATGCCATTTATACCACTCGGCACTCACTGAAATACAAATAAAATTTTATCTAATAGAAGTTGTAAGATTAGCTTAAATATGTTATTTAAGTTTATTAACAAATGCATCTTACAACCTTAAGTTGCTAAACTAATTTTAATAAATTAAGTTGACTTTGTGTGCTTTGGTTTATGGTTATGAGGAAATTGGACCCAAGTCTAGGTCTACACAAAATAGAAAAACTAAATTTTTATGGCCAAGACAGCCTTCATAAAAAAATGTAATGGGAAAATTGAACATTTCAAAATATGACAGATTTCGCTTCTAGCACATGACTATGTCTCCTTGTTGGTCTCTTGCACTACAAAGTGACTTAGCAGCCCCATCATCAATATTTTTCGTAATAGTCATAAAACAAATTTTAAAGTTATCAATCAGCACACCTTGCTTTTAAACTAGTATAGTGCGCAACCAAGAGAGAAATAAATGTAGCATCCTTACTTTCCACTTCATCATTTTTAGTGTTATATATTTTCTTAGTGGTGTATTTAGCATGAGTGCCATCAGTGAAGACAACAGTTTCAACTATACGTTCTTGAATATTTTGGTCCTGGGTACCACACTCAACACAATAATAAAAGCCATCCACAAGATTTAAATCTGTGCCGCCACATACATTACATGCACTTGATTTCATATTTGGTAATATATCACAAACTAAAAACTATTAGGTCATCGGTTATGAAAACCACGTGAAATTAACTTAGAAGTTGTGTTTTATGTATTGACTGTTGGCCTTGGGTTTTCAAAAGCAGCTGGCAAGTGGCAATGGGCAAAAATTGGCATATGCTAAATAGCACAGACTGACGATTGTGATACATAACGTAAACATAAACGATAAATCCGAATCATAAGATATTATCTTATATACTGCAAATAATTAATTGAAATAGGTATATAAGGATTAAAAAAATACTATGACATAAATATAATATTTTTGCTTTCTGAATTAAATCTAGATTCTAAAAATTCTCGTCATTTTCATTAATGTTGTTTTCACTTTTACACATTCGTTTTACTAATGACTAATGAGGTGAATTATTAAACTGTTTATAGGTAAATACTTCGAAGAAGAAACATTTCGTTGTAAAATCAAAGATTGGTTGTTGTTATAACATTTATTAAACGTATTTTTACTTATTAACCGGCTTTATTAAACCCGAAGGAATAGGTTTACAATTATTCAATATGTAATTTTTAGGATTTGCTAAAGGGATGCCATAGAAAATAGAGTGTGACCACTGTCCATGCCCATGTCCATAGGGTATGCCACTTGTATTGACTGTCAGTTGTCACTTTTCACAAATCTGGCATTAGCATTTGGCATTTACCACTATCAATTGGTGACTAGACCTACTTTTACGAGCTCATTGTGAGTTGTGAACAAATTGTGAATTGTATCAATTTATGTGTGGCCTATTGGTGCCGTCGTCAAGTTGATGCTTTCGCGGGGCGTGTTCTTTAAATCCTTTAATTGAAATAAAGAGGCCGGCTAACCTCACTCGCGGGGTTTATTGTATCATAACCAGTTAGGAGTTGTAAATTTAAAGGCTTCAATTCTGTGGACCGTCACACCCCTGTGAGAAAACGGTAACTAGTTGTTGTGTGTTGGAAGGGTTGTGACTTGTGCGTGATATCTGTGTGCATTTAACAATTAGCTGACGAAAGCTAATGTTGTGTAGTGTTGAGTTCTTCGTGTGATCTCTTGTTGTTCATTGATGGGCGGCATTTCGCACGCGTCGAAGGCGGCAGATCGGCCGCATAGGCGGATAATAACTTCCTGGAGGGTCTACGATAAAATCCGCCACACTGGAACTGATGGAATTAGAAAATATCGTAGCCAACACTGTTTACTTGAAAGCCAGAGAGGGTACGTACGTAACTACTTATTTAAAATTTAAATTATAGATGCGAATAATTCATGAGCGTGGATTCTGTATGCAAAATATTTTGTTATGTGTTTACGACGTAAGCGAGATAGTTCAATGCCCTTATAATCGTGTAACCGTGTTAAAAGAGAGCAATCAATTAATTACATTAATGTACCGCGTTATCACGACGCGATGACCGTAACGTTAACTCATGCGTCTATTATTTACCTTAAGATAAAACATTGTTTTGTTTTGTCTAACCTCATGATTGCATAAATTTAAATAATTTATTATAGCTTAGATTCTTAAAACCATAATCTTCACTCCTACAACTTGTTATTATCCTGGCTACATTTGCAACTAAGACATATTCATATGCATTATATACAGACATAATTATCATTTTATAATTTCATATGATTTATAATTGTGATAGTAAAAATTTAAATAAATCATTTATTTAAATTTGCATATTTTACTCTTAATTATCTTCTTTCAATATATGTCAAGCACATTAAAGATTGTAATGGATTTTCCCAAGTTTTTTCTAATGAGAAGTGACAAAAAAAACCACTATACCTTACCTACCATATGTCATAGACCACATAGCAACAGTATTTTATTTTTCATCTCTTTATAAAACATAAACATCTCACTACTCATAATTATTAAAATTGTTAATGATTTTAAGATACAATGTTCATAATATAGATAAAAAGCCTATAAGAACAATGTGTCCAATAATCACCAATCAAGCACTATTTACATCATCTTTCAGACATCCCTATTGATATGTTTAATACAAACAATGTTATCAATTTGCATTCATAGCACTAAACCTTACATCAACATGCAACAGATAGTTGAATACAGAGATTAATGATAATCATAACAAGTCATTAAACTTACTTTTTACCATTGATTGGACCTGTTATGATATGATATGATATGGACCATAGTGTAATGTTCGTAGTTCCTTACAGGCATCTAAATAAATTATCAATAAAAAGAGTGAAGGAGAGTTTATTGACAGTTCTCAACTGTACTATTGAAAACTTTCAATGTTAATATTATATTATATGTTAGAATCATAATTTTTTTGATATTCATAATTGTAACTGCCACTATGTCATACTTACCATAAAGTTTTATAAATGATATTTTTAATTGATATATGTACATAATATTTTATATCATAAGTTTTTTATATAACTGTTATTATGTTATGTCTTAATATTTATCTAATTCCAAACCACCTGATATTAAATATGTATAAAAAAAGAAAGATAAATTTTATCTTTAACAATACTATTGAACAGTTTTATAAGAACAAGAACTTTAAATATTTTTTCAACAACTTCGGTTTCTTGGTATAAAGTTTTTTAATCAATATTATATTTTCCTTTACTTATTTGTGTATTTTAAATTACAATTACTATTTAATTTGATATTGCTATTTATATTATAAAAAGTAAAAGCTACAAAAGGTGTTGTGTTTTAAAAAACATCTGTTAAATATTTTAATTTAAAAAATTTTATCCTATAGGCGCATACTTGACGAATCATAGTATAAAGGAATATTTGCGAAACACCCCGAGGCCTGGCTGGGGTTAATTAAAGGGTAAAATTAATTTGGCGCTGTTCGTCTAACGATACTTACTCCCTTATTTAACAAGGTCAAACATACAATCTGTTCAGTTTTGATTAAATAATGAGGACTAGCTGACTGCGATCACAACTGTGTGGAATATTGATTAAAAAAATTTTTTTTTAAACTCAATAATTTTTATTGCGACGGCAACAAAACTCGTAGCACAATTTTCAGTCATAATTATTTTCAAAGTTTAGTTAAAATATTGTTTTTTTTAACTTCGTGACTTAATGCAAAAAAAACGTACACGTAACACTTTTACAGTACACGTAAACGAGCTTAGCTTACATACAGTATATTTTAGGAAATATTAATTCACCGGAATCCAAGTTAATCCAACAAAAATATTGTTTTAACCCTAATGTCTCCGGTCATGATTCTAATGTCTCCGGTTGTTCTTTACATAAAATAAAACGTAATTAGAGTACAAGCATTGCTTGAATCTGAATAAAAAGCAGATCTTCTCAGTTTCAAAGAGATAAACAGCCTTCCTGAAACTTGGAATCCAAATCCGATTTCGATCAGATAGCATCGGACAAAAATCGAACGAATAAAGTGAATATTATAAAACGTCAACTAATTTAATAAACAATTTTTTTCTCCATGAAACTTAACGTGTTTGAGGCTGCTCAATGTGTGTTAAACATATGTTTTAAAAAAGTGTCAATCTCGTGAAAAATTGGCATTAGCATATTATTTTATAAATTAATTTCTTTGTATTACCTTGATTTAAACAAGAGCCTTATAAAATATTTAATAAAAATTGTGTTAGGTATATTGATTTTCAACGAGTTCTAAAGTTCGACAATTTACTTATGTACTTATAAATACCCATTGAATTTATGACGCGTAACCGTAGTATGTATATGTATTTCTATATACATAGTTTTATTAGAACCAGATCGAAACTGTTTTTCATATCAATGCTTTTATCTAGACATCGTAAAGTACCCTTCTCCACATAGTGTAATGTGTACATTGCTCTAATTACACGAACCAGAGGCCAAGATCCAGTTTGTATTGAAATTTATTTCAATTATAAATCTTGCTGTGTTTACGTAATACCGTTGCGTCAATACGTTGCGCAAGCGATGTCTTTGTTTAGAGATATATTGAACTAATTTCGATAATTGCTTTAAGAATTTGATTAAGGCAAAATTTGTAGCTTAATCCATAAAAAAAACAACTTCTAACAAACCATAACAAGTAAACACCCAATTGTAATATCCTAATAATGTCTCGTCTGCTTGGGGCTTCATCTTGTATGACAGTCTGTTCTCAGGCGAATTAAAAAGAAACTAATCATATAGTAAGGTATCCACAAATCGGTCTTTGTGAGCATCATCACTACGTGCACAAAATATTGCTTCCTGTTAGCATTTCGCCTAATACTTAAAATTTAAAAAAAATTTTTTTTTTGAATTAATAAATATAATCATTGTGTAATGATCAATAAACGTAATTATAAAAAAAACACTATAAATAAATGAGATTCAATTGTTTATTTGATCACCTCTGAAATTACATCAAAAATTGTTTTATTCTCAGGCGGTTCCGATAGCAACAAGGGCAAAAGCAAGAAATGGCGGAAGATACTTCAGTTTCCTCACATATCGCAATGCCTAGACATAAAGACAACAATAGGTAAGTGCCTATTTCCTCTCTATATATCTCTACATTAAACGCCTTCACAATCCGTAATATTGTATGTAACTTGGGTTAGCTCAGATATAGTATTTTAGGAGAATGAATTGTTTAAATAACTACAAAATACAGATTAATTTCTAGAATAAGTAGAAGGTTTGGTGTTGTTGAATTTTTAGTTCATAATAATTTTCACCTTAAACTGTTAGTCTGGTAGTATTCAATAGAGGCCACACTTAAAAGGCATTTCTAATAATAGCGATTCATTTATAAGTCTACAAATGCACAACTCGAAACAAAGGATCTGTCAACAATAATACCGCGTTCTATAGATTCTTGCGTCATGTATGAGAGGATCGTAATAACTGGGGTTATACAAAAACATAAATCATACGTTTGTAAGTTACGGATCTAAGAGACAAAATCCTAGTTTTTATTTAAGATAAACCTGCTTTTAAATAGTTATGATAGTTGTATTTAAAATAACGAGATGACATAGTAAACTATAATACGTTTACGAATAATTAAATAAATTTAGCGTAATATAATATCGAACAATTTATTATATTAATTTAAATTCTATTAAACCAGTAGCCAATCTCATTTTATTACGTAACTTACGAATATTTTTCAAATGTAATCAGTCTTGGGTCCTTAAAGTTATAACATTACCACCACAAATTGATTTCTGTTGAGCCAGCAAAAACTCAGTTGTTATCAGATAACGTTACTCATTATATCTCGATAGCTTATTCGCTAGGAATGAACTTAGGAAATCCTAAACGTAATTTTGAGAGGAGTAATCTCCTGTATACTATATGACGAACCCATATAGCTAAACCGGTGAGGTCCCGGTAGAATGCGATCCCGAGAGTCCTTCTGATGCGGACGTTTTGGAGCCACGCAAGGTATTGGGTATCACTTTCGCGGCTAATTCGGTTCTTTGGTGCGAATAATGCATAAATTCATTTGTACCTTGGTCATATATAAACGGATGCATGCATGCGGTTGCAAAGATTGAAAGCCAAGATTGACTCCATTTTTCCATTTCTCTAATGATACTGATGTGATCGATGTAGACTCTTTAATTTTCATTACGGAATTGAAACTATTTTATTTACGTGACATAACACAATTATCTATTCAAAAGGTGTGTAAGTTTTCAACTTTAAACATATTCAGCGAAACTTGCTGAGCAGCAAAGTATTCTATACTTTATTTACAAAGTACAACTTTGAACGGAAGAGATAATAAGTAGCTTGTTATTTCCCTTTGGGATTGCAAATTTAGTTGTAACTATAACGTATGTCGGTAGCGAGTTTGCCTTATCAAATGTTATTTAATACTTATATTACGAATTAAGTAAATTTATTTTCTTACTTTGACAACATAAAGTACAGATTTTGTTTGTTAAAATGCATAGAAAATTGACAATTAACTAAATATTGAATTGGTATCACTTATTCTACGACTAACATAACGATACAGCCGTTAAAATTATTTTAACACAAATAGTAATACATTTTGTGTTATATGTCAAAATATGTATTATTATTTGATATACATAATATATTCTTATTCATAAAAAGTCAAAAAGTTATTGTACTGTTTTAACTAAAGCATTCTCTTTCCGTCATATTCAATTTACGCTATAATTAAAAGAGATTGCTTAGTTTATTAAAACTGTGTTTTTTTTTAGTTTTATTGAATAGGGTGGTTTTCACCGAACTTCGCTCTAACGTTGTGATTGGTCTGTCCAGAATTCCCTGCAAATATGCTGTTCAGAGTCAATAGATGCGCAGAAGTCGTTTTCAAGTATTTTCCTACTGAAGTACATGCGCGAATTTTCTCCCACCACGCAACGTTTGGCTAAGTTTCGTTATACGTATGTGAAACCACCATAAGCCTTTACTACGGCGTAACGATTTGTTAACGGCTTTAATTAGTAACGATGGCTCCCTATCGCGTGACCCGCGAAGCCACGTAGGAAGTCCCTTATTACCTCAAGGTGTTAGGGCTGACACAAATAGAAGCCATTTCACAGCGGATTTAATTTTTTAATTAAATTTTTGTTTCGTATGTTTGAAACATACATTGGGTGCTGCTTGTGGTGACTGGTCGGACTTGAATTCGTGTATGCGGTGATGTTGGTTATTTCGACTATGTGTTTGCGTTTTGTTTTTTTTTAATTTATGTTATTGTAAAATTTATATGTAAAATTAGAAGCATTAATATGTATTTCTTTACTGACGAGTCATAAGTGTAAATTATGTTACCTATATGATTAAATGATTTTTTGCTTTACTTTACTTTAACCTATGTATGTATATACAGTCAAAACCGTTTATAACGACATCGTTTACAACGACCTATCGGTTTTTACAACCAGATTTTATGGTCCCGTCCGAATCCCTAGTAAACTATTCAGTAAACAAACCGCTTATAACAACATCGGATACAGCGACATATCGCTTACAACGGCGAAAGTTTATCGATATTCATCGGCTATAACGACCAACCGCTTCTTTTCTCAGCAAAACAAAACAATACAAACGATTTTAAATCTTATTTTTGCATTGAATTAATATTTAGGCATATTATTACCTACGCACTTTCTCCCAACGAACAGTTTCAGTCAACAATGATTTCCGAGGCTCTTAACGCTGTAACGATTTTGCAAAAATTTGTTGTCTTTAACCAACAGTTTGATACTGGTGATACTCATACCTTGAGGAGTATGAAACGTAAAATGCAAAAAATATTTGAGACTGGGCTAAAAAAATCAGACTGACTGATTACTTTTGTACCGAATTATTTCGTAATAAATATTTTTGTCTCTTTTTTGACTCGTTTACATATTATAATATTAACATACCATATTATAACCCATACCTACCTATTCTAGATCGATAACTATGTACATACATATGTACTGTACTTGTGTATATGACATTGCTTATAACGACTATCGGATAGAACGTCGACAACTATACGGTCCCTTCAATGTCGTAATAACCGGGTTTGACTGTATATTACATATTTCATCTTTGGCTTTATCTTTAGAACAAAATAAAATTTATAACACAATACGACATTAACATTGCACTATAACCCGTACAGTTAATTCTTTGTAATGCGTCAATCTATTCGCTAGTTAGGTACATACAAATTCCTACTAAGTTGAATGAAAATTACTTTTAAAAATTGCTTTGAGATAGTTACACTCCTGTCAATTTATTTATATTAAATTTAAATTTAAATATAGCTATCTATTTTTGGTTTGCATTTCATTATATCATATTATATATGCGTTCTTGGAAATTGTCATGCGTTGACGAAGGTCGCATTTATTCGTTTTAATTATGGACTTCACAAGATCTTTATTGTGTCTAAGTAATTAGGCAAAGGTATATAAAATTCGTGGGTAAAAGTATTATCGGTTGAAAGGTTAAAGATTTGATCTAGAATCAGTTTTGCATGTAAAACTTTATTTGAAAACGATGCAAAATATGGATTCTCACTCCTGCGCCCGTACTCTAACATCCAATAGCGATAATAATACCGATTCCTACATTTTATATCTATGAATGCATTTTCTGTTGTTATTTTAGAGTATCTGGCATCCCTAGTTTTCCCACAGTCGCGATTAGGGCTGTCTACGCAAAGTAATTTATCACTATTCTAACTTTTATGGGATTAGTGCGTGGATTAGAATAAGTAATGTGTTGATTTATTTGATCCATAAATTGGGTGTCAATTTATTAAAGAATTATTAAACATCGAAAAAAAAAAACGTAAATATCAGTAGATTACTTGGACTTTCATCTTTGTTGTGATAATTTGATATGAAATCACAAATAATTTTAATATCAAAAATCATCGGGAAGAAATACATATTTCCGTTTAAAACGATATATATATTTGACTATCAGACTCGGCCACGCGTTGCTGTGGCTAAGGTTTTTGTTATATTACAAAGTAGTAAACTATTCAAGAGAAACGGTAGGAGAATCCAGTCATGGATACCTCCATGCTGTTTTGGTGGTTATGCCACTAAATTGTAGCTTATGTGAAACGTTGGTACTTTGAACACAGCGCCATCTGTTAGAATTGTGCCTGTCAAATAATAAACAAAGAATTTCCAATAAAATGATATTGCGGGTATAAATTAAAATGTAAGATATCCTATCTTTTAGAGCTAGTTCAGACATGGCGGAATCCGTGCGGATGCAAATCGCGCGGTTCTAAACGCAAGTGTTCAGACAGACGCGGATGTAAATGCGGAGTGCCGTAATCCGCATAGAGTGACAGCGTTCTAGTCCAATCATGGAAGTCGAAGAAGCAATATGTGTGTACTTGTTGCTCCGTAAAAAAGAAAGAAAGAAGAAACGGCAGTATTGGGTGCATCCAATATTACGTGATCGGCTCACCCATGGTCAGTTTCTGACTTTATATCCAAAATTAAGAAGTTTTGAACCAAAATTCTTTAATTATTTGAGAATGTCGATAAATTCATTTGATGAATTATTAGAAATGATCAGTGAACAAATTGCATCTAATGATACCCATATGAGGTCAAGCGTGGCCCCAGAAGAAAAACTCGTGATTACATTAAGGTAAGATATTTATTTTATACATCAGAATATATGTTTTGTACTATAGAAGACTGTGAGTCGTCAGTGCTATTGCATGATAAAGGCGATGGAGACTCTCCTGGTACGATTGTAGAATATCCTGTAAAATATCCTTGTGGGTTTGAATATTGTTGGTTTTGCCAAAATACTTCATTAGGCGTGTTCTGCTGGCTCGTGATATGAATAGGTTTCATATCACGAGCCAGCAGGAATTTAAAATAAAATAATTGACACTCATTATTTTAAACTAGCTGGTGCCCGCGACTTATAATTTATAAATGAAAAGTTTGCAACTTTGTTAACAAAACGATACAGATCAAGATTATATTGTTTCAGATATCTGGGTACTGGTTGTTCCTTTGGAGAACTGCATTACAACTTTCGTCTTGGCAAATCTACAATTACAGGAATTGTCCGTGAAGTATGTGAAGCTCTGTGGGAAAAAGTCGCAAAAAATGTCATGCCTGAACCCAGCGAAGATATATGGAAGAAAATAGCTACAGATTTTGAAAAATATGCAAATTTCCCCAATTGCATTGGCGCCATAGATGGCAAGCATATAAGGATTACAAAACCCAATGATTCTGGATCTTTGTATTATAATTACAAAACTTTTTTTTCCATAGTGCTGTTGGCACTTTGTGATAGTAACTATTGTTTTTCTTTCATAGATATTGGATCATATGGAAAAAGTAGTGATTCTGCAATTTTTAAAAATTCGGTATTTTATAAAAGATTAATAGAAAAGTCATTACACATACCAAAACCTAAACCAATATCTAACACAGATCCTACGCCATTGCCATACGTCATAGTTGGCGATGAAGCGTTTGGTTTATCCGAAACTGTAATGCGACCCTATGCAGGTAGAGGGCTATCATACGAAAAAAATATATTTAATTACAGGTTATCAAGAGCTCGACGTTATATTGAATGCACTTTTGGAATTCTGGCAAACAAGTGGCGCATTTTTCATAGGCCTATAAACGTTAATATAGACTTTGCCGAAGACATAATAAAGGCCTGTTGTGTGCTACACAATTTTGTTAGAACTAGAGATGGTATACAGTTTGAAGATACTTTATATACTGGGCCAATGAGTAATCTTAATACATTACATGCAGGAAGGGGTACACCGTCATCATTAAATATTAGAGACAAATATGCTAATTACTTTGTAAATGAGGGTCGTGTAGAATGGCAAGACACAAAAATATAAAAACTTGAGAGGTGTCAAGGGACACCCGGATAGAACGAAGTTGACCTCACTGGAGGCGAGTACTAGAGGCGAGTAGCGAGGCGTGGTGTTTGCGTGCGTGAGAATCGTGAGATTTTTCCCGCGCCCGATACTTACCTCCAATCACAATAACAACATTTTTATATAGTTTAGTTATTTGGGGTGGACTGTCAATTACAAAATATGTAAACTACCCTGATAAATGTAAAATTAAATACATACTGACCAAAAAGAACCTTTTTTTCCAAAGAATCCTCATTTTCTCCAAAAATATCCACCAGCTCCTGCCAAGCTCCGTTTCTAATAATTTTATTGGAATATTCTGCACATTGGATGTCCCACAAAGCAGGTCTCTTTTCCACCTCATCGATGAATAGCTCGGTGTCGAAGCGATCCATTGTCACCGTCCGATACGCGCGGCTTCCGCAGAGCAACTGAACGCGCTCCTAGTACGTCAAGTAAATAGATCCGAGCGGCAACCGCGCGAATTCATTTTCTAGCGGTTGAGTGGCGGTAGCCGCGCGGTTTGTCAATCCGCGCGGACAGGTATGAACGAATTTATAGGCGCTAATGTAAATAAGATCCGCGCGGT
The DNA here is from genome assembly GCA_963693345.1 of Pieris melete. Lineage (NCBI taxonomy): Eukaryota > Metazoa > Arthropoda > Insecta > Lepidoptera > Pieridae > Pieris > Pieris melete. The sequence goes on along the minus strand of CAVNZK010000297.1, from coordinate 3,156,838 downwards.
CTAACCGCGCGATTTGCATCCGCACGGATTCCGCCATGTCTGAACTAGCTCTTAAGTTATATTAAACTGCACACGTTGCAAAAGGCAAATTTGATATGGAGTCAACAACGTGACGCGTAATTTATATATATATATTAAGAATGTATATTTAAAAAACTATTTCCAAGGTTTTGAAAATTGTATAACGTATACAAGAAATCTTCGTAGGTAATGCCCTAACTGATACGTTGACTTCCTCCACACTCTTATCCTCAGCTTGTTTTAGTGATATTGTGACCCATAATTGTCTTTATTTGGTCAGACCAAGGGGTAGGCGATATATACCCTACCCTACCATTACCAGTTGGCAATTTGGCCAAAGTAGCTTAGTACGTAAGAACCTATTGCAAAAATATATTCTACCGAAATACCATAACAATGATTTCAACTTTTTGTTGGTTATACATTTTTTATTCATGCTAAGTTTACTGATACGTAGATTTCATTATGGAAGCTTGCTGAATTATGACGCTATTAAACGTTATACAAACGCACACGCTTTATGGCTTAATTAATGTTAATCGCTAATGGATCGCCATCTATTGGCCGATGAAATCTTTTTGCATCGATAAAATGTAACTGCATACAAACTGTACTCTAGCCACGATAAGAAGGCATTTAGGATTTTGTAAAAGGAGTTTGATTCAAGGAACCAAAAATAGATATAATATTGACTACTTTCTCACAGAATATTCTTTTATCTGGCGTGCCATTGATCAACTAAGTAATAATCAAGAAAATAGAATTTGAACCCAAAATTCCCTTTCACCTGCCTATGAGAAGCCGAAGACAGGAGAGACTGGAGGAAGTTGGCGCCACTAACACTACCTTCAGTAATGAAGAGCGCGACTGAAGAAGTGCCATGAATGACAGTAATAAATGAAATTCTGTAGTCTGTTGAAATATGGTTCTAATTAAATAGGCCAACTCTTTGTGTCTCTGGTATAGACATGAAGCTGTGAGCTGCGATTTGAATTTTAGATTAATCATTTAAAGCAAAACAGAATTATTCATTGATTCTGTTGGCGATAAAAAGTTACTGCATCTATCGTAAAGACAGTTAATTTATTCTTAACTGTGCATTTAACATCGGAAAAGAGAGTTCTGTTTAATACAGATGCGAACAGATTCCTCTTGTCGCATCTGTGTTATTTTATTTTTTAACATTCTTGTATTTATAATTATATATATCGGGCATATCAAACATTATATGAATATATTCTTATCGTATATAACAGACTATAATATGACGAAATTAAAAAAAAATAGTTTATTTATTAGTGACTATAGAAGCTATTACACTGTGTGTTCGCTTTAAAAAATCTAATTTAATATTCATAATTTTAAAAACCCGCCAAAACGCTTCTTTAGACAAGATGGTGACGTCGCGCCAGTCCCTATGATGTACGATGCCTGTAAACACGTAAACATTTACAGGCATCGTACGTCAAAGTTTTTTTTATCATTATCACTATTAAATTTCACAAATACACATATATTTCGATGAAAAATAGTCTCCGACGGAATATAACTCCAAGACAGTATTAGGAATAGACAGGCGAAGAGATTATTAATTAGAAGCATAGTACGTTATCGTCGATTCGACTAATATGACCGTTTTTAGTCAACTGACCCATAAAAATATCAAATTAATCATTATTTACAAGTTCTTTTACACCATAACGCTTATTAAAAGCTATGTTGTTTACAGATTACTCTCAATAACACTTTTTGTTTCATATTGTCCAATAGTATGTTTAACTGCGGCCTAAAAGCAATATTTTTACAAGATTGGTATTAATTGTCGTCAACCAGAAATATAAAAATAATAATTTCTCTAAAGCACTCGAAGTTTCAACTATTTGCACTTATACCCGTTCATCATCATCATCATCATCAATGGTTATACAGCCCCTTGTGGGCCTTAGCCTCCTCAAGTACACTTCGCCATCGCAAATCGCAATCTATCCAGTGTTTCCCGCGTCCAATTGCGAATATTGTTTCGAGGGGCTTGACAACTCCATCCCACCAACCCAGCCTCGGTCTACCGGGTTTTCTCTTGCCACCAGGTTGTGAGTTCAGTAAGGACCTTGGGGTTCTGTCGTTCGCCATTCGGTGCACATGTCCCAGCCACTCGAGCCTGTTGCACTTTATGAATTATTATTATCTAAAGTAATATTATTTCAATGTCCTAAGAACACTTCAGGTGGAAATGTGCGTGCGGTTGTGATTGGTCACACATACGTAATATGACACATCTTGTCGCGTAATGGACTAGAGATACTGTTGACCAATCACAATCAAATGGAGCAATCGTAAAATTCGTAAAATTCTATTTAAATAACCCCTTTACACATTTTCTACAGACGCGTAGTTCTGCTTATACGTTAATATGCTTAATCGCTTGTCCCATTTTTTTTTAATTATTTGATTTAATTCAGTAATATACGACCTAATGTCATATAGCAATTATCCGCTGTACACTGTCGATCACAGGATCGATGTTCATCGATTAACATAAAACTTTATTGACGTAATCAAACAAAGCGTAAAGACGGAAATAGTGGCCTTTCTTTTAGGAAGTGAAGGAAGCGCCAAAAATATACAGAATCGATTAATCTCCTTACTATAAAATAGAATTGTAAGAGATAATCAAATGGCCTTATATTAGTAGTTCAATAATGACGTTGCAACCTTGAGGAGTCTAGTGCCTTGGCTCTTAATCCTGGAGTCGTCGAATCATGTTTGCACAAATGGACTTGTCTATGTGAAACTCCGCTCGTATGACGACGAAACGACTTGGGGCTGATGAAAGAAAAAAAAACAGATACATAAATCTGAAGATCAAGGCCAGTCACTATTCACCATCATTGAATCGCCATTAGTTCAATGGTGATGTTCCGGCATAGTATTGACTACACATTGGTATATTGTATGTGGTTCGGGAAATAATTATAGTTAAAATAATTTAATTAAATGTGTATTAATCAGGAGGAGCCATTACCCAAAAAGTGTCCGTACTCCTAACACGAAGTAGACTAACAAAAGTAATGACCATCTAATTTTTAATTTATAATATAGTATGGAATTAAAGTGGCTTTAGTATTATTATTATTATTTTATTATAATAGTAGGTACTCTACTCCCCTGCCATTGTGTCCAGGGACCTTTTCTATCTCTTAAATTTTTACTAAAAATATACAATATATTAATTACAATAAACTAGTTCACGGATGACGCGTTACGCGAGATACGCCCCGGCTACATTGGTAATATTTTTATTTACAATATTCATTATTTACAATATTCGGGCGAGCCGGGGCGCAATTCCTTGCGAGATCCGTTTTTTGATGTGTATTTGTTTGCCGCCTTTAGATATTTCATATTTTTTTCACAGAACAGTTCCTAGGCACGGTCTGTGCTTTGTTAACATGTTCTGTAGGCCGTTACGGTCTACAGTCATCTGTATTTGTACCAATGGACTTTCTTCTATGTGCGCATTTCACATTCGCTCGAACGGTGAAGGAAAACATCATGGGGATTTCGGCTTGCCTTCGACCCAAAAAGTCTATCGCGTGCGTCAGGCACAGAAGGCTGATCACCTACTTGCCTATTGGATTAACAAATGAAACAGATACAGAAATCTGAGGCCCACACCTAAAAAGCTTTGTAGCGCCGTTGATTTATTTTATTTAACTGTTTAATTTAGCTCAGGATCGATTCATGATCCTGGTACACTATTGTACACGGGCATAAGCCAAGCGATTATCTTGTAGAAATTTGCAAGTTATTCTTGCCGTATTTTAATATTACTACTTGGATTTTGGGAGGTCTATTAGTATTATTAATATGTAATATAACTATTAATATAATTGAAAATAGCATCGTTTTTTTGTATGGATTATATCATTGCAGTCAAAAGTTTTAGTATTCGGAAATAACATAAAACAATTTTTGGGGCGCTGACTTAGCGATTAACATATATTTAAATAATACGTAACAACGGTTCTGCCATAGATAACTATTGATTTTCTTTAAAAAGCTCTTTGCGGAATGGATTGAGAGTTGGCAACACTCTCAAGTCTCGGAATCGAATAGAGTAAAGTAAAGTTGTAATTCAAAAACACTGATTCGTCTAAAGGTAAATAACCAACCATGATTTAGCCCATATCAACAACGTTACCGATAATAAGTATTCGGGAATTGTGTATTAAAAATATAATTTATTTTATCGCAATTATATTGATCTGGCGACCGGGAATATTTGTTGTATCAGCAAGCATGTCAATGATTTTTTGATGACTATTAAATTGTTTTTTGTGCAATTCTTCAACAATGATTCTATGAGTTTTTTTTTATTTTTATTATGGGCTTAGAGTTTCAATGTTACATGATAAAAAGACAAACGGTAATTCAGGACGTTCGAAAAGCAATATTCAAAATAAGTAATTAATGTTTCATACTTAGATGGTAAATAAGCTTCAGTTATTTTGTTATACCCTGTTCGTCTCGTTTAATTCAAAGGGATGGAAGATAGGACACCTTTGGAATAAATTACTTTGACTATCGACCTTTTAGAGATAAAATATCAATTTTCATTAACTTCGTCTGAGTAGCTAATACCATAAATGGCCAAATTTATTCATTTCGTTAGGCTCGAATGTTGATACAGTTTCAATTCAAGTAAAATTTGTGAAAATACGTTAATCTTAGGTTATGGTTTAAATTAAAACAAATATACGTTGAATTGTATCTCCACTGCGGTATTTCTGGTGAAAAAATTGGATTGTGGTGGAAAGTTTTTGTGCGTAGTATTCATCCTTTACACAAGCCACTTGAATACATTGTGGCGATAGCAGCTTAAAATAGTCTTCCCATTTGGGGTCCTCCTTTCGCCGATTACCTTTAGAACCTTTCCATGATGTGACTCCTTATTTCCATATTGAAGCCTAGAAATGTTTCTCGCCCACTTCCATTTTTAATTTTTGGCATATTAGACTGTATCTGTAGCTTTTATCAAATCTCGTATTTTTCTAATTAGTTTAACGCCTGGAATACTGGATTTCATTTATGTATTATTTATTTTATACCTAGGAAAAGCAATTTATCCATATTGCTGATGAAAAATGCCCTTCACTTATTTGACTCTATGATAGTGTTATTTCAGCTTACTTTGAAGGAGGGGTGAGAGACGGCCAGACATGTCATTCGTTGGTGATTGGATAAGGGGGTAGTTTAGATAAATCGTCCAAGTAATTTGGAAATGGAATTAAACACCACAAGATTGATTAATCCAATAAACAAAGGACTTTATACTGGAATTTTAGAATTTCTAGACGCTACCAATGAAACAATTTTGTGTTGTGAGGAACTTTGAATTAATTTATTTTGAACAAAAACCGACTCCAAAGTTTATATAAAGTATTAAATAAAAGCATTTTTATTAGCTTTGTTTGTAGTAAGAGAAAGAAATTTATGAAGTTCGTTTATATGAAAGGACTATGAAGATCCTATTAGGCTATTTTTTAAAAGTCGATGCCAAATTATAATCATACTAGCAGACCGGCCAAGCGTTGCTGTGGCTAAGGTTTTTGTTATATTACATAGTAGTAAACTATTCAAGGGAAACGGTAGGAGAACACCAGTCATGGGGACCCATGTGGACCATGCATTTTTGGTGGATATGCCATTAAATTGTTGCTTATGTGAAACGTTGGTACTTTCAACACAGCGCCATCTGTTAGAATTGTGACTATCAAATAATTTGCAATAAAATAACGTTACGGGTATAAATGAAGATGTAAGCTATCCTATCTTTTAAGTTAGTTCAAACTGCACACGGTATGCAAATTTGATTGATATCGGTTCGGTAGTTTAGGAGTCCATAGCGGACAAACAACGTGACACGTAATTTATATATATTATGTATTAAGATTAGGCAATCTTTGGCCTTTCCAATGGTCAAATTGGTAATGGTCATCAAGAGGTTGCTGATATAGAGTTAAAAAAAAATACTGCAATTTATTTGGAAATACTAAATTTTTACACCAGGTGTTAGATTATATAATTTTTGCCACTAGTTCAAATATATTTATGACATTAGCTATAAAATGCTAAACACGTCTTTATGTGTCGTGTATTCACATTAACCCGTTGACTGTTTAAATTTTCATTAATCAATGTAATGGAATAATTTATTGCTCACTTAGATCGTAATGGCGTCCATTTTCTTTTTAGTGTTGATTAATATTGTTGAGTGGTTAGGTAGAGTTGTGGGTTTGGGGTTAAATGTTCTTAACAACCTCTTTCATATTTACCTTCCATACCTTTGAGCGCGACTTCGCTTGAATGTTTTTTTATGCCGTATTAAGATTCTGTGGCTTGGCTTTAAATATACATTTACTTTTTCGCAAGTACTTTACGTTTATAGTGGGTTAATGATTAATGGATCAGTGTTGGCATAGTGGCTTTAGCGTGCGATACTTATCCCTGAGGTCGTTGGTTCTAGATGTGCATGTGATGTGTGTGTGTGTGTGTATGTGTGTGCCTTTCTTTCTAGATGTGCATTTAACATTCGCTCGAACGGTGAAGGAAAACATCATATGGAAACCTACTTGCCTATTAGATTGGTCATGAAACAGATACAGAAATCTGACGCCCAGACCTAAAAAGGTTGTAGCACCATTGATTTTTTTTTATTTTAGGTTAAAACCCTTTTTTAACCAAGGTGGAAATGCGTTTACGCATCCCCCGCACTAAAAGTGATAGGGGCAGAGGGGGGCGACTTACTCTAGGAATTCTGCTACACAGAGAACCGGGTGAACTATACCCACTAAAACTCCTTCAGATAGTATCAACACGCATCAAAGGAAGTATTATGAAATGTTAAGAAAATTGGCAGCGTTCCCTTTAAAAACTGTCAATATGACTCGTATTTCGGACCGTGGCTAGCCCCTATAAATAGTCGAAATACGACCTCATATGTACAGTATAAAATTACATAAAAGTATATACAAATATAGGAATTTATTCCTTGTTCAACCTAGTTTACTTAAAGTTTGAACTATCGGAAAAATCTTGGCATAACAACCTGCAGAGTGCAGTAAACATTATATATTGGCAAAGACGTACGGATTTTCTCACTTATTTTGCTCTTCGTTGTTCATTCTTTGTGAAATTTTATATGAAAGTGCGAATTATGAAGCTTTATGCATATAAATCTTCCAGTTTACTGTTTAATGAGAGATTTGTTACTTGTTTATAGCACATAACAGCATTAATTTCAGGTTTAAAAAATTAAAATGGTCTTATTGTTTAGAAAACCACCGATTTCTAAATATATTAAACGTATTAAATATTCAATAGTTTTTTTATTATTGTCAAGATAATAAAATGTATTAAACGATAATTATTATACGGGGTATGAAGATCATACAAGCCTATTTTTTAGAAGTTCTCGAATATCCAGATGATCAACGGACGGCGGATACAAAAATTTTTCGTTTAGCGTTTTTCTGTGTATGCTTGAAAATACACAAAAACACCAAACAATGAACGAAAGAAAGTTCTAAAATGTGAAACTAATTTGCTAATAAATTTCAATAAGAAGGATAATCGCGAAGATAATATCAAAGAATACCTTTTTGTTCTTTTGAAAAGCTTTGAATGTAGACTTGACGTCAAATGTGAAGCTTCCAAAACGTGTAGCAGATTTTTTCGGAGGCTGTTTTCGTGTGATCGTTCACATTAAACTGTCGTACCAGACAGCGGGTGACGCATTGACAGATTGACAGGACAACTTTGCAAGGATTTCGAAGCCGTTTTTGGCGGCAAAAAACTGAATGCGTTTACATTAGCTGTGGCCAAATGTGGCAAGTGGTACTTGATTGATAATCGGGGTAATTTAACATTGACTGCTTAATGTTGTGTTGGTTTTTTATCTGTACAAGAATTTTAGAATATATATTACGCCTGCGTTTAATAAAAACCGTTAGACAAATATTTGAACTAAAAAAAACTTTTTCCAGCTCGAATCGGAACTAGTGCCTGTTTTCTTTGTAGAGGTAGACGGAATATGCGACCTTATAGAGTTATTACTTCCGCGACGTAAATTTACTGACTAACTTTTAAAGAATAAAATTGTTCGTAAAATTAAATAGTAAAATTTTCTTTGGATCGGCTTCTGAATATAAAAGTAATTCGCCATAGATCAAGAGATATTTCAAAACATACTTCCTGCATACGTAATTTGAGAAGGGTACGCGTCTGTTTTGGATAGGTTTCGGACGGGTAGGGCTATACTATTCGCTTTTCAAAATATGAAATAGTGACATATCAATCGTAAACACTATACGACATTTTCGATCTTTGTAACATATTTATTTTTATGGGAAATAAAGTAATATCCGTGATGGTATAGTCTTTTCAACAATAATACGATATACGGACTATTTATGAAAAGCTGTTTGCATACTTGTATGGTCATTATAGATTAAATCTGAAGCCAAATAGGACCTTTCGTCCCTATCCCCCCTTAAAACAGTCTTAAAATTCGGATATTCAGCTTCGTAGCAAGTTGTATAGATTTTTTATTAAAAGATCGTTGAAAATGGTGTTCAAAAACTTATAAATACTAGTCCTGCTTTTGCTACGTTTTGTGTTTAGTCCTTAGATGTCTCATTTCTGTATGTGTTTTGTTCTAATAGGGAGGTTGGTCATCAGCCTTCTGGGCATAACGCCGACGACTTTTCGAGTTTAAGTCTACTCGCTTTCTTCTCGATGTTTCCCTTACGGTAAACTCAATGTTTTCTGTTTTTAAGGCGCACTTACAAAGAATAATTCATTGGCGCATAGCTGTGGTTCCAACGCCAACCTCACGGTTGCGAGGCGCAAACTCCAGCAACTGGGTTAACACATACAAAAATAAAAATGATTTTTTTAATTAAAATTGATAAAAATGTAGGCTTTAACTATCCATGCAAAACATATGTAAAATCAGCCATAGTTGATTTCGCACAATATACGTCAGGCCCTAAATCCACTTCCTCTAGACATATTTTTGGCTGCCTCTATGAAATCGTCCTATTCGAGTACGTATAAATATTATGAGACGTGTTGGGACATAAACTGGCTAACTCCTAGTTAAACATATTAAGCATTGTATTAACAGCTGTAAGATACGAATTGTAAATAGTTCATTGTCTGGTTGTTGGGTTTGTTTTCACCTATCGCTCATGTGTTTTGAAGTTTTATTTGGTTTTGTTATTATTTTAACTTTAGCAAAGTCTTGTATTTAATTAACTCTAAAAAATTTACTAACGTATGGATCACAAACATGAGTGCTTAATCTAAACTCACTTAATCGCTGCATACAAATCTACAGTTGTGTCAGATCGATGGAACTATGTATGATAGGGAAGAAAAAGGTGATATAATAAAGAATCCATCATTAAGAAGACTACTAAGGTAGTAGATTTAACAATGATATATAAAATTAAGTGGAAATGGGTTAGGCACATGGTGAGGAACATAAAAGTCGTGCAAAAAAATTTAAACTGGTGTCCAAGGTCACAATTTCGTAAAAGAGGAAGACGATTTAGAAGATAGGTAGACCAGTTTTAAGAAAAAACAGGTGGTACATGGCAGAGAGTGGCACAGTGCAGACAAAAATGGCGGGATTTGGAGGAGGTCTTTGCCAAAAATGTACCACAAATTTAGAAATTATTGAGCTATAAATAAGAATAGAAATAAAAATGTATTTAAATGTTAAGTTTCTAAAAGTGAGATGAAGGCGTTTATTATTATTTATGATAATTTATTGTATTTACAGTCTATAAGGTACGTTAAGATCATGTCGATGATAATCCTTAAAGTCCCTTCTTGGGGTGAAGGATTAGGTTTCTTCTGCCACACTTTGTATCAACTTGGGCTCGAATTTCCGGATTGCTGAGGGTTTTAGTGCCCATTCGGCTCTCAGAGAAGAGAAGGAGAGGGATGGAGTGAATAGAGATCCACATACCCCAGTTTCCTTTGGTGGTAAAAAATATGCCTATTAATTAATATACTGCTACCATAGGTACTATATACGGCTATATTTTGGAAGCAAGCATGTTTCTCGAGTAATGTTGTATACATTTTAATTACCAGTACAGTTCGCTACATATATTTTGTACAGATATTCCTTTTTGTACTGGAATTGTCGTTTATCAGTATGAGGCAATTCAGCATGATTGTACAGTGAAAACGAATTAATTAGTGGAGGACACAGACGCTCTGGTTTGTTATATACAGTCAAAATCGGCTATAACGACTTCGAAGGGACTACTTATATTTGGTTGTAATAACCGATAGTATCTTAATATTCTGAGAAGAAATCGATGCAATATTCTTATTAATCTTTTCAAATAACATGCTATTTCCAGTAAACCATCTTCGAGTTGCAAACCTGTGTTACAAGTGAACTTAGCACTCACTCAACCTTTGATATTAACATTGGGAAATGCAATAACTGTGTAATGATCTTGTGTAATCTATGAAATAGTTGCCCTTTGCTTATACACACATTTTATGGAAAAACATGTAAAGTTCGATCTACAGAATATTTATAACCGCATTAACGAAACATCATTTTTAAATATTCATTACTACCGATCGCTCTACTAGAAGTATTAACCTGCGGCTGTTTAACGGTAGATAAGTTTATTTAAGCTTGTGTTACGTGTAATCTATTTTTTTTAATTAAGATCGATTCAAATTATACCAAATTATGATATAGGGTAGAGCGGGGCTAGTTGAGCATAGGGGCAAGTTGGGCAATCGAAATATCTCGGAAACTATTCACCTTACGCGGGAGTAGCAAATAGCAAAAAGAAGGAGTCGTAGGAGGGTTAATCATCGCACGATAGCTAGTGGCAGCTCGACGAGTGAGTGAAGTGTCACGGCGTTTTGTTTATTTCGTGACCAAAAAGTAAAAACATTGTTTATCGCAAGTTTTCGTCTGTCTTTGTCAAATGTTCTCTGTTTTCAATCAGGACAGTGTTAATCTTCCAGAAGATTATTGTATTTTTGATTGGTAAATAGGTTTTGGGTCTAATTCTAGGCATTTATTTACAATTCCACTTTTCTTTTAATATTCCGGGTTGGGGTAAGTTGAGCAACTATAGCTCAACTAACCCCACGACTTAAACAACTGATGAGTAATGAATCTTTTAATTTGTGTTTGGATGCGGTAAGTCCGCATCCAAACACAAATTGGAGGAAGACTACAAGATATTCTTACAGTACTGATACTTAAATAATTGTGAAAAGTGTGAATACCGCCGCTAAAGAATTCGGTATTGGTTGACTTCTAAATAAATTAAATGAAGGTGATGATTCATTTATGGGCTATACAACACCGAGGGAAGTATATCCTCTCTCACAGGAGGACTGTTTGAAAAAATACTTGCTACAAATGGAATTTTTCTCCAAAAGACGTCCGTCGCCTTGCCTGAGAGTATGCTGCTAAATTTGGCAATGAAATTCCACCCAGCTAAATTGATAATAAGATGGCCGGAAAAGAATGGTTGATGATGTTTTTAAAACAAAAAAATGTAGCTTTCCATACAGAAACCAGAACCCACCAGCCTTGGTAATCTTTTTAAGAAATTATCGGAAGTAATGGATAGATATGGATGCTCATGTTTTGTTGATTCTAGTTTCGGGTAATTATACAAAGAAAATTTCTTTAAGTTTTGTTGTTCTGTCAATAAAAGACTATAAATAAAAAGCTGACTGTCTAACACATATTTTACTTCATCTCAAGTTAACATAGAACCCATGGTTTGGCCTAGACATTCTTAGTGCTCAACTTGCCCCATACCCTTGCTCAACTTACCCCACCCATGGGGTACATTGAGCATACTTGACTTTCTGCATTTAAACATCTGTAGCTATTACATTGGACTTGTTACAAAAAAATACTTTGGGACACTTTTGTTAAGGGATAAATTACTAATCCATCAGGACACATAACAACTCATTGAGACTTATCATTGAGGAGCTATATCCAAGCAAGTGAAAAATTGCTCAACTAGCCCCGCCCTACCCTACATGATGAATAGAGTTCTATACTAGAACAGTTTTTCACACTTAGTTGTATTAAACTATCATATTCATAATAATAATAATAAATAATAACGTTCAGTTTCGCTGTCATCTGGAAGGAAAGGCTAAATTAGCCTCCAAAAAGCTTGGTGTGCTCAGCAAGGCGAGACGGTACTTCACTCCGGGCCACCGCTTGCAACTATATAAAGCGCAAATTCGGCCCCATATGGAGTACTACTGTCACCTCTGGGCGGGAGCTCCCCAGTACCAGCTCCTTCCACTTGACCGTATTCAACGAAGAGCGGTTCGAATCGTCGACGACCAGTCACTTTCCGTGCGGCTTGATCCCTTGGCGTTGCGTAGAGATGTGGGATCTCTCTGCATCTTCTACCGCATTTACCATGGAGAGTGTTCAGAGGAGTTGTTCGGTCTAATACCTGCAGCTGAGTTTCATCATCGGACGTCAAGGCAAAATACAAAATACCATCCGTATCACCTCGACGTCCGTCGTTCCACAACAGAGCGTTTTCTAAGGCAGTTTTTGCCGCGCACCACCACTATGTGGAACCAGCTGCCCACAGAAGTATTTCCGAACCAATTCGACTGAGGGTCCTTCAAGAAAAGAGCGTACCAATTCCTGAAAGGCCGGCAACGCACTTGCGAGCCTTCTGGCATTGTGAGTGTCCAGCGGTATCACTTAACATCAGGTGAGCCTCCTGCCCGTTTGCCTCCTATTACATTAAAAAAAAAAAAATCCGCCCAAAAACCAGCGGTGCTGCAACCTTTTTCGGGCTCAGTCTTAGAGTCTCAGATTACTGTATCTGTCTCTTTATCAATTGTTTATTTCTAATAGGCATAGGTGATCTATTTGTGCCCGAAACGTCGTTAACTTTTTGGGTCTAAGCCATGCAGGTTTCCTCACGATTTGTTCCTTCACTGATGAGCGGATAATGCGCTCATAGACTGAAAGTCCATTCGTGCACAAAACCTAGGACTTCAGGAATGTGAAAAGCCACTAGGCAAACAGTGCTCACATTTAAAAGCCAATGCAAAAAGTAGCCGGATTACTAATTTTAATTGAAAAAATATTAATAAAGAAAATTTTAATTAAGTTTAAATAATTATAATTTGCGGTGTATTTTTGAAGTGAAACTTCTTTATCGGGGTTGGAAAAAAATTTAGTGTAACATTTTTTCGATACGCGTCACATTTTTCCGTTACGCGCCATGTTGCTTTTTGAAGTCAAACTTTTTTATCGGCGTTAGAATGAATTTTTTATCGACGAAGATGACGACGATGGGAGAAATTTTGTAGCAAATCGTCACGTTTTTCGGTTACGCGCCATCTTTTTCTTGTCCCTACCACGGTTAATCCGAAGAGATTCGAAGCCATTAATAACAAAAATATATAATAACGATACTATGATAGTAATAATTCTATTACAATTAATGAAATTCTGTAATAATCTTAGTAGTAATAAGGTAAAATGAAATAATTGTAATTGTATTCATATCTATGATAGTAAAAGCCTTTTGTTAAACTTTATTTAAGTAACCAATTTCGTTTAGTTGCATATAGTAGATCATTTTTCGAAAAATAAGGTCATAAAGAAGTTTCACTTCTTACGTGTGTACACCTAGTACACGCACACATTTTTTTTAATTAGATGCGTAATTTATTAAATTAATCACATGAATACCAGTTTTATGAATTACGTAAAAAACTTTTCCTTGCGAATATATTTTGAACAGTTTAATAATTATCATTGTTATGAATATTTATTCCGCTACTCATGTGTCCTTAAAAAATTATAAACGTAAAACAAGGTAAGACATAAAAATTACAGATGCGTAGTTATCACGACCTTTGTATGAAATTTAGATTAAAATTCATTTATTCAACAAATTGAATCGTCAAGGCGGGCAATAATTGTCATTCCTTCCGTGCATCGGATGACGTCGATGTTTTTATCGATTTTATATCGAGATCTTCGGTTTTATTGTTTTGTGACGAACTTTGTTGCATAGAGTAGCGTAGTGTTCGAGTGTATGTTGACTTATTTAAAAATTAGCGGACCCGGCGATTTTGGTACCGCCTAACAGTCGATGAATTAAGTGATATCTCTATAAAGTAAGTGTAAAGTAAATGCTTGAATAAAATTTCTTTTATTTACATTTCAATTCGATTTTGTCACATGAAGTTTTCCCGATATTTTCATAGTTATATCGGTTACTATTTGAAGGCAAGTCGAAAAAAATCGATCCAGCCGTTCTCGTTGCCGAACTAAGCCGACTTAGTTTAATTTATATGTAGATTAATTAGCAAAACTCTGAACGTTATATCTGGGTGGTGCCGGAAACCACCACGACACCATTGTCACGCTGAAGTTGAGCATATGGGAAATATATTTATGAAACCTTGAGAATATAATAATATTAATATAGTTTTATTTTATTCCATAAAAATACAAACACAACCAAAGCCATTAAAAATAAGAAATAAAATGTTATATTTATATGGACCCCCAAGGAGATCAATCGTAAATAAATAAATAGTTAATCTCTCGGCTCTTTTGTTTACATGGGGATAACAAAGGACCCATACAAAAAACTTGAAAACTTAAATCATACTCAAAGACTAAAGATAAAGAAATACAAGTTATAGTTAGAGAAGTGATAATAGAATAGAATTCGATGTTAAAATAAGATCTTTGAGTCAAATAAAGCTAAAAAAAGTCTTTTGCTCTATGCCTTTTAAGTAATTATATTTGGTAACTGGGTTGCACCGTTAATTATTTTTAATGGACGACTATGAGTTCGCTTGTAAAAATATGTGTCATTGCTGAATATTACGTGAAAAGATCGCTGCTGATCGGCTTCAGAGATTATCTTGACGCTTTCTACTCGATATTGAGATAAATTGATAAGCCTTCTATGGCTTGATTCTGAGCGTAATTAAATTGCGACCAGCTCCACTTTGCCACGGTTAATGGGAACATTGTATGACCGTTTATTCAATTCAATTGCTATATTTTATTATCTCTTGCGTGTTTTTATAGGCAAGAGTAGAGAGCTGTCGATAAAATGAATTCATTTTTGGACAGTCCTAATCGTGTGGATGAAAAAACATTCAAGTAAAGTGTATCAGTTAAACAATACTTGAAAAAGTTTTTGGGGGGGTTTGAAAATTAATAATTTCGATGTGTTTTTTCGAAATGTAATTTTGCCTCTCATGCAATTTATTTTTGTATAGTATAGGGGGGCAATATAGTTTCCAGGCATGGAACAAGGCATCTTTAGTTACCTAGGATTTTAAACGTCGTTTTTGCGAATTCGCTATGAAACCATGTGTACACAAATTTAGTAAATTTTTTGTAATACCCGATAATAGGTAGTGGTTTCGTCTACGAACGACTTTACGATTCCTAGACTTGTTTTGAGCTGGGGTTTAAAAATATACTTATTGAATCCTTTTGCTAGTTGAATATAACTCTGCTACATAGAAAATCACTTAGTCGCCTAGACGTGCTAATAATGCTAGAGTTTCATCTTGACAGTTCCCACTGGAACCATACATTTCGTTATATGGAAAACTATATTTTAGTCAAGTTTCGTTTCGGTGTCATATTTAAGACGACGCACCTTGGAATAAAGATAATTTGAAGCATTTTTTTAAGTTTGTTTATAATGTAACCAATATTATTTTTTGCCACAGTAAGTACTTAACTCTCGTACACTACATATTAAAATAACTCTTGTAACAGAAAATAACACTTAACTTTTTCACTCGTGATGTTGAGGTATGTAGATCATAAATAAAAATACTCATTTTTACATTCCATTTATATAAGATTTTTATAATCAACTTTCATAAGTAGCGTAGATTTAATTTTATAAATACCTAAACAATCAGGAAATAAAATTGTCTGCGAGGTATAATGTGGAACTATAGATATTATAAAAAACAATTGACATAGCATAGCATACATTGACACAATAACTGATAAAATCTGTAATTAAACAAAAGACGGCTGGTGGAGGAAAGGGTTAATAGAGTTGTCAAATAGATAGTGGCACTTTATAATATGTACTACTAAGATTTTATATAAATTAAAGGCAAAATTTTGATAATAAAACGCTGTAGCAATTTATAGTTGTTCTGTGTGCGGTGTCGAATATTAACAGCGACATACTATTAATTAATTCACGTTTATATGATACTAGTAATTATGTGAAGTTAGCGTGACCTCAATTTTACCCCATTAGATGGGTGTGGCGAGTAAAATACCCATTTCCAATATTAATCCGATTACGAAGGTTTTTTTAAATAATGAATGGACGTATCATGAACACCTTATATGGAGGCGTTGGCGATTCAGTGGTTTTCAATGTCTCCCGCGGTGACACCTTTTGAAAGTATTAGGCTACACACAGTATTCGTACAAATATTTTACGTACAGTAAGCGTACGTTGGAAGAATTTTGAAAACTGTAGACCATTTTGAGTATCACGTATAATGTAGAAATGTGGACAAAAAAGTGTATGAATATTTATTACTTTTTTCTGTCAAATGGGTTCGTAAAATTGTTGAAGACTTGTTTATGAGTAAAAAATTCAGTCTGTAGCGGCTATTAAGTCAAAGCTAACAAAGATTTGGGTTTCATTCGTCATGCACATAAACGTGGACCAGATAACGATGAAATACAGTAGAACCTCGATAACGTAAACCTCGGTAACATAAAAACCTCGGTTACTTCAAAAAATACTATGTTCCCTTCCCATCAGAGCCCAAAACCTCTATAACTTAAAATACGCAACCTCTATAACGTAAATAAATAATCTCTGTATAGGCCCTCAGTAACTAAAAGAAATGTTTCCACAACCTCTATAACATAAAATTGTTTGTGAATGAGTCATTTTATAAGAGTGTCAAAACAAATGGTTTCGGTATTTATTGCTTGCACGTGTTTACTAATGTATTGTTAACGTAAACAATACATTACCTATTGTTTGCTTTATCTAAATTCTTCAAAGCTTTGCGGCGGTTAGCTTTGTGACAACGACTTACTTGCATCATAAGTTAATGTGTTAATGTATTCTCCTCTCTATTTGTCATTGAAAATCAAATCGATTTAGAAACAGTGAATTTTTTAAAACAAAAGAAAATCACAGATTTTTTTAAGTAGACTAAACCTTTAGTTGTTGTTTTATTTTTATGTAATGTAAGTACATAATGTGAATAAATATGATTACATATTTAATTTTCCATCCTTCTAATGCATTCAAGTAAAAATGGGAGGAAGGGTACATAGAAACATGTACATACCTCTATATTAACCTTTACCTGACATAGAACCTTGATAACTTAAAACCTCTATAACATAAAATATTTTGTGCTTCCCTTGGACTTTATCTTATCGAGGTTCTACTGTAGTAATAAAAGTAACCCTATCGGCATAAAATACTTGATTAAACAATAATTTGTAGTACATTTTATATGTTTGAGAGTGTAGGCGTAAAGCAAGCAATTCTTGTACCAAAATTGACGTAATGTCACACAGAAGAAAACTTCTCATTTCGTGTGTATACATACCCTTTTGGTAAAAGAGTTTTTCTTATGTACTGGTACTACCCTTATGTATTGTACCAATTAATGGTACATGTGTGTGTCAGAACCAGAAGGATGTCCGTCTAAATCCAAGCCCCAAAAATAGACGGCGTGCATCAAGCACAGCTGACAAACTTGCGTATATACCAAAAATAAAAATCTGAAGATTTTTATTGCCATAGCTTTATTCAGAATATTAAAAATAGTTGAATGATTCTATAATCAACATATCACGCTCACAATTGTTTGATATTTTGTGCTCGCAACGCTGAGACTATATAACAATTTAAGGTATGCACTGCCTACATTTCATAGCAATGAACTAAAGGGACGAATGGCCATTTAAGTGCGCCTGTACCACGATTTAGTAGCCCATAAACCTCCCTTGAACATGTCGTAAAGAGCCCATCAAATTGTATTCAACACAGATATAATTACATAGATAACGAATCAACTAAACTTTGGGTACAGGGAGTAGACTTTATTTTTTGTTTGTTTTTGAAGTTATACTTCTTTTGGCGCGTTAGGGAAAAATAATGAGAGTAAATTTTTCACCGTCACAGAAAAACCGACACCCCAGACCGTCAGCAACAAAAAGCAAAGGCCTGAAGTTAGCATAGTCAACATTTTAAAATAAAAAATGTCAATTTCTTTAATTATGTATATATTTTTTCGTAATATTTAAATAAACTTTATTTAACTAGATTCAATAATAATAGAATAAGATTTCAATGTATTAAATACCTTTTTTCTATTGTTAGTGTCGTTTTTCCTACAAACGTAGAATAAGGCGAAAGATAAAAAATTTAAAAAGATTTTTATCTTGTTACGCCAAAGAAGTACCTATAACTTCTAACGCGTGTACATAATTACACACACGTGTTTTTTTGAAGTGAAACTTCTTTATCGGGGTTGGAAAAAAATTTAGTGTAACATTTTTTCGTTACGCTTCACATTTTTCGGTTACGCGTCACATGTTTCGGTTACGCGTCAGTGTCACATTTAACCGTTACGCGCGTCTTTTTCTTGTCCCTACCAGGGTTGATTCAAAGAGATTCTAAACCATTAATAACAAAAATGTATAATAACGATAACAATGATACTAAAAATTCTATTACAATTTATGAAATTCTGTAATAATCTTAGTGGTAATAAGGTAAAATGAAATAATTGTATTATTTGTATTCAAGTCTGTGATATTAAAAGCCTTTTGTTAAACTTTATCTAATTTAACTTTATTTAACCAATTTCTGTAAAGTTGCATATAGATAATTTTTCGAAAAATAAGGTCATAAAGAAGTTTCACTTCTTACGTGTGTACACTAGTACACGCACTATATTTTTTTTTATCTGTATTACACGCTTAAATAATTACCGGTTTTAAACGAACTGGTCATTTAATCATGTAATAAAGGCGGTTTAATATATAAATTAAAAATTGTACGAGTGCAACAAAATAATAATTTCCTAGTGAGATTTTTTTAAATAAAACTACATTTTAAAATTAGAAATTTCTGCAGACGATGCGTGCTTGAAAACAGTCGTAACTCTTGCGTCACGTTCGTGACGTTCAAAGTATTTTACAAACTAACTAATGCCCTGACGTTTTTATATATTGAATAGCCATCATTTGCTGGTAACGCGTAGGTGGGGTTCGATCTCCGGCGTATAGTTATTTCGGGTCTGAAGACGAAGGCTAATTATCTACTTGCCTAAAAATTTAAGAAACATACGTTGAAATGTGTCTCCCACTTCACATTAAATTTTAACGTCTGACGTGGAGTTGTAACTAATATCTGCATTTATACGTAGACTGTTGTTAGAATTTTTATATACCTACTAAATTTTTGAATTTTATGACGCGCGCGCACCGTGACGCAAAATTAACAGAATGAAGTTGCCCACGGAAGATGCTACGGCATTGGACATAATTTAAAAACAACATTCGAATAATAATAGAATTTAATTTTTCAAATGTAAACTGAACTTTATTGACTATAATGACTCCTTTTCCAGTCTTTGATTATTTAATTGTAATTAATTATTAGCATGCAATCAAAAACTATTTTTAATAATACTAAAGAAACGTATAACTTCTTACGCGAGTACATAAGTAAACGTACCCTTTTTTTAATGTGGGACAGATCCAAGGGTGCGCTTGTAAAATTCTTCTCCTTAGGTCATTATGTTAATAAAGTCTCAAAAAACAATTGTGTTCATCTTTAGCCAACAAAATCCCATCAAAGGGAAGCCAAAGCTCTAAATGTAAAAATAACGATTATAAATGTATGGGGGAGTTGAATTTAAAAATATCTTAGATCCCCTCCTTACATAAATCATCTCTTGCCCATAAACAGATCATCGTAAACAGATTATCATGAATCTTTTGAACTAGCTGCGAAATAACGGTGGAAATATCAATGTTTATTAATGTTTTCAATTATCGGCCGACTTGAAATGGAGGTTTGGTTAAAATTTGGTTCCATAGATTTTATAAATAATATAATTGAATCGTGAAATAAAATAAAAATTACTATCAAATACTAAAGAAATTTTTTGTCTATGCTGCGAATAACGTTCGTTATTTAAACCAAATTGCGAAGTTCCTTTGTTTTTTTGGCCGGCCCAATTTGTCTACGGTATTTTGTTTTTAAAAGGTTTGTTATAATACGTTGTGAGGGTTGAAATTGTGTAGGTATATAGCCCAATGGATGGACCTTTTAAAAAAATGAAGAAAAGATGAAGAGTAATCCCATCCTTTAAGTTGGCTTAAAAGAAAAAACAGAATTGGTGAACACTAGTTATAAACGAAATTTTATTTCTCAACTGTACATTCTAACGCACGAGAAGACAAAAATATTTTACGCCACGCTATTTCTAATCCAATATGTAAATGCTTATGTCAGTAATATTGCTTTAACGCCTCTCACATTTTTGTCTATGGCCCCAGGGCATACGCGTGAAATACACACGAAGACGCGGGCAAAAAGATAGTCAAAGACAGACTAAAACTGTGACCGACATCAGATGGAAAGTCTCAAGAACGCTTCGGTAGTTATCAACACCTGTCCGAAGGGTTAACATTCCTTACTGATAATAGAGTATTGACGTCACGCATACGTCAGTTACACATCACTCTATACAGATGTACGTTGTGAAAACAAAGCCTTGGACACAAGAGCTTTCGGATTTTTAAGATTTATTCACATCGCTTATTCAGTTTATCAATCCCGAAAGATATTCTGTTGGAATTTGTATAATATAAAAAAGTCTACAAACCACCTGATGCAACGCTCTAAGGTTTTACAGAAGAAGCAAAAATAACGACTAATAAACGATGAAAATAAAAATGTCTATGTATGTCTATGTCTAATTGTCTAAGTTGTGTTTAGACATATAAATGATAGATTTTATCTATTCCTAGGTTACTATAGCGAGTCGAGTCCCACATACCCCTGTTCAGGGGATGCGCAAATGCATTTCCACCTCGGATATCAAAAAAAAAGGTTACTATAGCGAAATCAAGTAAACTGTTTTAGACTGCTTAAACCTTCCTTAAGGTCAGTCAAGGTCGCGTCTTATGGACCCCGACACACGACCACGCAGAGGCAATGATGATTCCATAGATGGTGTTGCCTCTGCAATATGTCGCCATGTCTTTGACGTAGAAGTGTAATTTCTCCGTAACCGCTATGTACGAGATCGGAGGAGTAGTATATTAATCTAATATGTATATAAAATTCTCGTGTCACAATGTTCATTCGCATACTCCTCCGAAACGGCTCGACCGATTCTTATGAATTTTTTTTAATGCATACTCTAGTATGTCTCGGCTACTATCCATCTTTCAAACCCCTAAGTGATAAGGGGTGATTTTTTTTTATTTTTTTATTATGTGGCATTAAAAAATACATACAACACTTAATTTTTACCCCTCTACGATCAAAACCCTATTTTTGATTTGTTAATTAAAAACTTATCACTTGAACTCTGAGGTTTATAAACAGAAAAATTCACAGAAAATCTTAAAAGTTTTCATTCCGGAAAACGGATCAGTGTCTGGGGTAGCATAGCAAAATGCTCCATGTTGGTATTTGCGAAAAAGGTAGGTTAAGTAAGATCGCATTAAGGAGAAGCGAAGTTCGCGGGGGCAGCTAATAGTATATGTACATATATAAATATAGCAGCGTTGACTAAGCATGTACATTTTAAATTTTGAAATGTCAATTGTCCAATCTAATCTTATGAAACGAATTAAGACAATGAAATCATCAAACTCAGAGGTCAAGTGAGGTTATAGAGGCTCTTGAAACTATTAACAATTTGAAGCTTCATCATCATTTTGCTATTAGCATATTATATTATGATTATCACTTCATGTTTAAGAAGACTCTCGGGGAAATAATAAGAGGTTCGTTTAAATGATCACGCCCTTTGGAACATACAATTTGTCGATACGAGATCTGCAATCGATCTGAGATCGTTGGAAACACGATTCTTATTTAACACGACATCAAATGCTTTACTGCAGTCGTGGTCAGAGAGGTCACCGCAAGTTGACAGATATCATATTTGTCATTAAGTTTTTTTTTTTAAAATTTACATGACCAAGGTTACAAGTCCTTCAGAATAATAGAGTACAAATTTGACTTTGACTATTTTTAATGGTATATAAAATATTAATTAAGTTACGACATATGTAAATAGCTAAAATGATAACTAAAATGGATTAATAGAGAACTAACTTATCTTAATAAATAAAAATTTAATTTTCTGAATTAACAACATTTTGTAATGAAGCTTATTAAAATGTCATATTATCGCTTTCAAATCGCGAAGTTTTCAATTGTTATTTACAATTTATCATAAAACGTCGTGCAATCTAAGTTTGTGAGACGATAAATACAAACAGTTCTAGCCGAAATGGCTCGAGAAATATTAATAAAACTTTATATTGGTCGTAAAAAAACCATTTTGTGCTTAGCCACCGTTTGTGACCATTCGCCAACTCGAAATTAATAAAGTTTACAAAAACAATTATAGCGATGTAAAGTTATAAAAATGTTTAATTAATACTTAATCTTGTATTAGTGGGTTATTTATTACGGGTAGATATTTGTAAAAAATGTGTCTTGTTTGAGGTGATAATTGTGGTGGTTTGAGGTGAGGTACAGAGATGGGTGTCATTTTCATATTATCACGCACACACGTGCATACTAAGTTTCTTTTTTTTTAGTGGTCCTCGGAATTTAATCACAACACAGGGAGGTCCTAATGTGGGGTATGTTAAATAATGCAACAATAAATTCAATTAATTAAGTCTTATTTATTTAATTATTTTCTAGTTAGAGGGTAATAAATTGCTTATTGCTATCATAACCGCCACAAAGGTTGACGAAGGTGGATGGTTTGAGTTATTTGGATTACATTTCCTGCAACACAAGTTCAGATTAGTAAAATAAATAAATAATACATAAAACAGTGGCGCTACAATCATTTTAGGTCTGGGCCTCAGATCTGTATCAGTTTCATGATCATTTGCCAATCTAATAGGCAAGTAGGTGATCGGCCTCCTGTGCCTGACACACGCCGTCGAATTTTTGGGCCTATGGCAAGCCGGTTTCCTCACGATGTATTTCTTCACAGTTCAGCACATAGACAGAAAGTCCATTGGTGCACAGCCGGGGATCGAACTTACGGCCTCGGGGATGAGAGTCGCACGCTGAAGCCAACACTGCTTCAATATATATATAATCAAAATTAGTACTAGTACCTTAAAAAGTGAATTATAAAACAGAAGTATTGTCTACCCACGCCCATTGTTTATGGCTTTGTAAGAATAACTTCAATGCAACAAAACAAACTCCAAATCCCCAAGCAATTGGCCGCAATTAGAAATTAATTAATACAGTTGATTAATTGGAAATGTCTAAGCGACGACTGTTATTAAAATATTTAATAGTTTCATTAACTTTTATTACTTAATTCATTGTTTATGGGTAGTTATAGGACGCGGGACCTCATTACATTAACGAGAATTCAACTATATGTTTAGTGCAATATATGGCAATAAGATCAGTGTTTGCCTAGAGGCTTCAGCGTATGACTCTCATCCATGAGGTCGTAGGTTCGATCCCCGGCTGTGCCAATTTGTTTGAACGGTGAAGGAAAACATAGTGAGAAAACCGGCTTTCCGTAGACTCAAAAAGTCGACGGCGTCAGCCACAGAAGGCTGATCACCAACTTGTTTATTATATTAACAAGTGATTATGAAACAGATACAGAAATCTGAGCCCCACCTAAAAAAGGTTGTAGCGCCACTGATTATTATTATTATTATTATATGGCAATAAAAATATGTTGTGGCATAGTAATTGTAACTTAAAGTAAATATAGTGTATTCTCCTTTAGTAATATTGTTATTATCGATA
This sequence comes from Pieris melete, assembly GCA_963693345.1. Lineage (NCBI taxonomy): Eukaryota > Metazoa > Arthropoda > Insecta > Lepidoptera > Pieridae > Pieris > Pieris melete. The sequence goes on along the minus strand of CAVNZK010000297.1, from coordinate 3,132,677 downwards.
TATAATATGGCCTGTTTGACTGTTGTGACTATAGACAATATAAAGGTATGAATTATGGAATTCAATTGGTGCGTTTTATGATTAAAATATCCAGTAAGGCTCCTTTCAATAATAAGGCAACAAATTTTAACAACGTTAATGCATACTAAGCGAATCTTGAGTTTTCCTTCCTAAAAAATCATATGAGAAATGGCAGAAGGATTCTAAAATCCTTCTAGAATAAAAATGGAATCCAAAGATCTTAGTAATATTGCTTACAAATACTTTGTATAAAAACCTTGGCGATTTAAGAGTGACGGAGAGTCTCCTCCGTTCTACGCCCGTTGAGAATTGGTATTAATAGGTAAATTGAGTACAATTTTTGAAGTTATACTTCTTTAGGCGCGTTATGAAAAAATTATGAGAGTGAAATTTTACGATGCGCGCGCACCGTGACACAAAATTCAGTATGGGCGCCGAGCGTGCGCGAGCGAGATGGGAATTAGACAATCTACTTGTAGTACCAAACAAATAAAGCAGTTTTAATTATTTTTTCAAAGAAATTTAGCAATGCTTTTTCACAAAGGCCTATTTATACTTAGTTAAAAGGTTATGAAACATACCTAGTTATTAAATTGAATTAATAATATAATATAATAATAATTATTATTAATTAATAATTGAATAATATACTAAACATTATTAAATTATTAACGTTAAATATTTGTTATTAATTATTTAATATGTATTTAAAAAAAACTTCGTACGCGCGAACATAAGTACACGCACCATTTTTTTTTTATTAACGTTCATAAACATTACCTACGTTAATAAATGATATTTTGAATTGATCATACATAATAAAAACCGACGCAAGACGGTCCTGCTAATTTATGTTGTTTAAACGATAAGTGCTGGCGCAAATACTTTGTAACAATATCTTGTTCTTCTTATTCGAGCCGTCGCGTCGTGATGCTTTGTAGTAGTAGTATTAGAAAGGGCAGATGTGATAATCATTGAGTGAAGCTCCTACGGCAGAATTGATCTGGTCAGTCCAACACGTAGGTGACCTTCCGCGCGGTCTAGTGCCTTCAACATTCCCTTGGACGACAAGGCGTTCCATTTACTGATCACCACGCCGAGATACGTGTCCGAAGAATGTACGGATGCGAGATTGTACTGTTGAGAACAGACGCTGCTTAATAACGAGTTTATGAAGTATCGAGACGTTTGTAACAATATATCTAATATATAAAATTCTCGTGTCGCGGTGTTTGTATTTAAACTCCTCCGAAACGGCTCGACCGATTCTCATGAAATTTTGTGTGCATATTGGGTATGTCTGAGAATCGGACAACATCTATTTTTCATCCCCCTAAATGTTAAGGGTAGTCCACCCTAAATTTTTTTTTTAATTTTAGATAAAAAAAATATTCTTTATTTATTTATGATAGAGCATTAAAAAATACATACGACCCCTAATTTTCACCCCTCTACGATCAACTCCTATTTTTTTATTATAAATGATATAGATGGCAAAACGATCCGGATCCGCTAGTATTGATATAAATATGTAAATCGTAATCGCTATTGAAAGAGTACCAGTGCTGGTATATATCGTCCCAACATAAAATTAGGTCACGGTAAAGCTTAGTATTTGGACGCGATAAGCGTATCGTTTAAAACAATTTAGTTATCTTTTGGACGGTATGACTAATGTGAAGTCCGTATTGAGTCCTTATCCGCAACTGTCTGAGTGACGTCATAGCAAACTATCATAATAAAAAGATTCTTGCGTATTTATCTTTGATTGAAATCCCGCCGCGCTGAAAGTATGCCTCCGTCAATAATTCAGTTTAGGAAACAATCCTTTAAGAGTCCCTTTTATTCAAGTAGTCGGTCTTCTGTGCCTGTCACACGATTTGGGTTTTTGAAGTTATACTTCTTTAGGCGCGTTATGAAAAATTTATGAGAGTGAAATTTTAACATGCGCGCGCACCGTGACACAAAATTCAGTATGGGCGCCGAGCGTTCGCGAGCGTGATGGGAATAAGACAATCTACTTGTAGTATCTTTTAAACAATTAAAGCAGTTTTAATTATTTTTTCAAAGAAATTTAGCAATGCTTTTTCACAAAGACCTATTTACACTTAGTTAAAAGGTTATGAAACATACCTAGTTATTAAATTGAATTAATAATATAATATAATAATAATAATTATTAATTAATAATTGAATAATATACTAAATATTAAATATTGTTAAATTATTGACGCTTAATATTGATTATTAATTATTTAATATTTTAAAAAAATAAAGAAAGCCAAAGAAGTATAACTTCTTACGCGCGTACATAAGTACACGCACCATTTTTTTTATATGCCGGTTTCTTAGGATGTTTTCTTATTTTTCCATTTCTGCCATCGAATGCCGGCTAACTGCTGGATGCGATGGGACGATCAATCCTGGGTTCGTTGGTTTGAACCCCAGTTTTGCACCAATGGAGTTTCTGTTTAAGGAAAACATCGTGAGGATTGTCATGTCTTAGACCCAAAAAGTCGACGGTGTGTAAGGCATGGAAGGTTGATCTGGTAATTAGATCACGGAACAGATACCTATAAAAATATTTAGGCCCAGACCTAAGAGTTGTAGCGCCATTGGTTTAAATGCATCAGCAAAACGGTTTAAATTCAAGAAAGACATTTAATGGATCAGATTAGATTATGATTATGGACTAGATTAGGAGCTTTAGTATCAATGTAGTTTTATTATAAATTAAACTTCCCCTCATTAATTGTTCGATTCATTTTATTGCAATTGGGTTATCGTAAAGGAAACACTAAATAAAGACCAAGTAACATAGGTCGATTTTCCTCATATTGAACATGAACTCACGAAATCTGACAATTATTTTAGGTTTATGGCCCTGAATCAAATGTAGTTCGATAATTGACTAATGACTTGTTTATGTATCAATGAAATGTATTTCCCATTTACAGGAGTTTGGACCGTATTTGTATTATGAAAGAGTTTACTTTCAAATTGTATGTACCGATGGGCCATTCACTCGTGAAATAATATTTTGCATAACATAAAAATAGTATTAGATGTCCATACTTAAATTTGATAATATAAAAATAGATAGTGCTCTTTTATGTTTTTTTTATTATTATTTATGTATTTTATTTTATTATTAATTAAGTATTTTATTTTATTAACAACTAGGTCATCAGCCTTCTTTGTCTGACACTCGTCTTCGATTTTGGGCTCAAACCCACGCCGGTTTCTTCATGATGTTTGCCTACACAGTGACAATTGCAAACATAGAACGAAAATTCCATTTGTATAGCCGTGTTTCGAATGCACGACCTCGGGGATGAGGGTCGCAAGCTGAAGCCGCTATGCCAACACGTTCTAATAATATAATGAAAAGTAATCGAACAATTTATAAGTTATATGCCTCCATTTTTCAAAACTATTACAGTTGAATATAAAAGTTGCCGTGGAATACCAATTGACACCAAAAAATTAGTTTAAATTACTAAGTAGTAACATAATAGTAAAATGACCATAGAATAGTAATATCCCACCACACCACATCTTATATTCTATATACTCTATTGCCTATGTATAAAAAACATAATTAAGTTGCTTAGTTGTTGCCTGCCATATATTACACAAATGACTGGCTAGAATTGGCACTATATAAAACAATAATTATTACCTGTGATAAATTAATCCCAATTTCAATGTAAATATTGTATAACGCATGGATATTACAAGGCATTGGCATCACGTGGTAGGAAAACCATGTTGAAAGCAGGATCGCTATAAAAGTATTCGAGTAATACAGCCCCATACGACGTTGTTTAGAGAATCGCTATTGAGTGTTAGCCACACTTTCAATAATTGTATGCGACTTTAATATCTTGTGTTATGTTCGATTCTGATTCGATTAGGCTTGGTTAAACCAATTATAGGGGGCTTTTAAGGTAATAGGAGTATGTGAAATCGCCGTTTAGATCGCCTTGGCAATCATAATTTGGGAACTGGTAGTAAATATAAATTTAGATCTTCATTTTTATTATTGACGTTCATAACTACAAGTACAACATAGATATGAAAAATTACCGCTATAAACAATGACCGATTTTTTTAGGTCGTATACTAGATAATTTTTAACTTTTTAAGCGGAAGAAAGAACGATCTCTTTCATATTTATTCCTGGATTTTCTTTCATATCAACTAAAATATAGCTGTTATTCGCAAAGACCAAAAATTAATTGAACTTGCTGAAATTTTTATTAAGATGACATTGCATCAATATCATAATATCTAAAACCGTGTATATTATGAAAATCGAGCGTTTCAAGAAAAGGGCGTTACAATTTTTAAAAAGCCGGAAACGCACTCGTGAGCCTTCTGGTATTGAGTATCTTGTATAATAAACTTAACAAAACTCTGAATATATATCCTAAAACTAAAAAATGTGTAAAGCAAATCTACTATATAAAAATAAGTCGGGTTATCCTTCCTGACGCTATAAATCCAGAACGCACGAACCGATTTCCACGGTTTTGCATTCGTTGTAAAGGTTACGGGCTCCGTGAGGTGTATAGCAAAGAAAATTCAGGAAAAATTTCAACAGAAAAGCGGGATCACCAAACGAAATGTTACATAAAACGGAGCCATCTGGTGGCGAAACGGAGTTCGCTGAGTTTGCTAGTAGTCTATAAATTTTTACTTACTTTGAACTATGACCAAACGGAACCTCTGTTAGATATATTAAAATAATTTATACATATTATGGTCTTTAGCGTGTACCTGATACCAACCCACACACACTCTCCCAAATACTCACTCTCATACACACACACTCACTCTCTCCTAAATACTCACTCTCGTACACACACACTCACTCACTCACACAAACACACACATATACACCCATACAACTCCTGTCCGTTTGCCCCTGTTCTAAATAAAAAAACTAAAATAAAAAAATAATAATATAAGAAATAAAAATACATTGTTGCGACAAGACGCAATTCGGAGCGGAAACTGGTCATTGTGACGTGGCTTTAGGCGATAACTGACCATAAGATTGATCGATTTTAATCACCATTTTCTTATTTTCAGATGTAAACTACGAATACATTGTCGACCAGCAGCCGATCGGCAAGCTGCTGTTCCGGCAGTTTTGCGAACGGAACCGCCCTCACTACCACAAGTACAACAGTTTCCTAGACGCAGTTAGTATACAAATCTATACTTTATTACTATTTTAATTAAGCTGAATTTTGGTTGAATGCGCTAATCTCGTACCTACGGGTTCGGATTGATAATCATTTTGTACAGGTTGATTATCCAGTAAGGACACATAATATCTAATATATAAAATTCTCGTGTCGCGGTGTTTGTAGTTAAACTCCTCCGAAACGGCTTGACAGATTCTCATGAAATTTTGTGTAGTAAGGCTGAGAATCGGACAACATCTATTTTTCATCCTCCTAAATTGTAAGGGTAGGTTAGCCCTAAATTATTTTTTTTTTAATTTGTAGACAAAACTTTTTGTTTTTATTTTTCTATGATACAGCATGGCAAAATACATACAACCCTTAATTTTCACCCTTCTACTATGAACCCCTATTTTTTATGTATTTATTGAACTAAAAAAAAAATGTTTGTCGGGTCAGCTAGTTTTCTATATAGGAGACTTCTGGTTTTTGTTGATAACGGAACTAACTTTAATATATTATAAATATTCCCTTTACTAATACGATCAGTACGTTATAGTATTTAACTTGAAGAAGCGATATTTTAGTTGTAATTCTTAGGAGCACCTTAGAATTTCAATAAAATGTTCTCGCTCCAAAAGAAAATTATTACCGTGCAAATGAAACGGGGAACGCGTAATTACCGCACATAAAATGAATTTCGCCTCCCCAGAATTGTATGAGCCAGGGATGGATTTAGGATTTACCTTAACAGTACATGTCTGGCAACTAGATTGGTCGAAGTCATACAAAATGCACTACAATATGAGGATGTAATTTTTTGTTAAATTGTACCCAATTTAATATCCCTGAACATTAAAGCGTTGGCAATTATTTAAGTATGTAATCGTTGCGTTTATTCGAACGCAGCAGGAACGTTTTGTATATTTAAATTGAGTAGTCAATGGACGTAGAAAAAGTATTGCTCGATTTTAATTTGCAAAGCCAACACTGTCGTGTCGATTAAGTGTGGATAGAACTAATGATCAGTTAATGAATCGAACCGTAACCCCAATCTGAGATGAATGTTCCAATATTTTTTGCGCATTTACTGTACTTTAGTTGCTTTATAGGCTTAGATCAAGAACTCTAAATCTTGATATTGGTATAATCCAGAGAATAATGTTGAATGATAGCCATCTAAAATTATAAAATGGAATTTTTTAAACAAATTCGCACCAGTTTTCCCGGACTACATTTCTCTGTGACGTACAGTTTCTTGTCATGTTCATCAAGATATTAATCATTTCTTATCTATTCTCTGTAATAATTATGAACGGATGAATTTATATTAAAAAATGGTAAAGCTTCAGCGACAAATCCAAAGACAAAGCTGTCAAATGCTGATATTTTCGACAGTTCTACACTGAATCTTAGAATTAATCCTTATTTTGATAGAAATAACGAACTATAACATAGTATAAGGAAGAATTTATTACGGATCATTTCTGAAATTGTCCTTACAGATGTAAGAACTTGGGTAATACCAACAGGAAATTATAATAAGCATTAAGCTAATAAACACTTAAAGAAGATTTTATATCTCGAAAAACCCCACAATTGTTGGTATAATATACACGTGTCACGGATGTTACTAGCTTAAGTATTTCTATAGTATTATTATTCCTACCTTAAAGAATAGTAGGTAAAAAAAAGTTTTCGTTTAAAGTCATTCAAAACGCGTGTAATATTACGGGTTAACGTTGATACAAATTTGAGTGTTAGAAATTGCTATGTAATTTGTAAAATATGTATTTTTATTTTATTACTCGTAATTTCGCAATTTATTCTTTCAAAATTATTAGTACTTAGGTAATTTTTATATACAACTATTGTCAATCTCATTTCTGTTGCTATATATATATATTTTATATGTAAAATAACAGACTTATTTAGGCTACGCAAACGAGGTCGCGATCACGTAAAGTTATAACTGTACAATATTTCCTAAATAGCCATTCTAAATTCATCTCGTGTACTCGAGTTAATCATATCTATACGTCTGAAGTTAATAATACAATCCCAAGTAATGGCCAGAGTACGTGAGGAAACTGTTTAGCCAAGTTCAAGCGCTGACAAAAGCGACATATCACAAACTATAGTGTGAAGTTTGCGAAGTTTGGCATCAGGAGTTATACAAAGCTATATGTGTACATATCTGATGTTTTATATTATATGCTGTGAGCTATCGATCTGTCTTCCTTCTGTGTATATTCCACCTTTTTCAATATATATAAACCGGACAAATTTACAGGACAAACGACCTGTTTAAAAAACTTCGTAAAGTCAAAGTCAAAGTCAAATCATTTATTTCAATTAGACCATCTAAATGGCACTTTTGAACGTCAAAAAAAAAAATATGAAGAAGATTCTAGTTGCCCCTTCCTAAAGGTAGTTTCGTGTGGAGAAGAATGGGCAAGAAACTCCACACTTACTCTTTTAAAATAGGTTTACAATATTTTGTTACATTTGTTAAATAATTATATGTGAAGACAATGTACTCTTAGAATAAACTACTATACTAAAAAAGTTAGTATACATGTTCCTCACATATTTACAAATATCGAAACCGTAGAATATTAACATAAAAGAGTAATAAAAATATTAAAAAAACACAACAAAACAGTGTGTGAGATACAAAAAAAAAATTAATAATAATAACAAAAATATGTTACAGCAAAAAAACAGCAACCAATTTGATTTTGTCCAGGCTCTATGATTGTCCTATGGAGCAGGACCAGCATGTTTCCAAGCATTCTTATCTTGAATATAATCATCTTATTTGTAATATGCTTGTTTACAAAGTGTACTTTTAATGTAATTTATCTAAACCGTCTCAAGTAAAATAAATGCGACGCAAACATATTTTTCTTAATCTATGCCATTTCTAACGTTCTCCAAGAGATACCTTTGTAATTATATTTTATTCTATAATACCCAGCTGTGACGGATTAACTACGTCAGTTGAATTAAATTAAATTTAATATTTACTTAAATGGTTAATTATTATCATTATTTTTCCCCACGAACGCGTTTAGCGTTTTAATCTGGTTCAGCTGGTATGTGTTGACGTAAATAAAAAGCATTTATATCTAACCAATAAAAGCGTAATATAAACCTCCAGGCGGAGAGGTCGGAAGTGGAGGTGGATGAAGTGAGGGTGGCGCTCACGGCGGAGGTGTTTGGCAGATACCTTAAAACAGAAGACAAAGATGCTGTCACCGACGTTGTTCCTGCCAATGTGATCGACGACGCCAGTGCACTTCTTCTAGAAGGTACCTTTTAATATTACTTAGAAATGGATTTAATTTTTTGGTAGCCAAGGTGCATTGCCAGACAGTCAAACGGTCACGGACCGTTATTTTAAATACGTTTTTGTGTTAATTTGACTTGGAACCTTACCAAGATGCATACAATCCTGATCTTCTTAGTTCTATGGAAGCACGTAGACTATGAGCGAATAATATATAATTATATCTCTCTATTAATTACGAAGAACAATACAAAGCAAATTGAGAGTTTTTATAACTGTGTTTACGTTCATATAAATCGCATCCAAAGTTAGAACTGACGTACGTGTGGCATTAACCTTCTAAAACTTGCCAATATTCTCTAAATCAGTTCCAATTTTACCTAAAATCAAATTTCTCTTTAATGTTTCTATTCGCCGACGGAATACAAGACACATTAATCTATTTCTATTACGCCTGAGTAAGTATCGTAACTCTGATAAATATTATGTTCCTATGACTAGTGACTTTTTTTACATAAATACACGTTTAAAAACAAATGAATGCAAAATGCTATATTAATGACATTTATTCAACCAAATTCAAATACTAGTTAACATTATTTAAATAGGTATAAATCGTTTTTTTTTAATTGTAGATAAATTTACTTAAGAAATCAAACACTAATTACGAAATTTAACAAATTTTATTCAAGAGTAGTAAGTATTCTACAGGAAAATTATTTTTTAAATGACCTCATTTAATTTTACGTAAGTAAATTAATTAATTAATTCCAGGTGGCGCTCGGGATATTTTTGGCGAGTGCATACGATGCGTGAAAAACTTTCTCGCTGGCACTCCATTCGCGGAGTTTGAGAGGTCTATGTACTTTCATCGGTATTTACAATGGAAATGGCTAGAAGCACAACCTATTACGCAGAATACCTTCCGCATGTACCGAGTTTTGGGCAAAGGCGGTTTTGGGGAGGTTTGCGCTTGTCAAGTGAGTTTTTCGCTTACTAAACTATATACATATAACTGTAATATTTCTTTTAAATCGTATAAGATAAAACATGATTGACGATCGAGAAATTGCGTGTTTTAAAGTTTTTAACTTTCTAATTATATTGATCAATGGATTGACTTTTTCTTGTATTAATTCAATTAATTATTATTTTTTACAATGTATAGTTTGATCAGTAAAAAATAATAACTAAAATAATGCGACTGTTTCAACAGAGACACAAATTTGAAAGTGTCAGTTTTAGTTCAATAATTTTACTAAATCTGACTTACAGGTTCGAGCTACGGGTAAAATGTACGCATGCAAGAAGCTAGAGAAGAAACGTATAAAGAAGAGAAAGGGAGAGGCGATGGTGCTAATAGAGAAGCAGATACTCCAGCGTATTAATTCACGCTTTGTCGTCAACCTTGCGTATGCTTATGAGACTAAGGACGCCCTTTGTCTGGTGCTGACTATTATGAATGGTAAGTATGTGATGTACAGCTTTGGTCAATTAGCTGTTGTTTTTCGCTTGCTACGACTTAAAAACACTCGGAGCGTTGTAAAATGCGATAAAATTGGGTTTTCGTGTAATGTTTTATGTAAATTTAGAGATATTGTTAAAAATGCTCAATTCTGCGTTGGTGTTTTAAGGCAAACAAGATATTGGCAAACCAAGTGTATTGATTAGGGTGTTCGAACATGATTAACTCCAAAACTTAATGCAGTAAGTCGAGTCTTACGTGTACTGTGTAACATGCAGTGGTTACCAATATTGTAGGTTTTGTAATAGGTATTGTTTATTGCAGTTTATTAAATAATTTCAGGCGGTGACCTAAAATTCCACATCTACAATATGTGCGCGGGCGCAGAGACCGGCCTGGGTTTGGAACGTGCGCGTTTCTATGCAGCACAAGTGGCCTGTGGTCTGGAACACCTGCACAAGATGGCTATTGTATATCGGTGAGGAATTGGTTTAACATTAAATATACATTTTAATCTAATGAAAGCTAAGTTTTTATGTAAAAATCTAAATATGCTATGTATAAAAATCCAACGATTACGATTAAAAATATGTATTTAAAATTAAGGTAAAATTATTATTAATTTAAGAATAAAACGGACATTTAAGTATTTTACTTTAAGCTCGTATTCTAGGCCTTAATCAAGCTTTAGTTTGAATGTTAAATAGCAAAGCCTAGGACGAGATTATGACTTGATATAAGAATACGGACCTTAGTGTCCCTAACCTCCTTATCGTAACCGCGATAACTGTCTTAATATATTTCAGAGACTGTAAGCCGGAAAACATATTGTTAGATGACGCGGGTCACGTGCGTATCTCGGATTTGGGTCTGGCCGTGGATGTCCCCGAAGGGGGCAGTGTCAGGGGCCGGGTGGGTACTGTGGGATATATGGCACCTGAGGTAAGATTTTACGTCCGTTTATTGTAATTCTTTCTAAGTTTTCTAAAAGTAAAATTTCCCGTTTATCCCTTTCCTTATATTTTGTTGATGGTTACTACAATTGCCTCTGCTATCGTCTAAAACCTGTAATGTATTTGTAAATTCATATACAAGTAATAAAGACTAGATCAGGGGTAGAAAATTAAAGTATAAAATAATTTTTTTACTATAATTCACTTCTTTCCATTCAAGCAATTTTTGGAGATTATTAACTGTCCCCCTCCCATGTAACGCGCCGTAACGGTTTTCTGTACCCAATAGTAAAACGTTTCGTGACCACCAAAGTGACCTCAAAATACCTAAAAGTTACCATTATGTGGTGTAAAGTACTAGATATCGAAAATAATATTAACAATAATGCGTAATTCAATCCCCGCGCCGCATCGTAACGTTTTAAAAATATGTTTAAAAACATATTTTTAACATTCTTTATGTATTTCATATAACATGTAAAGGATTTATTTAAAATTAAATAATTATATTAATTCATATTCTTTGAATGTCATTGTCACATTTAGTTATACTGATGTGAGGGGATAATGTGTATTTACGTTTAATTTCCACAGGTGATAGACAACGAGCGATATACATACAGTCCGGACTGGTTTTCGTTCGGATGCCTGGTGTATGAAATGATTGAGGGTAGAGCGCCATTCCGCGCTAGGAAAGAGAAAGTCAAGAGGGAAGAAGTGGATCGGAGAGTTAAGGTATGGCACACAAAAGCACATTTACACGTATAACCCGCGGTACGTAAGTCTAGCGCTGGCCGATACGTGGAGGGGATTGCTGCGCATGTCTACTGTCGCGCGGGGGACGGAATGCGACTGGAGAGCCAATCGACGCTACGCGCGCCCGCTAGCCCCCCTCAGGTACCTTATTTTTTACTTCTGCGCAATAACGGACAGCGCTAGACTTACGTTCCGCGGGTTATACGGAGACTTATGCGGTCTTATAAAATGTGGAATGTTTTTACATAAAAAACGTAACCAAGGAATTTTTTTTTTTTTTTAATTATGGGCCTTAATGTCTCCACGATATATTTTAAGATATTTTAATTACTTTTAAACATGGTCCTAATAATACATCTATTTTAGTAGTTAAAACTTAAAACGTGTACAAAACGATGCCTTTTCAAACTTAATACAAAAAATTAATTACCATTTCTTTTGTATCTAGTTTTTTGTTGTTCTTCCGAGTTTGTTTTTTTTTTTATTATAGTAATTTAATTATGTTTCAGCATGAACCAGAGAAGTATTCAAGCAAATTCAGTGATTGCGCACGCTCATTATGCAGTGCACTATTGGCAAAGACTCCGGCGAGTAGACTTGGCAGTAACGCTGGCAAGCGAGGGGCGGGTCAGGTCAAAGCTCATCGCTTCTTTGTCAGACTCAACTGGGCGAGACTCGAGGCTGGAATGGTCGATGCGCCTTTTGTGCCTGATGTAAGTCCATTAACACTTACCATACAATACACTTTTTTTTTTTTTTTTTTATAGAATAGGGGGCAAACGGGCAGGAGGCTCACCTGATGTTAAGTGATACCGCCGCCCATGGACACTTTCAATGCCAGAGGGCTCGCGAGTGCGTTGCCGGCCTTTCAAGAAGTGGTACGCTCTTTTCTTGAAGGACCCTAAGTCGAATTGCTAAACTTTAACGCTAAAGCTACGGTTTCCTAGAAAAGCGGTGCCGTTAACCAACGGCCCTGCATTTTACGGTTGTTAATAACGGCCGTCTTTACGGTGGCCAAGCTGTGGTTTCCTAGAAAGTAGTGCGACCGTATTTTTGAAGTGTTATTCCAATTTCGTTTCACAAATTTTTCTTCACCTGAGCTTGTCTGAACTATTTGCACTTGATATTGTACAAAGCTTCATTTTTTATAACAATTAATTGTTCATCATTTTTGCTCGTCCAAGTCATTGTATTAATTAAATATGCGCACCGCTACACGCGAAAAACGGTGAACTACTGTTTATCACCGCTATGATGGCCGTCATGCAAATGACAGCATCACTATTTGACGTTACGGTGACACTCAACGTTCTCTAGAAAACCTACTCCGATGTTATTTATAGACAACGTATGGGTGACGTCACCCAACGTTACATTACGCCCGTTAGTTAATGACACCGCTTTTCTAGGAAACCGTAGCTTAAGTCTTGACTTTCAATCTAACACCTATTTGTCAAACTGTCTTCTGACGTTTGACAAATAGGAGTTTCACATTGTGCCAAAATTGACATTAATCTGTTTTATGTATGAACAAAAATAATATTAGATTTTTGAAAGCTACTCTTTCCCGTGTGTGTTCCCTGCTGTTTGGATGTACACACCGTCGGTAAAATATACAATTACAATTTTTAACGATGGTTTTTACTGGTTTAATTCTCAAGATTATCCTGAGATATATAGTTAGAAGTTAATTGAATTTTAACGATTCCAGCCACACGCCGTATACGCAAAGGACGTTCTTGACATAGAACAGTTTTCAACAGTGAAGGGTGTGAACTTAGACGCGGGTGACGACACTTTCTACGGAAAATTTAACACCGGATCCGTGTCCATTCCTTGGCAGACCGAAATGTTAGAGACCGGCTGTTTTACGGAGTTAAATGTGTTTTCTTCAGGTATGACTACAACCAGTAGGTCCCACCTTCCCTTCTTTGTATTGATGAGTCTTAAGGCATTCCGGTTTCCCCACGATGTTTCCTTCACAGTACAAGCGAGTGTTACTTATGCATGTTGACTTGTACTCGATAAGAGCCGCACCGCACCGTTACCGCATCGTGTGGCCGCGCTCTAAAACGTTGAAAGACAGATGGGCCATAAAAGCAGTAGACTAAATGACAAAAAAAGTACATAGATCATAGAGGAGGTAGAAAGTTAAATTATTCGCTTACAATCGCACAAAATTGCTGTTACATAATAATAAACTGTGGTGGTTTTAAATGTAAACTTTATAACTGTTGTATAACTGCCGAAGAGGCAACCATCGACTACTGAAGTTTACTTTTTAATTTCAATTACAATTTTAATTCAAAAGAAATAAAGACTATTTAATAACAATAGTAATATTTAAAAGAGATTTCTACATGTGTCATAAGATGGGAAGAAGTTTAAAGGCTCTTTTTTCCTACTAAAAGTGTATGGGCTGGCTTTACGACGCTTTTTTGAATAAAATATTTATGACATTGCTTTATGTAATCTATGAATACATATTATTAGTTTTTGTATGTCTGTCTCTATGTACAAGCTAGTCTCAAAAATGTTTTTTTGCTTTTGATACTATAAATTTAAGCTTAGGTTAGAAAAACATATAGATTTTGTTCTATTCCAATCTGATGTTAGTTAATAAAATTAATCAACATTTCCGGTTACAGCTCAATTTTAATAATTCCTAATAGAAATTTTATTAAAAAACATATCAATATTGAAATATTTATACTATAAGCATATTTAATATAAGATTTTTTTTTAGATGATACCGGAACAGAATGTCGCAGCTCTGATCTACAACTAGAAGCTACACTCGAGACTGTACAAGACGATAAAGGATGCTTTGTGTTCGCTAGAAAGGTATCATACAATATATCTATATATATAAAAATGTTATGTTGGTTTGTGTACGCTTCAAAAACTCAAAAAACTATTCTCAGCATGATATATAATCCGCATCAAGGATTGTTTTTATTTATTTTGTTTTGTTTTTTTTCCCACAAGTATTGCAAAATTAAACTTATATGAAATGTTTCTTCGTTTTGTTTCTTATTTCTCCATTCAATCCATTCCATTCTCCAACCATTCAATCACAATGTGCCATAGCGAAGCGTGGCAGGGAACAGCTAGTTTAATATAAAAAATATTATTTCAATATGAACACTTCAATTTAATAGTTTATTATTTTATAAGGCAGGGCTTTGACACAATGCGTCAATGTCAAAATTAATCGCTTCATCATCAAGTTCTTTACAAATATTACAATTGTAATAAATCAAAATAATGTATGTATGTTGATAACTTGGTGGTATCTATATAAATACTCGTTTTGGGCACTGTCAAAATATGTCAAATAATGCTTTTTCCTAAACATCATCTGTTGAAATATAATTAAAACTTGACAGCGACAATAATTACCATAACGACGTTAAACAAATAATAGTATTAATCTTATAAAATAAATAGTATTTTCTCTATTTACAATATTAACTTAGACAAGTCTAAGTTCACACTTACTTTTCCCTCATTTAGATTTTTCGACAGACATATATAAAACATATATAAACCACTGTTTCAGGTGTTATGCCCCCAGAAAAAAGTCCCTCAACGCTTGAGGCCTGTGCCCATCCCCGAACATTTGCTGCAACCTTCGTCTCCACCTCCCCAAAGCTGACCGCTTTTGTGGGTAGATACGATTTCTTTCAGCGGGTAGATCGAGAAAACATTCTATTAATGTGGGTAGTTTTGCGAGTAGCCGATTATGTGGTTAGCTGAATGTTTTATGGGTAGTTTTATAACTGACTTGTAAAATTGGTCGGACAGTCGAATGTTGCAAGTTCAATTTTGCGGGTAGGTAACGATGGTACAATATTTAAACGCACATATTTTAGTTATTCGAATCGAAAGTTGATAGACAAATTTTAAATAGTAATAGAGGGATAAACCTAATTTATTCCTCGCTGCTTTGAATAAAAATAGACAAATATTTCTACCCCATTTATACAAGGCTTTTGTTTAAGTCAAAAGGTTAACAAAAATTTCAAAAATTATACTCTTTTCTTTAGAAGAAAATAATTGTTAACATTTTGTATGCACCGTACCATTTGTTAACCGTAAATACCATTTTTGTATTCAATATTTCTTCTCGGAAAACGGATTATTTATCTGTCCAATAATCAAAATATATTTTATGCCTAATGAAATTTTGCCTCGTATACGTACGTTTTTATATGCATTTGTCTTCAGTACCTGTCAAAATGTTTTGAAGTTTCCTTCCACAAACAGAACAATCATGAACAATTTAGTTGTAAGCGATTCTCTTAATATATTTTATTTTCGATCGAATTTATTATGAAGTTTGATTCGCAGGTTTTAGATTAGAAACGCTTAATCTAATTTACCAGCACTTTAGTGCGTGATTTTTAATGATATTATTTATTATTTTTAATATTTGGGCGTAATTTGAAGGTGACTAGAGTGAGTGAGTGAAATTGTAATTGCTCTGGCTTTATGCGAAAATCGACTTTGTTAACATATCTATATGAATTAAACTCGAAAACTAATTATTTTTAAATATCCCAAAATATTCAAAATAAAAGTTCCTAAATAAAGACGATTATTGCATAAATATTCAAGGGCTTAGAATTATGCCATGCAACAGATAGCAGAGAAGGGGAATTTAAACACGGCTTTTTGAATCTAGAAGACTTGTAGTCTTTGGTCGGAGACAGATTATATTAGGGGCATAGATAACAAATGCAAGTTAAAGTCTCTGGTCTACGGCTATAGTGACATAATCTAGTGCAATGCAATTATATATTTTTAATGGAATGTATCAAATTTTTTATAGTATAAATCGAGCAATAATTTAGAATCGATATTGTTGATTCGGTAACTCGAAAATTTTTGTATTTGGTGTGTATATTCGTCGATTTGATAATTCAATTTTAATTCGTGTGTTTCGCGATGTCGTAGATTAATTAATAAATTTATCGTTGAAGTTACGAGCAGCTAATTTTAAAGTTGTTTTCTTACTATTCTTCACTCATAGTTCACAATCGTTTGGTGTATAATTTTCTAAATATGTAGTCCATAATGAAATGAAAAGATAATCGCGAAACAATTATTTGGAACTTTGTCAAATTGTAAATTTAAATTTATTTTTACGTGTCTTACAGCCATGTGTACATTGCCGGTTTTCTTCCATATTGTATTAGTGTAAGTATTAATGCATTTTGACGTCTACTTTTATTGTATTTTACCATTTTTAAATGCCTATTGTCTTTGGCGTTCGCTGTTAAAATTTTGTATAGAAATATTGAGAGGTAACGCTTGTGACTGTATAGTAAACATTTCTGAAGAAGCATTAGGAGACGTAATACTTGACACGTGTTAACAAACTATACGTTAGAGGCGTTACAGTTTTTTAGACTTAATCTTAGTCTCGTTTGGTCAAACGTAAGGTGTGCTACACACATAAATCATTCTATTGTTAGGTATTGTAATGTTGGTTAGTGTGTAGCACTCCCATGTACAGCGAACTTCATTATATAGCAATGCAACTAGAATAACATGCCAGTTTTGATTTTATTATTTTTGGTAACGCCTCACTCTACGAGTTCAATTGAATTTTTAATGTTCTGATGAAAATGCGTAAATTATTTTGACCCATTTATTCAAAAGGCGTTACAAAAGATATTTAGAGCAAAGGAACTACATATATATTTATGGGGAATTTTACGAGTTTTGTGGAGTATTGTAAACAGTTTCATTTTCATAGCTCAGAAATCATCAATATCGTCCATACTACAGTTTCTAAGAATATTCCAGAGTTTTGTGCAAGTGTTTTAAAGTTATTGTTCTTAATTCTGAAAGTACCCTCAAAACTCGTAACTACCCCCAAAATCGCACAAACAAGGCTGAGGGTTCTCTTCCGTTCTGACTGCTTGTCCATTCCACAGCTCAAACTACCATAGATTTAGATGTTATTCGTGTAAGTGTATCGTGTTGTGAACACCTGTGTCGTCTACTCGAGGGCAGATTTATTAAAAATAGGGATTGCACAAAGTTATCAAGTCAAGTCACCGCAAACTGCATACTTTTTTATCTGTCAATTACAAACTATTGTTTGATCGGGCAGGGTTTCAGCGCGTACACAAATCTAAGTAAAATATCGCGTTGATTGTGGGTCATACCAGACAAACAAATTGAAAACAGTCGTGAAGCCCATCCATCTTTTTTGTCTACCGATACAGATACCGGCAAACTTCTTGAGCATTAAACAAGGGAGTGGGGGAAAGTTTGCGCATCGTATGGAACGCGCGGGACACAAACGTCCACTTATTTACAATTTACGCGATAGACCGCCGCCGCGCACCATCGCCCACCAAAATTATACCTAAAAATCGCTTCTGCGCAGGCAAGGACATTTATCCAAGTTGTTTGCCGGTATCTGTACCAGATTAGTGTATTGTAGGTACTTTCATACATGTAATACTCTATAACAGCCCTATTAAACTATCGGTTGATATAAAGTTTGCAGTTTTCGGAGTCTCTGAGTATTTTACATTTTAACTTATCTTTAATATCTATTTGCTAAACCGACTTGTTGTTTTCTAAAGGTAAACAAAAGTCAATTCAAGAAAATCGTTATTGAGAAACGGTTAAACATTACTATTGGCATGTATAGAAGGGAATGAATGTATTTTTCGATAATTTCATTTCTTAATCTTCAACTTAATTTTGAAAAAGCAAATGTTAGCTACAAGTTGTATGTACCTTTCGATTCAACAAGCCCAGTTTTAAGCAAATTAACTCAGATGATAGAACAAATGCAAAATTTTATGAATTTGTCAATAATGCGTAAAGTGGTTACGGAACGATTTATTTATTATAAATTTTATGTTTAAAGAATATTCTCGATAACTTACCAATACCAATATAGGGTCCCAAATTTTAATAATCATAATAAATTATTAATTTGAAACTTAATGTTCCGTACCACTTAAGGTTGCCTGTGTCATACTCAAGAATAAGTTGTGGCAGAAAATTTTGAGATATTATTTTTTGTAAGGACGCACAAACAATTCAAATGCACAAAAGTATTGTTATTGGTATTTGAATGATAAATGGGTGTGATGATCGAGTAGTTTAGATTAGCTTCGGTACTGTTAGTTATTGCAGTATTTTGATGCAAATATTATAATTTAATAAGCGTATTCATAAATAAATTGACTCCGATTATGTGTTTGTTTTATTTATGAGCATTGTCGAATTATTTATCATTACTTTAATTAGATTCTAAAACTAAGTAATAAATTTTGGTAAGCAATAAGGTTTCTAGCATACAATATATTATAAATAGCTGAGTGAATGAGTATTATCATCGGACTTCAAGGGTGAATATAAAATACCATCCGTATCACCTTGACGTCCATTGGTCCACTGAGCGTTTCTTAAAGTTATTTCTGCCGCGCACCACCACTATTTGGAACCATCTGCTCACTGAAGTATTTCCAAACCATTTCGACTTAGGAGTCCTTCAAGAAAAGAGCGTACCAATTCGTAAGAGGCCGGCAGCGCGATTGCGAGCCTTCTGACAGTGCGAGTGTCCATGGGCGGCGGTATCACTTAACATCAGATGAGCCTCCTGTAACAAAAAAAAAACCTACAATGATTTTAATTCACAATAATGTTAAAATCATTCGGCGTATTCTTTGTGATTGCACATAACAACGGGGCATTGAAACAATTTGTTATCGCATAATTTTATTGATTACTAACTGATTCTGAACAGTCCATTTATATATAGAATTGCGTAACATTTAAAAATATTCTATACATTTTATAATAGGAAAGATGAGATTAGTAGGATTTGCAACTGATAAATTTATCGCATTTAAAAAAAGAAATGTGTGCGCCCAGTAACATTCAAAAGCTAGTACAGATTTTCAGAACATAATGTTGTACATTTGTAATATTTCACACTAATTGACTAGCTACAATATTCTACGGATATATAATCTACACATAAACAGTCGAACATAGAAAAAATTTTGAAAGATCATAACGACATTATCAATAGGCTAAAACACGGGGTTACCAGGCCATAAAATTATAAAAAAAAAAACACGGGGTTTGTTGTCTATATCCCCCTAATGACTATATTTTTATACATACCCGTGGGATTTTTAAACTATATATGGAACTTTATTAAACTACTTATAACTATATACAGGGAAACCGAGTCTCACGTTTTTATTAAGAGAAAGTATTAAAAAAATCATAACTTAAGGATTGTCTGCAGATATTTTTTTAATGATTATCGCTTATTCTCATTCGACTAAGTTAATTGATGTGGTTTTTTAAACCCGATTATTATTAAGAACAGATAAGGCACGTTATAACACTGTATTAATACAAACTATAGGTACTTAAATTGTAAAGATTTACATTTTTGTAACGAATAAACTCAAAAACTACTGGACCGAATTTAAACTTCTAAATTAGAACACTCTAACAAAATTATTTTCAATATATTAAAAAAATTATGCCTAGCCGTAATCCAGGAAAACTACTATAGAATGAAGAAAAGAGGATAAAATAATTTGTTAAATTAATAAGATCATTTGGCATGGGATCATTATAATCAAAAAAAAAAATTTATTCATATTGATAACTATGTACCGTTAATATTTAAAGATTTAAATATGCATTTACTACCAGTTCCCAAATCAAAGGCGTAGAGCTGGCGAGAAGAACTGGCAATAAACTCTGTCACTTTAATCGCTAATACCTACGTCATATATTATTTATCAGAATCTTATAATGTACACAGGTTTACGTATGCAGCTGATTATAATATTGATCTAATTTTACAAACAGTACCTAAAAAATCACATATAATTCGTATTTTCAAACAAATTTAAAACATTATTATTATATATTAAACGGTATTAATTATTGTACTAATTAAATTATCACGCACTAGCCTTTTTCTTTTTCACATTACTCTTATCAACATAAATACGCGGGAACAAAACAAACTTTCCGCTTTGTATATTCTTCGTTTCATAGATGGCGCCCTTCAACCGCCAAGACGGTTTCTCACAGTGTTGCCAACTCCTTAAATTCTTCCCGACTTGCAATTTATCTAAAAGCTTATTTGTTATATCTGGTATTATTGGCTGTAAAATTATTGAGCAAATACGCAAAGTTTCGAGTGTTAAATGGAGTACAACATCTAACTCTTTTTGGCTTTCTGGTTTTCTCTTGAGCTCCCAGGGTTTTAAAGTTTCGAAGAACAAATTGGCTAAATGTAAGGCGTGTATGACCGCATCCACTGCTTTATAGAATTGGTAGTTTGAATAGTGCGAGCGACATATGTCTGTAAAAAATATTATTAAATAACTATTTTGATAAAGGATTGGTAAAGTTTTAAACACAATTTAATTTAACTGTTTACATATGTTTAAACACAAACTTATACAATACACATTTAATTATTATATTTATGAAGGTTATAGACATTCATTTACCTGGCAACCTTTCCACTGCATCTAATAACTGTGACGTCACTTGGAGCTGGCAACACTCTGCCAATTCTTGCTGATGTAAGGCGGGGAACTCACATCTTGGATTCAGGGCAGGTCCACAGCTTCTACTTACTAAATTGCCTAGAGTATCTGCTAGCTCGGAGTTAGCTATGTTGATAAGTTTTGTTTCGCTATAATCTATAAAAAATCTTATATTATCATCTGCCCGGTATACACCTACTGTGAATGAGAAACAGATAAACGATTTATATAAAAATATTTACACAGACAATATTTTTTTGTTTTTTAGTACATTTAATGAATTGTCTGATTTCGTAGCTAAATATCACAATTGTTTTGAAGACTAAAGAATTTATAAAATTTCTGTGTTTCACCGCAAATTTCATAATTGTCGCATATTTTCAACTGCATATTTAAAAAAAGGTTGGGGTGTACGTAAATGAATCCTTTTATTTGAAGAAAAAGATCAAAATAGCATTATAATATATAATGCAATGTCCTAAAGTAAAGTGTGATTTAATTATTTAAATTAGAAAATGTCTACTACATACTCATTAATTCGATTTCTTTTTACTTTAAAAATTAAGAACAATACAAAAACTTACTAGCGTCATCCACCATTGTTGCCTCTCTTAACATTAAATATCTAAGAGCATGAGACGCAGCCGTATGCCTTGGGTCTACCACGTTGTGGAGACTTTTTGACATCTTACTGCCATCGACCGTCCAATGACTATGGCAGAGCAACTGCCGCGGCGGATGCCACTTGACGGCCATTAGGAATGCTGGCCAGTAGATGCCGTGGAATCTAGGAAGGGTAACTCCACTTATGTATTTCTTTCTTAATCTTGCTGATAGACGCTAGACTAATATAAACATAAAAGAACATTACACATTTTTGTGACAACGTCTTATAATTCGATGGAGCCGGCTGCACGCACGATAAAGCATGACGCATGCGACGTTACCTCGCTCTGACGCGTTCCATTTAAGGCTTGAAGTGCAAGCGAGAGCGCGGAACGAGCGACAAAGAGGCACAATTCATTCGTTAAAAAATTGACATAATTGTTTTTATGCGTACAAATATACGTAACTTGATCAATTCAATTTACCTCCTTCTCTATATCCATCAAACAAATAAAATTAAAATTATCTTTTGAAAAATGCAACCATTCCATCAGTATTTTCTTATGCCGTTGTCACGTTCAACTATCGTCAGTAAACCGACTTTACATACAACAGATTCTTTGTAATGTAACAAATTCGTCTCAAAACTCAATATATGATGTATATTATAATACAGTCAAACCTGGATAAGCGAGAGTTCAAGGGAGCACAATCTCATTCTCGCTTATAGAGGTTTCTCACTAACCCGAGTTTCTTGCTAATGTAGGTACATGGGTAGCGTTTCTCTCTTATAGAGGTAAGGAGGAGCAAGTACGAATGTAGTAAATATGTAATATGATAAAATTATTTGCATAATGTGCACAACATATTATGTACATATATATTGTATTTTATTTAGAACTAATTTACACTTAAAATTTCTGTTTTCTGAAATTTGAATGTTTATCTCTAACTGATAAATTTTGTCGAATATTGCTTGATCAACAACCGCCGCGCCGCGTTTTCAAAGTACACTCAAACGCATTTAAAGTACATAATATAAATAAATAAAGCCCGACTGTCGCTTATAGAGGTAAAGATAAGTAGCAGTCTCACTTACGGAGGTCCATGAGGGAAAAACGACTCTCTCTTATAGAGGTTTCTGTTTCTCGCTAATAGAGGTTTTGGGAGCTTAAAATGACGGTTCTCGTTTATTACTCTCACTTGTAGAGTTTTCTCACTTATCCAGTTCTCACTTACCCAGGTTTGACTGTATATATATTATTTTTTATTAGTTAATTTATTACTAAGTAGGTATAACCTTATTATTGTAAAGTCGAGGATACGGTGGACAGAATAATAGCAACCAAATGATGTTCTATCGTTGTTAAATAAAATTCGTCTTAGAATACACTAAAAGCAAATTTACTTCAATATATCCTTTCCGACAACTTGTACATCTGCAGGCCAGGGTCTGCCCTTGTCCTTCATCTGGTCATCATCGGGGTATCCGCAGACAGTAAGGTAGTTTATTAGAGCGTCCAGCCACACGTATATACTCTGCTCTTCATCGTCCGGCACCTGATATATCAATCAGTATCGTTAGTACAGTGACCGGCGCGGCGATAAATATTGAACGTTGAAAAGACAAAATCGACTAAAGGACTTTAAGCAGAAAAATAGATACAGTTCTATAATATAGTTGCCGCATCAAAACTTAGGCTCCTTCAAGAAAAGAGCGTACCAATTCTTGAAAGGCCGGCAACGCACTTGCGAGCCTTGCGGGCGGCGGTATCACTTAACATCAGGTGAGCCTCCTGCCCGTTTGCCTCCTATTACATTTAAAAAAAACATACAAGTTCTAAATTGAAATTCTGATAAACGATAAATCAAATAAATCATTATTTTGTTTGCATTAGGAGATGCATAGATTGCCAACGTGCAAGACCTATCTTACTATCTAATAATAATAGTACGCCGGGAATTGTTTTACATTTATGATTTTATATAGGAGCAAACGAGCCTACTCGGACACCCATTTTAGTGTATGCGTTCCTTATCCGTATCTTTATATGTAAACAATAGAGGACAACGATCACAGAAATTTTAATGATACTTAAAAATACTTACTGGTATAGCCCAATGCACCCTGGATGCCGGTCTACTGACGGAAATATCTGGTAGATATACATCGTTTTCAACCATTTCTTGCAACTGCTTTTGAAATTTGTTAGGTCTCACTACACCATCTGTAAATATATTTTCAAGTTTACGTAAGCAATATTGCAATTTTTTTAATTTATTCCCCCCCCCCCCTTCTCGTGTCAGCAAAAGTAAGCAAAAATAATAGTACATAAACGTAATGTATGGGTAGTATGTGTAAAAAAAGTACTGTAAGTTACTGTTGACGAAATCAAAGGAAATCCCAATAGTGCTTACGTAATAATTGGACGGCCCCACATCCTATTATAGATATTTTCTCTATTCATTGGCAATGATTAACCTTAATGATTAACATATTATTATTCGTCAATTAATTATTTATTGTTACTGCGGATTATATTTTTTGTAAGTAAGATTGTTATAGTAGAAAGAATATCTGGGCCTATTGTCGAAACAGATCCCTAGATAACTGAAGTAAGGTTTCGCTTAGAACGTAGTACCTGTCTGAAGCCATTCTCTGAGATGCTGCTTGAATGCGCTCAATCTAAACATATAGTTTGTCTCCTCTGTCCATTCTAATTTGTGTCCTGATTCTATTGATACTCTAACCTAGAATTTAATTGGTGTATAATAAACGTTAATACTTTTTCGTATACGTATGAAATTGATTAAGTATTGACCAATTATAATATTTTGTGTATTCAAATGATGAATTGGGTGGATTCTGCTCAAAATTGCCGTCAAAGTTGGTTCAACTTTCGGTCTTATTTCTAGAAAGGTAATTTGTGCCGATCTCTAATACTTCACTGCGAAATATTTTTTTAAGCCCTTCCTATTGCCGTTTTAAAATTACAAAACTATAAAAAAAAATTACGTTAGGGGTATTAAACAAAACAGTATATTAATTAATTGCTTCTCTATATAGTGAAAACCAAAAAAACATGGTATCTCACTGTGGGATGATCGTTTTGATTGATTTTCAACTGATTACTGAACAGTGAACTGGATTGGAAGTTACTTAACCTAATATAAATATTATACTAAGGTAAAAGGTTACATAAAAAATTGCTATTTGCTAATTGAAATTCCCATCTAAGACAAATAATGCTCAATAAATAATCAGTTAACACTACGTATATATTATATAATTTGCATAATATATAATTTCTTTAATTTAAAAGGGGGACGGCGCGTACGCAGTCCCCACTACCAAAAATTACGCGTCCGAGTTATCCACATTAGGGATAATCGCAGAGGTCAACTCAACCGCAGTGCAATGGAGGAGTCTCGCTCTGGGGGAACCGCCTTGTTGATCACGGTAACCCCTACGCCAGGTAAGTATGATTACACAAACTCTACGAATCTATATATATCAGTTGACAATCATTACAATACCGCGTTCTGTATTTCTGGTTTTGCTATAAGGCGCCATCTGCTATGAATGCGCTGTACTAATTTATCACACAAGTTTATCCCGCGCAATCTATTATAAACCAAAGGAACTAAACAGAATGTTTAGACTCATAATATATTATAATATGGAATATGAATTCCAGGTCCTACTTAAGATTTATTTTGTTAAAATGTGACGAATTTACTTTTGTAACACTTTTTTGTTCTATTTTAAAATTATTTATTCTTGATACAGTTATCTATTCTCTAACCAAAAAAACTTTCGTCTTTTTGGTTAAACTTTTTATGTTAAATTAAGGGATAAAGCTATGTTTCAGTTAAATCCATATATTATTTAATTAAATTATTATATAAATAGCAATAATAATAAATTATTATTTAATTTGATATAATTGAGATTAATTTAAACATTTACTGCTCCAATAAAAAAAATATATAATTTTTATAATTCACAAATTTGATGAAATATAGTAAAAGATTTTGATTTGATTATTCAGAGGAAATATTTACAGGCTAAATTTCAAAGTATGTAGTAAGATAGTATTTACTTACCTTGCCATCAGGTTTGTCATCAACTCTAATCTGAGCATCAGGCACAAATGCCTCATCATTCACACTATACCATCCTGAATACTTAGCTTTGTATATATAGTCTTTTTTAACTAATTTTTTCTGAAAATTTTTTTGAAAGAAAAACTAAGACTTTATATCAGACTTTTAAACAATTCTACTAACTGCTGCTTACTATCTAATTGCTAAAACTATCAATATACTTGTGTACATTTTTATTGATTAATGAGTAATCATAAAGATTTAATTACTAGTTCTTAATTTAAGTATATTTCTTTAATAAACTTCCTCTTTTCAGAAAAATGTATAACCCAGATTGTACATGTGAATTTTATGTAAATTTTGAGTTGAATAAATATATATATATACTATACTATAAAATCTCAGCTTACCCAAAAATGCCTAACAGCTTTTTTATGCCTCTCCTCTGTAGTTCGTACAAAATCGGTAAACTCAACATGAAAATCTTTAAATAAATCTCTATATTCCTGTGATATAGCTGTACAGTAGTCTGGTAGAGAAAGGTTCACTTTAGCAGCAGCCTGCTGGATCTTAGTACCATGTTCATCTGTGCCTGTAGCATTTAAATATGTTACAAACTATATGGCATTATTTTATGGGAGATATTTACTCAAATTTTTTTGAAAGTCTAATTTAAAAATAAAATAAAATATCTTTATTTTGGAACATAAGATACATGTATCACTTATTCCACGTCATTTAATTTGAAGGCATCCCTACTCATCGGCAAAGAAGACAGAGGGTGTAGGCCGAGAGAAAAAGCCGGCGTAAAAAACTCTCGGTACTCTTTTAAAACAGCAAATTTTTTTTTTATTTTAAGAACTATAGATTAGAGAAAATAATAGTATAATAAAATAAACCCTACCAGTACTAAAGATCACATTTGTTTCAGGATTTGTTAATTTTTCAAACCGTTGTATTGCATCTGCCACAACTGCAGTGTACAAATGTCCTAAATGAGGTGCTGAAATAGTATGAATATTTCACTTTAACATCTCGAGATTAAATTCTGATTTTAATATATTACCATTAACTTACCAGCATTAACATAAAATATTGGGGTTGTTATATAAAATGGCCTTTTCTGAATGACTGAAGACAATAAACGAGTCGTGAGACGCATTCTAATTTGTTAGTAATCAATAAATACTACATATGTTTCATACAACAGAGCATTTCTCCAAGTTCAAGTTCCTGGTTAGAAAGTAAAGTTGAATCTTGAAAATCATTAAAGAAAGATAGTAAAGAAAGGTTATCATTTATTAATCAAAATTATTGTATACCATAATTGTAAGTCCATAACAAAATTATCAAATAGGACTATATAAAAAATTAAAAGCAATAGTTATGACTTATAAATGATTTTATTATTTAGTCTTAAATCGCATTTTAGGAGTGAGACGTATTTACCATACCAGGTTTGTAAACCAGGGCTTTGCTTCGAAGGACGGCGCCCTGGTACGGGAAGGAAATACTTGCAAGTATGAAAGTATTTGCTGTGCTATCGGGCGAGAAAATACTTGCATAGGGAATCGATCCATCTTATTATACAAATAAGAAGCAGAATCGTATTTGCAACAAAAAATACGTGAAACTTGCAAGTATTTTTTTCACTGAGACCATTATGGTCTTTATTCTTAAAGTGACACGAGTCAATTTCCTATGCAAGTATTTTAGTATTTTGGCGGCGCCGATAAAGCCGCGAGAAATACTTGCAAAAACTAAAGTATTTGCTGTGCTATCGGGCACAGGGCTAAAAAATACTTGCATAGGAAATCGATCCATCTTATTATATAAATAAGAAGCAGAATCGTATTTGCAACAAAAAATACGTGAAACTTGCAAGTATTTTTTTCACTGAGACGATTATGGTCTTTATTCTTAAAGTAACACGAGTCAATTTCCTATGCAAGTATTTTAGTATTTTGCCGTGAGCCCTTCGTTTACAAATAACCGTCATATACTGATCAAAATAAGGAACATAATTGTATTAACATTCAATAATCGTAACTTTACTCTTTCTTTTGACTAGTTCACGCTATTCATTCTTATGTCTATACACAAAAGACACATAATTGCGTGTACAAAAGTATTGTTTTAAAAAATATACTTATGTGCCACTTAAAGTTTGTTTATTTCAAGTAATAGTTTAGTTTCCGTTTTTTTATTTTTTGTCAGTTGTGATTTGAGTGCGAGCTTGTTACGTCAACGACTAACCGTGACCTAAATTACAAGCAATTTTTCGGGAGTTTATTGATTTTAAAGTCAATTTTCGATTTATTATATAATATAAATTAGTGAGTGTATAAAATATAAATGTATAAAACTGTTATTTTTTTAATACTGTGTTTAGTTTAGTTTCGCGAGTTTAAAGGACCGACAATTTTTGAACTCGAAATAGGTAATAGAGTGTAAATAAAACTGTGATTTCGTCATTAGATAATAGTTAAGTTACAAATATTTTTTCCGAAGTTTATTGAATTTAAAGACAATTTTCGAACTATTAATAGTGAGTGTATAGATGTATAAAACTGTTATTTTTTTAATTCTGTGTTTAGTTTAGTTTCGCGAGTTTAATGGACAGACGATTTTTGAACTCTAAATAGGTAATAGAGTGTAAATAAAACTGTGTTTTCGTTATTAGATAATAGTTAAAATACATAGTTAGATAGGTAGAAACTTGTGCTAAATAATAATATAGTCACAAACCATGGCTCCAAAGAAAAGTTTGGCTTGGGATCATTTTGTGGACAAAGGTGAAAATAAAGCTGAATGCAAAATGTGCAAAGTCATTATCTCATACAAATCAGGAGTGTCAAACCTTACCAAGCATGTACAAAGAAAACATATTTCCGTTAACTTAGTGAGAAGGGAACAACAAGTGGATCGTCAAGAAGAACAAGAGGTACAGGCGCATACTTCACAAACTGCACAAATTACGGCAGTCAATACTGCTATACAAACTATCGCATCTAATACGATAAGGTCCAATCCGAACCCATCCAGTATTACAGCATTCCTTCGGCGCGATTGTCAAAAAATAAAAAAACAAATTGATGATCATTTAATGAATTTGTTCATATGGGACTTACAGCCTTTTTCAATAGTAGAAGACAAAGGATTTCGCGAATTAATAAATTTTGCTTTCCCAAATTATACAATACCATCACGAAAGTATTTCGCCAATAATTTATTGCCGGGGCTATATGAAGAAATAAAGATAAATACAAAAACAGCTTTAAATGAAGATGCAAAAAGTGTATGTTTAACGACCGATATGTGGACGTCACGAAATAATGATTCTTACCTAGCCGTTACGGGTCATTACGTAGATAAAAATTTTATCCTTCAGTCGGTTTTACTGGAATGTAAAGTATTTGAGAGCAGTCACACGGCACTTCATATAGCACAAGAATTAAGAAATGTGGCTCAAGATTGGAACATTTTAGATAAGGTCCTCCTTGTAGTGTCGGACAACGGGGCTAATATAAAAAATGCCATACTTCAATTAGAATGGAGACATTTTGGCTGTTATGCACACACACTTAACCTAGCAGTACAAAAAGTGTTATCCCACTCAAACGTAAATAGCATAATAGGCAAAGTAAAAGCCATAGTATCCTACTTCAAAAGAAATAATTTAGCCTGGAATAAATTAAAAAAGTACCAGGAGCAGGCCAATAAAGTAGTGAAGAGGCCAATTCAAGATGTCGCTACAAGGTGGAACTCCACATTTTACATGATAGAGAGGTTTGTCGAACTGAAAGACGAAATCAAATGTGCTTTGAGTAATTTAGACACTGGCAATTTGATTAATCTTACTACATATGAATGGGACATTTGCCAGTCTTTGGTAGTAGTGTTACAACCATGTGAAGAAGTGACAAGAGAGATGAGCGGACAGAAGTATGTTAGTGGAAGCTCGGTTATCCCCTTAACGATTGGTCTTACCAACGCTCTCAAAGAAATCGCAAGTCAGACATATCGGCAAGAAAATAATATTGACATTTTTCCTGATGAAGTGGAAATGTGTCGACAGGATCTGCTTTCAGAAATAGGCACGCGGTTTTCTAATTTGGAACAAAGCCGAACTTATACCGTCGCTATGTTTTTAGACCCGAGATACAAGTTATACTTTGAGAACGAAAATGTTGCAGACAGCACTAAAAAGTATATTGTGGGCTTAGTAACCGCGATGATAAATGAAAATGAAAAAAATCAGTCTTCAGCATCCACTTCTAATATATCAGATAGCCAGGGGAAAAAATCTAACAGCCTATTATGGAAACACTATAATAAACAAATGCACAATGTGCGGCCAGCTGGCACAGCCAATAGCAGAGCCATAATTGAGACGCAAAAATATTTAGATGACACAGTTTTGTCTCCAGACACAAATCCTTTGGAATGGTGGCGAATAAATCAGCAAATATATCCAAATTTAGCCAAACTAGCCAAAATTAAATTAAATGCAATGGCTTCTAGCGTGCCTTGCGAACGTCTATTTTCAGTAGCAGGGAACATATTGACGGAAAGGAGATCCCGACTCGGGAGTCGAAAATTAGAGCAATTGTTGTTTCTCCAACAAAATAAAAAATGATGATTGAGAATTCTATATATATATATATATATAATAAAAAAAAGTTGTACATATATAAAATGAAATGAAATCTTTTAACTACGCCTGCTAATACTATATTTCACAACTAGCTGATAAATGACCGTAACACTATTAGTAGCAGACAGTCCTAAGCCTGTGATTAACAAAACAAAGTAGGAAGGAAAGATTTCATTTATAAAAAGCCGTGCAAGATTGTGGTACACACACTGTACGATACGATTGCCACCAAATACTTTCAAGTATTTTTATACCTGGTTTTCGTACCTGGTATTTTTACATACTCGTACTTGGAAGCCCTGGTATTGAATTTTGCAAGTATGTCTCATCCCTATCGCATTTATTTATTTTACAAAATCAAAAAGGAAAATCCACAGACCAAGTAGTAGTATGTAGTGAAACTTTTAGACACGAACTGTCGTTTCCATACAAATTTAGTTTTCGACTTTCTTCATACATTACGGCACTATTACCTACCTACTATTAAGGCATCTTGACTAGGCCACCAACTTTTAAAATGAAATGACCGCTAAACTCAAATCAACTGTCCTACTATTGAGTATTGGATAACTTTAAATGCCTCCAGCCGCATCCAAAATTAAACATTTTTGTTCAGAAATTTGGCTTTTTTATGTTAAGGCTGTTATTCGACGTATTAACAATATCATTAGTTTTCTATTTTTGAAGTTATACTTCTTTAGGCGCTTTATGAAAAATTTATGAGAGTGAAATTTTACAATGCGCGCGCACCTGTGACACAAAATTAGGAGTGTGATTATAGTGCGCGAGCGAGATAGATAAGATAATCTACAAGTAAAAAGAAAAAGAATATGCGTGAAGTTCGTATGCCAAGAATTTTGAATGACCATAATGACATTTGTCATTTACCTTTTAAACAAATAAAGGAGTTTTAATTATTTTTTCAAAGAAATTTAGCAATGCTTTTTGAATTATAATCAGAAGTGATTTAAATTGAATATTTAAACCAATACTAATTAATATTTGTGAAAAAACTGTGCTCATCAACCTTCCTAAGTGCTTCAATACAATTGAGGTTAACTATCCGTAGGTATTATTATTATCGAGTAATGTTTTGATTAAAAAAATGACCACATTGTTTAATCAAAACATGTAATTTTTCTGATTTAATCTAGCAAATATAAGGACAAGAGACAAAAAACAATTGATGAATCAGTGTAAGTGCACTAAATTGAATACAAAAAAAGAGTTGTCATCTTATCGCTGTGAAACATCAAAAACTGGAGGTGGAACAAAGCCAAACTATTTTTAATAATGCCAAAGAAGTATAACTTCTTACGCGCGTACATAAGTACACGCACCCTTTTTTTTATATTTCAGTGCGGAAACACTGAACTGTGAGACACACCGCAAGAACCTCAATTTTTGATACAAGTATCTTTAATAATCTTGTAATAATAAGCTGTTGTCATGGTAATGAAAGTATAGAATAATTATGAGCCAATTCTTGAATCCCGAACAGGCATTTTAATTTAAATTTCCGAATTAAAATATGCCACCCTAAAAATTTTATGGTCCCGATAAACGCTTATTTTTAGGGGGGCCTACCTTTGGAAACCCGATGGAATTCCTTCTCTAATAAATACGATATGTGAACATCTAGCAACCGTAAGATGTGACATATTATGATACTACTTAACTAATTGACAGTGACATGAGACATCCAGAATTAAACTGACTGTCAAGAAGCGAATGAAAATAGAAACACAATTTTAAAAAAATTCAATACGCCGCAATACAAATTTTTATTCTACTTGCTATCTGCTTCTGATTCTTTTATTGTTTTAAGATTTACAGTTCCAACATTTGTTAGTTTTAGAGGAGCAGCATTGATTGAGATACTAAAATGGAAGACTACGAAACCGAAAATGAAATAAAAAGGGACAAGGTAATCCATGTGTGATATTTAAATTTTCTATAGTAATCTTTATTGGCATATTGAAAGATACTGATATTGAATTAACCAAAATAATATTTTGACGAATGTGATAAATATATGTCTGCATGTATTTCCAGGACCGGAGTCCATCTCCTGATGTAAAATCGACAGCTGTGGTCAAATACACCGCTTTTCAAAGTCCAGTTGGGTATGCTCGGCTGCAGTGCAACACTGACCTTAATCTCCCTCCCTCCAACTGGGGAGGGATAGATACATACGGTTTGAAACAAATTTTGACGAGGGGTACAGGCTTATCAAGGTAAATATAGGGACCAATTTAAAAAAAGAGGGTTCATTTCTAAACAAAAATATTTTAATTACAATTAGTCATTATATAAAATAATATTTTAATTTTAAATGGGAGAATGTAATTAATATGAAGTGATGATCAGTTTCAGAATGGCACACATGTTTCCCGATTGTGTAGGTGAAGTCGATTTAATATCTGATGCTGAGTGCATTAAGAAATTGCTTAAATTACCTTATCAACCAAATGGAACTGTAAGTAAACATGATTAAACCAAAACACCTATAATATTTTAATTTGACAAATCATACAGCTTATTAGTTAATATAACAGTTTCTTGAGATAATCAAAAATTTTCAGGTAAGCATGATGGTGCATAGAGTACAGAACACACTGCTATTGGATGACTTTGATGTTTATGACTACCTGATGAAGTCAGAATGGTCTTGGTTAAAGGATTTCTTCTATGAAAACATAATTAAAACTATGTCTGAGAAGGTACATTATTTATAGTGAACGCATTATTTACAGTAGTAACCTCTGATTGTAGTCTTAATTTTATTAAAAAAATTTTTGGTTGGTTTGAATATAAAAGACTGCCTTTTGAATAGTGAAGATGAAGTTAGCATTAACATGTAAACTTAACATTAATGAACTACATAAAGAGGAATATTTTCTATATATTTTTTATATCTTGGATAAATAGTATAAGCCATATGGCATAGAAGTCTGTTTGCAATTATTCCTATAGAGTGTTTACAATAATTTCTGAGAAAATCTAACAGAATTATGTGTGTAGGAACGTATGTCTCTAACTCCATCAAGAAGTGCAAGCGCATTACAACTGACTCACAAGTTCCTGTCGCACAGTCTGCTTGAAAGGCCTCAGCCGTTGCCTGCTCCTGTTCCAGACACTCCTGATTGGATTTCTGGTTAGTTTAGGCGATTCTACTAACACCAAATTTAATTCACTATGTGTCAATACTTAATGATTTGAAATTCAATGAATGTAATAAAGAAGCTGCCGGTACTGTCCTTCCTCTCTAGTTTTATTTAATTTGTTAATGCTTATAAAGTTTACTGTAGCATCATGTTCGTTGGATTATTTAGTTCTGCTGTTTTTATTGCAGCACAAAAGTGTTATAAACTCGACAGGAATCTAATTTTTTTGATCTCTTATTTTGTAATTAAAGAAGACGAATGTGTGGTTATGTATCATTATCTAAATTAATAGTTTAGTAATTTAGTTATTTTACGTTTGCCACAATAGGTCCGCACCTACCTGAACCGGAATCACGTACAGAAGAATCGACCCCTGAGGACTCATATAACCGCAATGTACTATGGAACTTTGAAGATATTCAAATGTTAATAGGCAGCAATCTCCCGATATTTGGCGATAAGGATCGACCATGCGTTAGTTTGAGGCTGCGAGATGCGAGGGAGCCTATCAATGTGTTAACAGGTACACAGAACTCATATATTCAAACTGTATGTAACTGTATTCTTACAAGGTGTACAATGTTTGCTATGAAATGTTGTTGAAAAAAATCACAATTGAATTGATCAAGTTACATTTATTTGTACGCATAAATACAATTATGTCAATTTTTGTGTGCAAGCGAGAGCGCGGAAAGAGTGCTCTCGCTTGCACTTCAAGCCTTAATGGAACGCCTCAGAGCGAGGTAACGCCGCATGAGTCATGTTTTTTCGTGCGTGCAGCCGGCTCCATCGAATTATAAGACGTTGTCACGTCAAAAGATTAATAAAAACGATTAAATTCGTAATACCCAATTCGGCAGTGCTGTGTGATGGTGTGAAAGTGAGGGTTTTTATTTAAGACAATGTATTGTTTTCATATTAAATGTTTTCTAGGTCTCTTAAAGTCTGGTTGGTTAATATAAAACGAGAATAAAAATATTGTTGCGCACTCTTCCAAAAGCTAGTAGCGCTGAGTTTTCATGCATCTATATTAAACTTATAACAATTTGTATATAAATAAAATTGACACTAATTTTAATTCTCTTCAAGGCAAATCAATACAAATAATAAGTATTGTTATTTTTGTACTTTTCGATTGCTTGGTAGTAAGTGATTTTTTGAAGTTATACTTCTTTAGGCGCGTTATGAAAAATTTATGAGAGTTTTTAGATGCGCCCACCGTGACACAAAATTAACAGAATGAAGTTGCCCACGGCAGATGCTATGGCATTAGACATAATTTAAAAATAACATTCGAATAATAATAGAATTTATGTTACACTTATAAGATTATTATTATTATCTCATGTTATAAGAGAATAATAATAAATATTTATTTATTTAATTTTTCAAAGGTAAACTGAACTTTATTGACTGTTATGACTCCTTTTCCAGTCTTTGATTATTTCATTGTAATTAATTATTTGCATGCAATCAAAAACCATTTTTAATAGTGCCAAAGAAGTGTAACTTCTTACGCGCGTACATAAGTACACGCACCCTTTTTTAAACTTTACTTTAAATTCCAGGAATTGACTACTGGTTGGACAATTTAATGTGCAATGTTCCAGAAGTCTTAATGTGCTATCATTTAGACGGCATTGTACAGAAGTATGAGCCAATGAAAACCGAAGATCTGCCTAATATGGAAAACTCCAAGTTTTCACCAAAAGTCATAAGGAATGTCGCCCAAAATATTTTATCCTTTTTGAAATCTAATGTCACCAAGTCTGGACATACGTATTGGTTGTTTAAAGGTAAGTTTATTAGCTAAGTCCGTTATTTTAGTTCTAAATTTAACCCAAATTTATCTGTCATACTCATACATAGATTCGATTCCATATATGTCGTGGCCCAGTCGTAAAACTGATCCTTTTATGATATGTCCGGCGATTTCATAAGATGACTATTTTTAGATTTATATGTACTGAATGGTTACAGTTGAATCCACAAGTCTGAGTATGGCTATTTTCCGATTTAATCCGGTATTTTTTGGTTATGAGGCAATAATATATAGCTAGAGTTAGTTCGGTTGAACGCACTCAACTCAGAAACAACTGGGTCGAATTCTAAAAGTTTTGTGTTGTTTATTGATAGAAAAAATCGGTTATTGTAAAGACGATAGCTGAACGTGACAACGTCATAAGAAAATAAGCCTCAGAGCGAGGTAACGCCGCACGAGTCATGTTTTTCGTGCGTGCAGCCGGCTCCATCGAATTATAAGACGTTTGTGACGGATTGTGTGGTTTTATGAAACTACGGTAAAAGTGAAACTTTTTTTCACATTATAGACATTTAACTAAAAATTTTTTGAATAATATTCCATTAAGGGTATAAAAATAGCTTTATCAATCTTAATGTTATACTTGGAAAATCGGAATAATAATGGGAAATAATAAAAGTAGAAAGTCTCCAACTAATATTTTTATTGAACTCTGTGTCTTAGAGAGTACGACATACATAATACTTAACAATTATTTAGATTATATAAACAAAATAAATAAATAACAACATTTATACTAAACACTGATAAACAACATTTACATTAAACACTGACAAAAACAAACAAAATAGCGTGGACCACTGGCACAAATGAATAATAGTCTATACACAACACGGTCAGCTGCTGCGAAATATAGGCGCCGCCATATTGGCCTTGGCTGCTATGACGAGCGCCTTTCACTTTATTCCTACTCCGCGGCCGACCGTCACGCGACATGCAACACACATACGAAAAACTTTGAGACGATGTAATAAAAGTTTCACTTTAAAATCTTTAGTCAACATCGTACTACAACAAGTAAGCTTTTAGAAAAACTGCTTAGTAAAGCAAAAGCCCATTTCAGGTCCCCACGATGACGTGGTAAAGCTCTACGATCTGACGTCGTTATGTCCCGACAGTCTCGACAATCCGTTCACGACTCCAGTCGCGATGTTACTGTACCGTGTTGCCCGTAACATGAGAATTATGAATCGGACGAAACATGTCCGCCAACTTTTGGAACATGTAGTGCAATTGTTGCAAGTGGAAAGATATCCGCAGATTGTCGCTTCATCCCACTATATGTTGTCTGATTTGTATGTACCGGCGACGACTAATCCCGCATGCCCGGATTTTAAAGGTTTGTAAAATTAAGGATTATTTAAAACCTTTACTATATGATACGTTGACAAAATTTTGATTTAAAATCGTTTAATTTTACAAAGGACAAAAATTTCTTAGTATTAGATGATTTTGTTGTGACAATAAACTTTATTATTTTTTAAAGCCTATTATATTATTATTAGCCCTTATTGAAGTTATACTTCTTTAGGCGCGTTATGAAAAATTTATGAGAGTGAAATTTTACGATGCGCGCGCACCGTGACACAAAATTCAGTATGGGCGCCGAGCGTGCCCGTATTAAACAAATAAAGCAGTTTTAATTATTTTGTCAAAGAAATTTAGCAATGCTTTTTCACAAAGACCTATTTATACTTAGTTAAAAGGTTATGAAACATACCTAGTTATTAAATTGAATTAATAATATAATATAATAATTATTATTATTAATATTAATTAATAATTGAATAATATACTAAATATTAAATATTGTTGAATTATTAACGCCTAATATTGATTATTAATTATTTAATATTTTAAAAAAATAAAGAAAGCCAAAGAAGTATAACTTCTTACGCGCGTACATAAGTAGGTACACGCACAATTTTTTTTTTAAATTGTGATATGTAATAATTATTATTAGACCATCAATGAACTTTCCATTTATATGGGCATTTAATATTCACTCGAACGGTGAAGAAAATATTGTGAGGAAACCAGCTTGCCTTGGACCCAAAGAGGCGACTGCATGCGTCAGGCACAGAAGGCTGATTACCTACTTGACAATTAGATTGACCATGAGATACAGAAATCTGATACCCAGGCCTCAAATGATGTGATTTTTTTAGATGAAATTCTAGAGCCGGATGACGATTCTGATTTCGGAAACTCAGCTGAGTTTAATGATAACGTCGATAGAAATAGTGAGGGAGACACGGAGAATGAAGAGAGAGAGGTAATTTTTATCTTTACAAAATAAATGGAAAGAAGAAAGATCAGAAAAGAAAATGTTCATTTCAGAATAGTGTTAGTAATTACATAAAAAAACAATTCTTATTTGAACGCTATTGCGTATAGTCTGTTATTTTCGTGACGTATTTGCTGAACCAGTAATTATGTAGTATCTTTTAATTATTTTATTCATATCTTGCGATATTGAGGCATCTTCGTAATAAATAACGTGCAAGCAATCCCAATTTGTAAACAAAAGAACGGAGAAAGATCGGTAGATGCTTACAGTCGAGTTTATAACGGGCTAGAACAATAAAGCGATATTACTTAAAATTAATTTCGGCAGCTTAAAAAGTACTTTTGTTTCTTTAATCGTTATTGAGGGTTGCGTGTAATGCAAGCTAACCAACCAAAACAGAGTGACCTCGACGCTTTAGGGGGTTTGTCGTCAAATCGTACACATCAATTATATTAGAACATAAGCAAGCTAGTAAGGGAAAAAATAAACAAGCATTCACAAAATAAAAATAAATAAACAATAATAACCAAAACTAAAAAGAAACTTAAACATTAAGAGCACGATAAACAAATTTACGGTAAGTTGAAAGGTTGTTAGGGAGCGTTCAAGTGTCACGAATTTGGGGGGGGGTCTTTTTGTAAAACGTTCCGATGCGGGATGGTTATTGAATTACTCGTTATTGTTAATATTATTTTCGACTTTCCAGTACTTTACACCACATAATGGTAACTTTTAGGTATAAAGAGTCACTAGGTGATCACGAAATGTTGTAATTAAGTTGTAAGAGCGAAATAGCCTATTCACAGTTCATTAAAAGTAGCCATCGAGGCGTAGGTACAAATAAGCGATAAGTAATGTTATCTTAATCTAAGTACTTGCCTCCCTCATCTTTGTAAAAATATTGAACAGGAGAAGAAAACTGAGGACAATTTAGAGGCAAAGGGAGATAGTCTCGCGTTACAAGTGAGATGTCTGACACTAAAGGATACAGGGAACAAGAACACACAACATATTGGTGTAAGATTTCATTAATAATTCTCACATATAAATAACTTAAAAATACAAATTGTTTCTTTTTTTCGATTTAAACCTTTTGTTAAGAATAATCTTTACATTTCGAAATAAACTTTGACATTAAGTAATAAATTTAGTATATGTATTAAAATATAATAATTCGTTTTTTAATAGAGTGGAAAGGAGAAAGAGCCGATCAGTTCGGGTCTGGGCGTTGAAGTTTCGGATAGATGTGGCCGAGCATTGTCACATGCACTCAAAGGGTTATCAGCCCTGCATCACCTTACTATTGATAAGGCCAAGGTGAGCTTAAAAAGGATTTTATTAGTAATGCAATTAATAGTCCAATTATTAAGAATTGTTTATTTTTTTTTAATATTTGTTATGCTGATCAGGAGTTTACTGTTATTGTAAAACAAAGTCAAAATGTAATAATTATAAATAGAATTTAATTATTTCGTCAAATTTACCCAGTGAAAAATAAATAAATCAGTGGCGCTACAACCTTTTTTTAGGTCTGGGTCTCAGATTTCTGAATCTGTTTCATGATCATTTGTCATAGGCTAGCAGGTGATCAGCCTCCTGTGAATGACACACACCATCGACTTTTCGGGTCTAAGGCAAGCCGGTTTCCTCACGATGTTTTCCTTCACCGTTCGAGTGAATGTTAAATGCGCACAGAAAGAAAGTCCATTGGTGCTGGGGATCGAACCTACGATCTCACAGATGGGAGTCGCACGCTGATAAACACTCTAAAATACCGTTCTTAGCACGTTACGGTAGCCTTTTTTTTTTATGGCTCTGGCACGGTTTTTTGCATTAGCCAGCGTCAAGTATAAGATTTTTATAATTCGTGCTTGCATAAGAAATTCGACCGTGTCCTCCATGTACGGTTTAAGCACTCGCCCGTTACAGCACAACCCTCCCAAAGGCTGAGAACAAATTTAAATTAAATTAAAACTTGCCCTCGAACCGGGAATCGAACCCGGTACCCCTCACCTAACGGTAGCCTTTGTAAATGAAGTTATGACAAATTTCCATAGGAAGAGGAACGCGAGCGTCTCAAAGAGCAAATAATAAACGAAGAGCAACACCCGAAAATGGCCAACCCGTTTGAGCCGATCAAAATGGACTATCAGCCAATGAACAAGAAAGAACCGAAAGAACACGTATCAAGAAGCAGACGCCGGAGACGCGAAAGAAAACATTCAGAGAGAACTGGGAATTACCTAATCGAAGCCAAATCGAATGTTGACGAAAACGCAATTCTCATACGCAAAGAGAACAACACATTTCCAAATTGGCATGAGCCGAATAGGGATGACAATTTCGCCTGGAAACTGCATTTGAAGACGTTGTTATATGAGAAAATATGTCTCGCATACGCAACCCTAGCGGAATATAGTTACGCCCACGAACAATATGGGTTTTCTTTGAAATACATAGAACTTGCCAGCAAATGCCAGAAATTGTTAGGCAGTATGATTATCAAAAGTAGAGTTGTGGATGCGTCATGTCTTATTGGAAGGATTGGGGATAATTTCTTTCAACTCAGCAAACATTGGTCCAATCTGGAACAGTACCAGAAGCAGTTGGAGATGGATCATGAAATCGATAAGAAAATTCGACACGAGATTGAAAATGATTTGGTGGATGAGACTGAAGTTGCGTGTAATGATTTCGATTTGGGTGAGTTTAAATACTAATAATATAAATCGCGGATTCTCTTAGTTTTTGGAGATATTTTTTTTATTTCGAACAGTCGTTTGCGAACTCGCCAACTGTGGAATCGACTCCCGGTGGGGGTCATTACTACCGATACGATCTCCAATTGTGTATACTCTTCCCTCAAAAGCCGGCAACGCATCATCTAAAATGGGAGTCCATGGGCTGCGATGACTTCCCTTTTTGGACGTTCCTTAGGCTTGTTTAAAAAAAAATTTTGTCTTATCTTATCTCTTGTAAGTGTCACCTTTTATTAAAATATTACGTATTCTCTTAATAACCTGTTTCGATTTAGGAAGATAAAAGTTAAATATACAATCAAATATATTTAAAATCTGCTTTTGTGTATAATGTATATTTATTAATAAAGGAAATTTTTCCTACTTCCGATGAAAGTCAAAATTGATTAAATGACCCAAAATTTACACGAACGGCCAGTCCATCACTTGAAAATTGGCAAAAAACTCCAATATTCTCCCCGATATAACTCCGATATTTCAATACATACAAGCGGCATCCATTACACACGACGTGAAAGGAATCGAAATAATAAAATTAGCCTATCTTAATATAACATACGTGTCACGTTGTTTGTCCGCTATGGACTCCTAAACTACCGAACCGATATCAATCAAATTTGCACACGGTGTGCAGTTTGATCTAACTTAAAAGATAGGATAGCTTACATCGCAATTTTTAGCCGCAATGTTATTTTATTGCAAAATATTTGTTTATTATTTAATAGTCACAATTCTAACAGATGGCGCTGTGTTGAAAGTACCAACGTTTCACATAAGCTACAATTTAATGGCATAACCACCAATAAAGCATGTTGGTCCCCATGACTGGTGTTCTCCTACCGTTTCCCTTGAATAGTTTAATTATTAAAAATCAATTACAGATATATCGCTACCATCAAGCGACCTAGAAGCAATGAAGTCATCGTGTGCGTATT
This sequence comes from Pieris melete, assembly GCA_963693345.1. Taxonomy (NCBI): domain Eukaryota; kingdom Metazoa; phylum Arthropoda; class Insecta; order Lepidoptera; family Pieridae; genus Pieris; species Pieris melete. The sequence goes on along the minus strand of CAVNZK010000297.1, from coordinate 3,091,092 downwards.
ACCGAAGGGCGAGTGACGCAGTGCCGGGTGGCGCGCACAAGCGAGATGAATTGCAACGGCGCTTGGCCACTGTTTGCAACGCACTCGCAGTCAGATATATGAACGATGGACAACGTAAGTTATATACTTTTCCACTGGTTCCTTTGCAAAATAATATTCATGTGAAACATCTATAGCCGCACGTAAAACCGGCGTGGCGACGCATGCAATGGCGACGCGTCGCCACGCTATATTATGGTATATACAGAGGTACACACCCTATCCCACTATCAACATACACACACACTAACATACACACACACACACACACACTCACACACACACACCCTCACATTCAACTGTATTTGTGCTATATTGTATTAATTTGTTTGTCTACCCATATAAGTATGTTCCCTTTGTAAACACTGTGACTTTGCTGTGGAATGGAAGCCTGGTTATCCATATCACAGGTTCTTGCCTAGTTTGGAAACCAGTCTCCCAATACCTTTTCAATTCAATTGTTATCTTATTGTTTTTGGGAGAAAATAAAAATTATTCTTATTCTTATTATTATTCTTATATATATACCGTCTATATGCAGTAGTGTGTACGGTGTGTGTATTTCGAAGTTATTGATTAAACAAATTAAGTAGACACGATTTAAAATAAGTTCGTTCGTCGTTTTGTATTAAATGAAAATAAATGTTTATTCAATAAATAGTCATCGTTATCTGGAAAAAAAATTGTAATATTTTATTTTATCATTATAACATATTTAGTTAAGTCAGGTATAATTTTTTTTTTCTATTTAAACATCGACGTTGTCACATGCCATAATAAAAACTTCGTTATAGTTGAAAGTTGGAATCAAACTTAGTAATTAAAATAATTTGAATATCGGTCAGATGTGTCATCTGACAATTTCAAAAAATGATATTCCTATATATAAAAAAAAACTACTTAACACTTGACCAAACAAAAAAAAATAAACGTGGAATTGTAGGTATACGAATACCACTTCCTTCAGATTTATGAAGTCGGTTATAAAAAAAATAAAATTAGTTCATACTATAATAATATTTAATATTTTTATTAAATTGTTCAAATTGACTTTGTACCTTGCAATCGTAAATTTTTTGACACTACAGAAAATGGGTTCTATTGCGAAGAATGTTTACAAAAAATAGATAATATTTTAATAAAATCTTTTTTTTTTTAAGTTGTTTATAACTCCGTTTATTTCTTAGAACTCTATACGAAATATGCAGAAGAAGCTGGCGAAATATCTGCATTTCCAAAAGACATTCGTGACCAGTTAAAATCCCTTTCGCATATGTCTGCGGAGTGCTTAGATGAGGCCACGTCGATATTCGAATCGGTCAAGGACGTTCCGAATTTGGCACTTTTGTACTGTAATAAGGCCAGATACATGAGATTCAAGGCGCATCGGGAAAGAGATGGGTCTACGTAAGTATAATGCTAATTTACCAATTTAACCGTTATCTAATGTAATTTTACGACATAATTCATAAAATACGCTGTTAACCTGATGGGCCTCGGATGGGGCGCCTAAATTTTGCTGCCGCGTGGTTTAAAAAAAATTAAATTGAAACCAATGACTATGAAAATAACATGAGTACGACACGAGGTGCTCGGTGATCGTGCGCCCTGCGGGCGTTGACCACCGTTCAGATACCGGCAAACATCTTGGACAAATGTCCTTGCCTGCGCAGAAGTGATTTTTAGGTATCACTGGGAGGGGTGGCGGGCGGTGGTGCGCGTAACGTGTCGATCGCGTGATTGGTAAATCAGTTGACGTTTGTGTCCCGCGCTGCGCAAACTTTCCCCCACTCCCTTGTTTCATGTTTAAGATGTTTGCCAGTATCTGTATTGCCACTTTGAAATATGTCTCGAGAACTCACGGCGCGCGGTGGGTGACAGCGCGTGCGTGGATCTTAGATACTTTGCGTACTACAAGACGGAGATTTTAAATAACGGCGGTAAGTAGAACGCGTCATATCATCTATAACCGGAGATGTAAATTTTTAGATCTGAAAATCGTAGCCTATACAGCAAAGCCGAAGACCTGTACATGGATGCCCTGAAGATGCTGGGTCCTCGTGAGACCTGTGGAGCAGCAGCGGTTTGGGATCTGGTGTCTTGGGAACTCTCGTGTCATCTCTACACTAAAGCTGAATCGATGCAGGACTTTCCGGAATTGTATGGATGTGTAAGTACTAAGATTTATCAATTTAAACATTATTTACATTTAACACACATACATAAATACTTATTTGTTCATAGATAACACACTTATGAACTTAAGAAATAAGAGAAGTACAAAATGTAAATTTTTGAAGTTATACTATATACTATATATATTAGGCGTGTTATGAAAAATTGATGAGAGTGAAATTTTACGATGCGCGCGCACCGTAACACAAAATTAACAGAATGAAGTTAGTGGCGCATGTTGGCACGCACGCCGCCTCTGTTCACTGTGTATTTATATTTATAATATTTATCCACATGCTTTGATTTTCTACATTTAAAACACGTGTTTTCATTTTACAAGTGCGAATTTTATATGTGCGTCTGAATTATAATCAGAAGTGATTTAAAATTCAATTCAATACTGATTAATATTAGAAAATAATAATAGATATTAATATTTATTTATTTAATTTTTCAAATGTAAACTGAACTTTATTGACTATAATGTCCCCTTTTCCATTCTTTGATTATTTAATTGTAATTAATTATTTGCATGCAATCAAAAATCTTTTTTTAATAATGCCAAAGAAGTATAACTTCTTACGCGCGTACATAAGTACACGCACCTTTTTATTATATTACTTAAAAAACAATACATAAGTGACAGATACAGATTCAAAATATTCACATATAAGATAGGCTTATGAACGTCAAAAAAGACCCCAAAAACTCAATGCCTGTTCTCAAATCGAGGTAACAAAAGAAAAGAGATGAGAGAAACGCTTTGCCGCTGTTTGTAACCGCCCAGTATAAGATACAAATTCCTATCATTAAATATTAATTGTGATATATTGCGGCTAGGATTAAGAATAATCAATATTTGTAATATTTATTTATTTTGATATATATAGCAGTAGGTACCTTTTCGTCGATATAAAACTTATACAACCTCTTTTACATAATTTTATACAAAAACTATTTAAATATTTATTTCCAACATACAAATATACATTATTTTTAAACTACATAGTAATTATATTGAATTAAAAATAATATATATTTTTTTAATTCTTTGATTTTCTTATTTGGTGATTACGACAACAATAATTATTTACTTTTCAACACATATTACCCTCACATTGTCTATGCTTGAAAACGAAATGCATTTTCGTAGATTCCTATAAAAAATGAACGGCCCCTATCCGTTAAAGGTTTTATTTAGAACTACTCGCCTTAACCAAAAATGAAATATGATTTCATTTTCAGGAAGTAATGGAAGTAGCGGATGCATTCAAACACGCGCTGAAGTATTGTCTACTAAGCCCCGGTCCGAGGCAGTATCTTTACCAGTTTAGAGCCGCCATGATTTATCACCGGTTGGGATCGTTGTACCATTCACAATTTAGGTATGTAACATTGAATTAATGATTTCAAGCAACAAAAACGTTTTCCAAAATTTCACCACTGTCCAATATGTGTGTTGTGATGGTTGACAAACAGCGAGTTCAAACATTATGCTGAAATTCAACCCAAAACCCCCAGTAAACCATGTTTTTTTAAAGTTCTAAAATTGTCACTTCTATCATTTCCAGAATTCATTTAGAACATGTACACCTCATCATTTAGCAAGGCTTCGTATTGTTGATAGTAATATTTGTGAGTGTGGAGAAGATATGGGTGACCTCGACCATATTTTCTTTTCTTGTTCCTAATATGACCTTTGAATTCCTAGCGAAAAGTATTGCCATAAAAAAATCATGATCATAGTCATAATACTTTTTATAGGTTTTCAACATTTGAATTAGGAATCCAAGCGATTTTATAATAACTTTAATGTAAAGGAGATTAAATATTGTTATAATCTTCAAATGTTCTATTGTCTATCAAGCCATGGATTTGAAGTTCTTATTTCAAATATTACATTTTTGTTTTCTTATGGAAGTTACGCTTACTTGTGTAGTTAGTTAGTCTGTGTAGTATTCGCTATTTAAAAATAATAATTGGGATTGGTCGTAAGTATACGAGTATGTCAATGGTCATATACTCCACGCTTCTTGACTTATACGCCATCTAGTGGCGAATATCATAATCAATTAAGATTATTTATTTCGAAATTTTCAAACGGATCAATTGTGAATAGAAAAATTCAACCTTTTTTTTATTATTCTACAGATTAACGACAGAGGACGGTCCCAAACGTCGTACGTTATTGCATGCAACTTGCTCGAGTTACCAAGAGGCATCTGTTCGTTTCGCGGCGCTTGAGGACATTTTTATGTTCCTCGGAGTGAGGTTGGAACACGTGGCTCTTATGGAAGTGCACGCACAAAGTAAGAAATTGAATTGCCATCCACGATTTTCTATTAGAACAGTAATTTATTCTAGAGATTCACAATATTTACACAGACGAAAATTTAATGGGTTTTTTTTTCAGTATCTCCAAACGTCAAACTAAAGTCCTTACAAACTGCTTTAGAACTCTTACAGCAGTCGCACTCCGTCTTGATGCTATTAAAAAATCGCGATCCCGAAGAAAAAGACACAAGAACTGAGGAGTGCGATGAAAAATCGCTCAAAAATGAACATGGCCTACTCTCATTATTCGAAAACAGACTTCATCAGATATTAAAAAAAATTATTCAGTATTGTCGATCAAAGACTAACAAAGACTATGAAAAAATGACAGATATGTACAAAAAATTGTATTGTGCAAGTTTGAAAATTGTTAAAAATGACGATATAAAATTGTACGCGGCGAGTATTTGCGATGTATTGAATAGTATGAATAATATTGCTAAAGAATTTGCGTAAATTTACTGCGATACTATTTCTAGCCCAACCGCATCTTTACGGTCTTAATATCGAATTTTATGCTCTTATTAAAAAATATATATTATATTTCGTCTCTTTCTGTCAACTGGTGTCTACGCTTTGATTACAAGAGACAAACGAATACTTAAGTTTATTTGATGCAACAGATGGCGACGTTTGTTTGTGCTTTGGCTACTTCATTTTTCTATAAATTGTTACAATTATCTATTTAATTTTAAATTCGTGCATGCTCTATGCACAACCCAATTTAAAAAATGAATTCTTATTAATATCGCTGCTACTGTGTCCCTAAAACTTGATGTATTATTTATAATATGGTCTCTCGTTACTTGTAGTTACCATGGTTACGATTCTTTATATATGAAAAAAATCTAATATCATTTTTTGTTTATTTAAAAAAAAATTCAGGAGCTCATTTATATTACCTGGAAATTGTATCTATTTTAAGGATTTCCTTTTTATAGCCAAACATAAAAGGATTCCGATTGAATAAGAACCTTTTTGAAGTGGGAGGGTGGGTACATTGTGGTATACCCTATATATAAGTTACCCTCACTTTAAGCGATGCAGCTCACTAGCACTAGATATTTTTTACGAATAAAAGTTTAACTTCTGACTAGCGCGATATATATTTACAAGCCGTAATATACTCTATATTCTACTTATGTCATTTACGATTTCGAAAACAGTTATTTTGACATTCGTAAGAGGACATAGGTGAGCTGAAGCTTTTGACAAAGAAGGGTAGTCAAAGTCGAGATTTAGCGTTAAGTAGTTTCAAAAACGTCTTGGATTTGACATACCCCTAAAACTCTAAAACCTACATGTGGACACGATATGTTTGTATTGTATTAAAGCGGTGTTTACTATCGTTAGTCAACTTTGTAATAAATAATATTATCGTAAAATCAACGTAAATAACGAAAGTGATTTGGTTTAAAAAAAAAAATAGTTACCTCAATATAAAATATGATATATGAGGTGAACTATACGAAGAAAGTTATTTAGTTGGAAGTAATGAATCAGTTTTATAAGTAATTAATGTTCATTATTGAGACTTAATGGTTACTTAAGTTGTATAGTGAATATTTAAGTTCTACCATCTATCTAGTAGCTAAAAGCTAAAAAGGTTCACCACCATTTGTCTTTTTTAAATCAGTCTAATTTAATAAACGGCCATTACATTTCGCAGCTGAGTTGCACCGTCCTTTACATGTAATTAGTTAGGTATCGAGCTTTCAATGGATGACTCTTGAGTTCAGATCTTAGTAGTTATTACCTTTCATTTAAGTGTATAAAACTAAAGTGAGGAGGACGCAATACAGTGTATAATGTATAATTCATGTTTAAATATTGAAGAAGTCTCGTAATTGATAAGATTGGACTGATCTGTTGTGTAAATACTTTATTAAAATATGTTTATTATTGGATGTTTCATTTTAGCAATTCAATACCACAAAACTTCAATCTTTGATCTTTTTGATATCCTATCCATTAAGTGTTTCGATGTTGTGTAAGGGTGCGTACAGACTATGTAACATATTATATAACTTGTGTTTTATAACACGTCCACATTATGTAACCTTGTTATTCAACATTATAACATAAAACAATACTGTACACATTAGAATAACAATGCAATATAACAATGTTATATAACCATTTTAAATAACAAAAGAAAAACAAAAAAACGTAGATGCTGGGTTCGTCCTAGCATACATATCAATAACAAGTTATAAAACATGTTTTATAACATTCAGTGTCCACATTATCTGAAACACGTTGTGTAGCAATGTTGTATAACATGTTATGTTATATAGTCTGTACGCACCTTTAGTCGGTTCACGACTTTATAATACCTATGCAAAAGTTAAGTTAATTATAAAAATATATATAATCATTTGTAAAAAACCTGGGATGCACAAAGTGCCATTTAGAGGAAGATTTGGTTTATTCAAGTGTAAAACGCATTCAGGTGATGTGAAGGGAGTCTGAGTGTATTTTAAGTCTTAGGATGCGATTTAGAGTCATACTTAGTCAGAACTGTAACAAAAGTTTAGAAACAAAACAACAATTGAGAAAATCTGCCCGTGTCTGCTTGATGATCCAACTCAACTAATTGTATCACAAAAATATGGAATAAATAAAAACGAACAAGTCATATCTAACATTTATTTCAACAAGTATCACAAAACACAGCCATTACGTACATTTAATATAAAATCTTTACAAAAGCTAGCATATTGACAAGTACATTGCTCACAACAAAAAATAAAACTGGTTTGTGTTCATCATGAATCTTCATGGTTATTGCGAGAAATTTCTTACAAATTCATTGTAATTATTTGACAACTTTTATTTAACAAATAAAAGATAGGAAAGATTACACTAGAATTATATCTTTCGAATTAAGGAGTTTGTTATTATTGCCAGACAAACTGACGTCAATTAGCTTCGAAATAAAGCCTTTAATAACATGACATATTTTAATCAGTTTTACTGTTTATCCTAACTATTTTTGTACTTTGGTACATCATAAATTCGTTTAATAACTCGTAAGTGCGTTGGTAAATATATCTAAATATAAAAGGCACTGGAATAAATCCTAAATCTATGTGAATTTAATTCTTATAAAATAAACACAAACATTATATATATATCCCGGTTTCAGGACAATTTTTTTTAATATTTTGGAAATAGAACCCAAAAATCTAATGGTGCACGAAGTAGTTTTTGAGTGTATTACAAACAATTTATTTTGAATAGGAAACACATTTCCTATTCAAAATAATAGTATATATTAAATATAAATAAATATATAGGATCGATTGCGTTAAAGAATCGCTTAATAAATAAACTAAAACAATTAAATTTTATTAGTCTATATAAAAATTCAAATTTAACAATTTACTATAATTACGATAAGAACTTAATAGATAACTATAATACTAACAAATATTTTTATATTTTCTTACTTTTTTAAGCTCGTTTATCGAACTATTTTAACTAATGTCCCAATCCCCAATGGAGTTTGGACACATATAATCCTATTCGTAGCCTCTGGCCAAAAAGCTTGGTCCCAATCATAACATAATCTCACAAAACATAATTAATCTAAAAAGGATTAAAATATATCTTGGACTAAGTTGTGCATATACATTATGCCTTTTCTTGTCTTTGTTTTCTGAAAAACAAAAAATATAATTACTATTTTTCTTTGGCAAATACTGGTAAGTAAAAACAATTTTGATATGACAAAAATACGACGGGAATGTTTACTACAAACACTTTATCCTAGACTCAATAATATTTTTTTTCGTAGATGGATATCGATTCTATGAAAAAGGTTGAGTTTAGGAATGTTTAGACTTAACACTCGGTGCTATCTACAAAATGTTATATTAAAAAAACATTTAACTTTGATATTGAAATTAATGTTTTACCCCGATTAATGAAGATTAAGAAAAATGTTAAACTTACCCAGCTCCCAACATCTCCTGTATCTCCTGGAAGCTCTTGCCCTTGGTCTCAGGCACAACGAACAATGTAAAGAAGAAGGCAAAGACACTACACACGCCGAAGATCCAGAAACCCACAAACATCCCCAGGGATGCCGATATGGTTGGGAAGTACCTGGAATGTTTTATACATTCAATTATTGATCATTCCCATTTTTAACCAACTCCAAAGAAGAGGTTATTATTATAACTGTATGTAATAATGTTGAAATTGGATTATGTATGTGTATGTAGTATGTATAAGTAGAAAACGAGATCTATTCAGGCTTCAAGCACGTGTAATAAGTGTTCTATGTTTGAATGTCTGTCCACAAATTGATCGGTCCATTCCAGCTTAGAGAACAGTCTAAGTTTCATCCATGCATTCTGTACATGTAGAATGTAGGAGGTATTACTTAATTACTTTTTTAAACTATCACAGATTTAAAAAATATAATTCATTCAATTAATGGTGGTCCAATCTTGTTTCCATACTTCAAGGGGTAGAAATTTTGTAAGCCAAAATTTTATCAGGCGTTATTATAAACAAAATAAATAATTGTTATAATAATTCAAAATAAACTAAATCCTAAAGTGTAAGAAGCAAAAAAGAAATAATTTTTAAAATATAGTTTAACCAGGACAACCCAACAGACTGAGTTTAAATAAGAATAGGCAGGTTCCGCTTGGAGTAGAGCCTAACACGTTAAGAAGCACTCAACGTATCTACTTATAGTCGCAAAGACTGATTGTATGATTAATATTTAAAAAAAAAAACTAGGTTTAAATATTAATATAAAAAGTTAACCAACATTTAAAAAAACGTACCTGGTAACCAAGAAAGACATCACCCAACAGAAAGCAGTGGCAATAGGTGACGCTGCAGCCTTCACTTCGATGGGGAACAGTTCACTCATCACAGCCCAAGGTAATGGTCCCAAACCCCAGCAATAGGTAACAATGAAGACCACAAGGGACAAAATAGGCAGGAAACTGATAGTATCCACTACTGGACTGTCGTTCTCTTGTAGAAGGAAGAACATGCCGAGCAAACCCTGGCGGATGAATTTAATTGATAACAACTTGAACTAAACATAATGTATTGGAATTTAATTAAAAATAATAATCCAGTGGCGCTACAACCCTGTGTAAGGTTCTTGACCTCAGATTGCATGCGTTTCTTTGATCATTTTTATTTCAAAAACAGCCTTGCTATTCTGTAACTCACTTTTCGTACTCACACAGCGGTTTTCGCATCGGCGCGGCGGTCGCTCTCAAATCAGTCGTGAAGCAGTCATTTTATGATTTGAGATTCTGATAAACAATAAACTACAAGCTCCCACCTTTTCAGAATGCCAAATCATAAAATGACCGCTTCATGACTGATTTGAGAGCGACCGCCGATGCGAAAACCGCTATGTGAGTTCGAAAAGTGAGTTACAGAATCGCAGGGCTGGTGATCAGCCTTCTGAAACATGACGTCGATTTTTGGATTTGAGACATGTTGTTTTCCTCACGATGTTTTCCGTCACCGTACGAGCGAGTCTTAACATGTGCACGAAGACAGAAAACCATTGGTGCACAACTGGGGATCGAACCTACGACCTCAGTTATCAGAGACGCACGCTGAAGCCACTATTAAATTGAATCAGATGTTACCTAATCAATTCAGCTTACGATAGTATAAAGGTAAGAAACTAATAAAACAATTGTCTACGTAAAAAAAAAACAAAAACGGGTCTACAGCCCTTTTAGATCTCGGCCTCAGATGTCCGTATAAATATATATCTCGTGATCATTTTTATTTTTCATTAGCGCCTTTCAAAAACTAATTTAAATCTATAACTTAACAATAATGAAGAATAAGACTTACAGCTCCAATAGCAGTTCCACACGAGGAGATGAGGAGAAGAATTCGTCTACCAAGCCTATCTACGACCAGCGGTGTGATGAATGAAGCTACCACCTGAAATATATCTTTTCTTATAACAAAAATATCTGATGTAATAAATAAGTAGGTATTCATACTTGTTTAATATAATACACAAAGTCGTAGATTAAATTATCTCCATTGATAGATTAATTATAGTTTTGTAATTATAATTAATATCTAGTAATAAAAGTCGGATTAGAGTTTGACCTTGAATCAATTCTAATAATAATTTTCAAATTATCTTGTTTATAATATACTTCAGAGCTTAATTGTATATAACAAAGTTGTTTGCAATAAGAACAACGTCTATTAAATTTCTACCTCAAATTAATGCAAAGTTCGGTATTTTTTCGACTAATTCAACAGTTATATGTATCTAAAGTACAGGTGTACCTAACTAACATTGTATCTAAGTCAAAAAAACTTTAAAATCAGCAAGGTTTCTATAATATTTATGTAAAAAGTCCTGCTTATATACAAAACGATTCCAACTTAATGTTTTCACGCTTAAACTTTAAATGAATTTTACAAGGTTATTTTTAATAAAAGTAATGCATACCTGTACAGCCCCAATAATGATGGTTGCGACGGAAGACTCCAGAGAAGTTCCAGATGCATCGAAGATGTCAGTCATGTAGAAGAGAACAGCGTTGATACCACAGAACTGCTGGAAGAAGACCAGCGCACACGAGATGTAGAACGCTTTGAAGTTACTGCCGCGGAAGACATCAGCAATCTAAAACAAATTAATGCATAAAAATTTGGTACGGATCAGATTACTTTGCTCGTATTTCAAATTTTTTATTCGTTATTTTATTGTTACAATTAATTAAAGATACAATTAAAAAAAGTAATGTGGTGTATTGATCTCCTTACACACATTTTGTATAACAAAATATTTATTTATTTATTATCGATTAACAAGAATGTCGAAGATGTTACTGCCAGTTCTTTTTGTAAATTTTCGTCCTCGATGAGTGAACTGACAGTAAATGTAGACCCTTTAAATGGTTTTTTTATTGACGTTGCATTGTACAATAAATGAAAAAATAATATTTTGATTGCAAACAAAAGACTACCCCAAAATCACAAGATCAATTACACGAAATGTAATAACTAATTCGAAATTGGCTTTCGTGACGTCGTCTAGTCTTAATTATTAGAATTGGCACATCAGAAAGTTCCAATGACGCAATGTAAGTATTTGGAATTCGACAACACAGATACACTTCGTTATTGTAATCTTACCGTGGCTGTCTTCTCCAAGGAAGCCTTCACTTCCACCTCCATTTTGCTGAGCTCAGCTTCAACACCCGCGAGGGAGCGGCCACGGATCGTCGCGAGACATTCTGCTGCTGCGTCTCTGTCATCTGAATGAAAAAAATAATTAGAAAAACACGCAAAACTGAACTCGACTAAGACAAAATACTGTATTATATTTTCATTGTGTATATTCAAATGTAACTGGGATGTCACAGATTCATGTAATACAGTTTTCACGAGCCTAGGATTTCATGTCAGTAACACTTATTATTATTACGGAATAAAAAACTGTTAACAAATATCTAAAAATAAGGAAATATTTTAACACAATTGAACGTAACAAAAGCCGAACGTAACAAAAGATACACGAGTCGTTTGTTGATTCTGATAAAAATTAAATCAATTTCTACTCACTCTTTAGCAAGTAATAAGTTGGAGATTCCGGCATGAAGAAGAAGAGAACGCAGAAGAGTGCAACTACAGCTACACCTACATAGGCAACTGCCATATACGAGATATATGGTCCAATGCCATAGACCAACAAGAAACCCAGAGTGATGAAGGCTTGAAGGAAAGACCCGAGTGCACCACGACTATCATCCTGCAATGAAAAACGGTAATTACAAACGTGGAAAAACAAAGGACTTAAACGTGAAAGTAAAGTAAATTTTTAACCGAATATTTAGATTTATGCATTTTAGATTTTGGTTATTAATACAGGAACGTTAAGTTCGACAAAGATTTTATAAGAACTCGACACATCTTACGGTTAATAAATATGACAAATTTTTAAAACTGGTGTACACAGTTATTAGTGTCAATTAATTAACAATCGTGAATGATATCTCTATATTTTCATACATTTCAACCGTAAAAGCAAAAAACTTAATATTTCTTTAGATAGATTTTAACTATTAATGCACACTTTCCCATATTATTTAGATTACTAGTGTCCTATTCCGGCTTCACACGGCTAGACATTTATCTCTTGATATATTTTGGAATCAAATAACTCGGGTATAGCAGTCTAACAGTCCCTAAATGAATTTTTCATGACAGACCATTACTTTTTTTTTGAAAACTAAGAAAAATGTAAATCTTGCCTCTTCATAATATAAAGTATAATATATATATATATAACATTCGCTCATCCTTGAAAAGTAAATCTACACAAATATAAGAATTTAATAACAGAGCAAAGATTAATGTAAATATAATGTCACAATATTTGTCAAGGTCGAAATCCGTGATGCAATGAGATAACCCGACCCGTTTAATATTGAATACAATGTACAAGTTTGTAGGTTAGGAATAATATAAATAGAGTACGTACCAATAACATTGTTTTTATGTAAACTTCAAGATGACAATTCTTTTTACAACCTTATATTTATAGCAGTGGTTATCAGATATCCTTTGTGAATGACTTTCATTTAGTTTAAAACTAACAAAAATACTTAGTTCTTAAACTCAAACTCAAAAGATCTTTATTCATGTAGGTAAACAATTACACTTATGAATTGTCAAGTTCAATTAATTGTAAATTTACATTTACTACCAGTTCGCAACTCATGAAAAAAACTTTCCGCCACTCTTTTTAATCGCCAAGTATTGTCATACAAATTGTCTTACTAATCTAAAAAATATAGCACTCGCAATGGACTGAAGTTTTCTATTGAACATTTTCTGGGTAATATATACCTACCTTAGGTTAGATTATTTGGTATTACGAGAAAGCGTATTTTGTATTGCTAATTATTTGGAATTGCTATTTACACCAAGTCAGATATTCGTAATTATACCCAATAAATTTTAAAAAGTCACATATCGAGTCTATTAAGTTATATGCTCACCGTAGCAATTTCAGCACAGTACATTGGAGATATAGTGAAGACCATGCCGACAGACACGCCCCAGAATATACGACCAGCGAATAAGTACGCCATAGTCTTAGCCACCGCCACCAGGATCCAACCGATAAATAGAGGGATGGTGGCGGAAATCAAACCCCATTTTCTACCGATTTTTGATGCTGCGAAACCTCCGACAAATGGTCCTACAAATAATAGACAATAAAGGGACACATTAGTGATTATTACAAATAAATTATACGCTAATGTTTGACTTATTATATCTCATGTTTTACTTTAAAATAAATAATTTTAATTGCTTGCCTATTGTAGTAATTTTAAAATCATAATTTTGTGATGAATCTTATTTATCTCTCTTAAGAGACAATTTAAAATACTGTTTAGTCGTTACGATTTTATTTATATTGCTCAACTTACCAAATATAGCACCAATGGTGAGAATTGATCCCATCCAAGCCAAGTCATCAGGAGTGGGTATGGTTTCCAAGGGTGATTCGTCAGTCCTGTTCAGCTTGGAGTTGATAGGTGCCGTCCATCCCATGTTGTAGCCGAGACTTGCGATGAGTATGTTCGCTGAAACGAAACGTGGTGGTTATAGATCCTCTTGTATTGAAATAGTATTTTCTCTTTCTAAAAAATTCATCGATCTAATTGCAACTAAAGGTTTTAGTCTCTTTCTGTCAAATTGCATATACACTGTAACGAAATGAGACAAATGAGTACTCTAGTTAAAACGGTTCAAACAGATTCATTTTTAAGAACAAGAGGGAATACATTCAGCTGAACTAAGCTTAAAAACTAAATGGGTACAGCTTGTATTTCGTGCATGCCTGATTTTCAGTAGTTTAAAGTATCAACACGCATTGTTTTGTATTTACAACAGAATCACAACCGGCAGCTGATATATACAATATACATATTATATACTACATATCCTGAGTTAATGTTTACAATTTTACATACTTTATTTTATATTCGTATCGAAATAATTGTTTATTACACTAATTTTATAGTCGTTTACTGTTAGTTATGTACACCATTTTATAAATCTCATAAATTCGGTTTGAATCTACCAACGTTTTTTGGAACATTATCTGCCTGCTCCAAGGCATATTTAAAAAAACCTTGACAATAAGACGTATTTAAAATATTTAAGTTTTCACATTTACAGTCCTACACACAATTAGTTTAATATAACATATGAATGGCGCCAAAATCACTGCTAATATACGCCGTAAATTTTCCCCGTCGAATCTCCTTAAATGTTGGTTGTCGAGTAAACATAGGTTTATAAAGTAAATAAAAAAACTTGGTCTTGGAATTATATTACAATTTAAAATATATGACATTTTCTATCTACTTGATAAAAAAAAACAATTCCTATAAATATAGAGCAATTACATAGATAAGAATTCTCGTTAGAAAAATACAATGATTATGTTAACAACGTTCTATGTATTTCCGGTATAAATAATTTATATAGTCGAGTCATATATAATATTATGTAGTTATTGTTTTTATTTATATTATTTGTTAATATATTAATACTACAATAATGATTTTGTTACTCCAAAACCAGACATGGTTTATGAGCCACTGAAAACGCTTCTTTATGCCCCACATATAAAATAGTTTAACTTTTTAAAATAAAAACCTCTTTCAAAAGGTTTCTTTATTCATAAAATCTATCCTCAAAGGCAAATTTAATTTCAGTAGTAAGATAACTAATGAAATTACAGTATAAGTGTAAAATAAACAAAACTTCGATGAAGTGTAAATGTTTGTCTAGTTGTAAATAATGTTTGTATTAATTCCGTTACATAAATCTAGATTGTGTAGGGTTAAGGGATATATTTGTCTACTTGCGTCAGAATTTAGTCCAGATATATAACAAATATTTACATTAAGAAACCCAACTTACTGGACTGAATAATAATCTTGAATCTCTAAATTCGAATTAATAATACATGATCTTGCCTGATTTTATTAACTGATTGGAGAACTTATTTGATGTTTTATTTCGATTTCTGAATACATTTCTTTCAAATCAACCAAAAGAAAACACATCTCAAATGGCTAAAGAACTTTGAAATATTATTCCATAATTAAATTTCAACAGAATAAAACATTATTTACCTAATTTACACTTATCGTACCTTAATGAATATGTATAATTTAAATAATTATGTATATACTCGACCTATTAAAATGTTGTACTAGGTAGTATATAGTTTGTTAATAAATAAAGTCAATAAGTAGTTAGATGATCATAAAATAGGTGCATGGGCTTGGCCTATTGTTTGTATGCATTCGATGCTAACTCAATAATGTAACACACCCATTTGCCTGTTCCAATAAACCAACTATAATAGTTCCTAAAGCGAAAACCGCTGTGTGAGTTCGAAAAGTGAGTTACAGAATCGCAGGGCTGTTCTTAATAATCGTATAAATTCATTTGACGTTGAAGATATATTGCTGTTACGAGTATACGTTATGAAATTGTATATTCAACAAATTTAAAAAAATACTTTTTTTTTAAAGAACACGTTACGGTACGTTTTAATTGTGTAATTCGTGCGTGCTGTGGTTGTAATTGGCCCTGGCTGAAAGAACAGACTGTTCCATAGCGCTGGTCATTCTGCCAGAGACCATAGCAGCTAGTTTGTGCCTCAGTCGCAAAAAAGGAAAAGAATGTAATAATAATAATACTTAGTACAAGAAAAAAATATTAGTGAAAATTAGCAGTTTAAGTCATTACAAGACGTCCCTAAGTCTTGTGTAAAATTATATAGTAAACTAGCTGACCCGGCAAACGTCGTTTTGCCATGTATATCATTTATAATAAAAAATAGGGGTTGTATGTATTTTTTAAGGCTGTATCATAAAAAAATAAAAACAAAAAAAAATCTTAAAAAATAAAAACAAAAATTAGGGGAGGACTACCCCAAACATTTAGGGGGATGAAAAATAGATGTTGTCCGATTCTCAGACATACCCAATATGCACACAAAATTTCATAAAAATCGGTCAAGCCGTTTCGGAGGAGTATGGCAACGAAAACTGTGACACGAGAATTTTATATATTAGATAAAATAAAATTTTGGGCGGATAAAGACGAAATTCTGTGGGATTTTTGTTGATCAACTATCTAGTTGATCAACAAAAATCCCACAACCAGAATCCAATTTTCTTCGCAGTTATAAAGAATATCTATTCTTTATAACTGCGAAGAAAATTGGATTCATTACGGATATTTAATTGATTAACGAAGTGAATTAACTTGACATTTCATTGCCCGTCTAAAATAATATAAATTCGCATTTATGTTCTGTGAAAAACCTGTTGCATATATTTATATATAGCCAACGGAGGCGGTAATATGGCACTTCCCTTTTGAGATCAATTCTATTTGACATTGTGTAGCAATGATCTTTAGCAGTGAGAAGTAGTTTGCATATCAATATTTAAATTCAAAGTTTTGTTCACAAATATATTGGCGTTTCGGCATAATGTAATTAGTCAATAATATGCCTAATTGTAATATCACACGACATTTACGGTCATCATAAAAACGAAATCAGTATACATACATACATATTACACCGTTTTTATTGAAGTACTCATTCGTATACTTATGTCAAATTCTGTTTAAGCAATAAAGGGAGCTGCGCTATTCTTAAAATAGTAAATTAGTTCTAAGAAGTTCTAAAAAGTTCTAAAACTAGGTAGAAGATTGTCTGTTTCCCAAGTTCTATTTATTCATGACATTACAAAGTGTATTTAAGACTATTTTATCATTTAACTGCGGTACAGGCTCCCGCAACTTATTCATAAATTATAGGAAGTCATTAAT
Organism: Pieris melete; assembly: GCA_963693345.1. NCBI lineage: Eukaryota > Metazoa > Arthropoda > Insecta > Lepidoptera > Pieridae > Pieris > Pieris melete. The sequence goes on along the minus strand of CAVNZK010000297.1, from coordinate 3,073,650 downwards.
CATAAATGGTGGAATTAATGACGTTACACCTCCCATTAGTCGCCATACACAATACAATAATAAAGCGTTACCTACTGAAGTCATCTGCTTTACGTAGTGTAAAGGAAACAATCTATTCTCAATTGAGCTATAATTGTTTATTTTAAACTTTGCTGCGCTTCCGAATGAAGACGAATGGTGCTCTTCTAAGTATATCTTGTATAATCTGTGGACTGTGGTAATATAATTACAACTCTTAATGTCTTTAGTAGTTGCGTGATTGTAATTGCATTTAATATGTTCGGACTAGCTGCAGAGTTTTATCGTCGGACGTCAAGGCAGAATACAAAATACCATCCGTATCACCTCGACGTCCGTCGTTCCACAATTGAGCGTTTCTTAAGGCAGTTTTTGCCTCACTCAATGTGGAACCAGATGTCCACTGAAGTATTTCCGAAACAATTCGACTTAAATAGATATATCGCCATTATGTAGGAATGTCTGCATCCACGAGGTTTATTTATATATTGTTTGTTACTTTGTGAACTTACTGAATTGTTTATATTATACGCATCGCCCTCTCCAAAAGATGGTGAATTCTTGTAAAACTCTAAATTGTGAAATTAACTTTGTTTATAGTATTTTAACCGAAGTTGCAAGGTTATTATCCACCAGCGTTCGGTGAAATATTATTCATATTTAGTCTAATTTTGCTAAATAATAAACAAGATTCTAAAAAACAATACTTAAGATTTTCTAGTAATAATAATTAGGGACAATAGTATTATATCCCGTTTTTAAAGCTATTTGAATACATAGAAAACACGCTCTCCGCTGTTACACATAAGATTGACATTCCATTTATTATCTTTCAACAATAAAGATATTTTGGATGCGTCTTCGTGTCTATATTTATCGTGATAATTAAACTATATTTGCTTATAATCTATGCACGTGAAATTCGCATGACATTCGCTCACACCCATGAGTGTTGGCAGGTTAGATGTATTTTAAATATTTTATTTATTACTTTAAGTACTTCGAATGATTTATAATAGAGAATATTATAATATATTCGTATAGAGTTAGTTATGTTTAAAGAGAAAGACATGAAAAAGTCGATGAATTTATTATTTATTTCATTATCAGGGACAAATTATTATGAATAATGAATAGGTACAGTTTTTTTAAGATAAGCGTTAATTTAATCGGTTTTCTTTTGTTTTTAGCTAACAATTGATTTACTGAAACATTTTAGAAATGTTTTACACAACATGAGAATAATAAATTATATATTTTATTTGTTTTTTGTAACACTGATGCAACAATCAGTACAAGTAATAATAATGAAATAATAGGGGCCGCAAAGGTGGTTAGGGATACGATGTGGTAGTTAACAGTAGAGATTTAAAGGAAGATATGAACTAAGTGAATTCTATACTTATAGTAAATACCATGCTTTACTGCGGAGTCCCTATAAGATTCACCAATAAAGAAAGGGTTATGTGATGGGATTTCAAGGACATATCTTTCGGTCTATGTTAGACTATTTCATCACGCATGCATAAGATAAAAATTCTTGTTACCTATTTACATTTGAAGTCAGTAAATTCAAAGTAATTTACTGTCAGCAGATAAAACGGAGTTAACAGAGCTATTTACACTTTTATTACTTTATTTTCACTAAGTAGTGTCTATCAATTTTCGATAGTGTTTTATTGGCGTGCAAATTGTTTGCGAATAATGTTTCTTCCCAAACACACAATTTTACTTTGTCGCTAAGAAATTCACCGCATTAAAGAACGATTTTTTCTCATAATTTAAGTAAGATAACTATGAACTTTTACTTCCTTTAAATCAAAGATAGATGATATTATGCAATTAGCAATAATATAGATCGAATCTCTCAAAGTTCTCTCGACAGTGTAAACCTGTTGGGGCTCGACAAACCCGGTATATTGCATCAATTTAACCTCCGGGACCATAATGTACGAACTAATTCCTGCCAGTCTTGTAATGTCTATGATTACAATTATGGTATGATAATAAGATAGAAAGCAGATAGAGACAGCTGCTTATCCTGAAGTAAAGTGATAGCTTTTCCACATAAGAATTATACTATCACCTATGAATTGTAAATAACTTGTTGACAACGCTGTCGTCAAGTTCATCTAAGAGACTTTTAAGATAGAAGTTCCAGTTTCTACCACCCAGAACTAGTGTAATCCCATTATATCCGGTAAATTTAATTGGCAATCTAAGTCATTTATACTCGAAGATGGCTCCTGCCACACTATTTCGTTTAAAAAAGTTAATCAGCCAAAAACATGTGTTATAATTAAAATAATAATTTAAATTCGAAGGTCAAACGGTTGATTATTTCACATTATCGCTACTTTACATAATGTTGATAAAAATACGAAAATAAGTGTAGTGGGGGTTAAGATAGAACATATTGGTTATCATAGCAATAAGAGTTATATAAACTTTTATGACCTTTGTGATTATAATTTTATTCAATAATATTTACATTTAATATTATTAACCTTAATTTATTCTTCACAGTAAAACCCAAAAAGTTAGATGGAAATTTATCGCGGAAACGGTTCGTAGCACGGATTATGCTACGAAACGTAGACACCAGCTTCAGTAACATAAAAAATGCCTTTAGAGATGTATTATTTCTGTGTCGATTCACGTTTTTTTTAATCCTTATTGAATGAAATCATAAATCCTTATCAAAATATGCATTGAAAACAGAAAATAACATTTATGTTATAATGGGAATGTGTTGATAGCATAACAGACGTGAAATGATTGTTATAACAGATGTATTAAATTACAATAGACCATCAGTATTTATTATATTACGATTTTCCACGCTATGTTTTAAAAAGCTATTCTTTTAGCAAGTTAACTTTAATTACAACTAAAGAAAATTTAAAATTGTATATTTTACTTCTAAAATAGTTTAATTTTGCAGCTAAATTTTAAATAATCAACGAAACTTTTTGTTAAAAAGTTTTTAGTTCAATTTCACTGTAATTAAATGAACTACAACACAATCATGGTCAGAAAGAGACTTTAATGTCGAGTTATGTAATCGTTAAGATGTTTTAATAAATATTATTATTATTTTTTTACAATCCAGAACTTAAATAGAATTATTTTATTAATTGCGAAGCTGAGATAAAATCTCGCGATAGTAGCTTGTTTATATAACAATATTTAGTTAATTATAGACAAAAACTTTAGATGTTACTTCAAGTTTATTAACAATTATTGAATTAATAACATAATTTAAAATATGTTTTTTGAGTTCAAGAAGCCTATGCATTTGTACCAAGAAAACACTTGAGTCTTAGGTATCATGAGTTTATCAGACATTTAATCCAGATGTTATTTACTTTATAATATTATAACCGTGTTATCTTTTATATGTCTTTTACGATGTAACTGCTATTTTGCATTTATTTTTTAAGAGAAAATAATATTTCCTCGAGTAACGACGCGGAAAATTTAAACGAGCATTTGGAGTCAAATACATTATCGGAAGTTTTTAGTTATTTTAGTAACAAATGCATATAACGCATGTATGCTATATAAACACACAAAATAAGAAACTACGTAAAGAAGTTTAACGTACTGAGTCTAATCTGAGATTTTAAATTACTTTTCACAGCAATTTAGCTTACTTTTTAATTTATTTATATTTAAACCGCAATTTAAAAAAATATTAGCTTAAATTAAGATGTCGCCTCAATGATGTGCGCGGACGCGGACGGCTCGAATACATGGCCAGTGCAAAATCGAATATTAAAAATTGGACCTATTTGAAAAACTCACGAATTCAAATCCCATTCGGAAGTACCACAGACACATTTTTCACAGATAAACACAAACACATCACATAGACATACCGACGCCGGCGATGACATATTGCCTCCAAAGTTGTCCCTCCTCCATTCTGTACGCTTGTTGGTTGACTGGCGCTCCGCTGCCCACGGGGTCGTAAGCGTAGCTATCTGCCATCTGACGTCACTTCTACGTAGTATTGGCACGCACGCCGTTCCAAATCTGTAAAATTTCAGATTTTTCTCGTCACTATTAATTACTTGATTATATGTGAAACATGTTCCTTTCGCGTTTTAGTTATTAAAAATATTCGAATTTTAACATTTAGATAATGTTTAATTAAATAGTCCTGACAGATATGAGAGGTAATTATGATAATTATTGATTACAAGACTAATTATTGTAGATAATTTTTTTTTACATGACTTTTGAAAAATTGGTTTATTAGATTACATTAACATTCCTTAGGTGGGGTCATATATCATATCATTCAAAAGAGTGTATTAAACAGACAAACATTTGTATACACATTATGTATTTATGTTAAGTAATAATATACGTGCGACTTGTTTATTGAAAAATTATAATTTAGATTGCTAGATAAAAAAATCTGAACATACATATACTGCTATAATGTTTTTAATACATCAATTAAAAGCAATATAGCAGTGATTATAAAAGGAAAATATTCTTAGGATTTATCACATATTTTCCATAAATATTGCATTATATCAGTTATAGATAATACAAGTAGATATTTAATTAACAATTATCTGTTATATTCCTGCAATTTTAATATTATGTATAAGTATTTTATTACTTTTATTGTTTACCACAGACTAAAAATGAAGTACATGAATCTTTATGTCTCTCGTATCTTGTATCTCGGATTCTTTCTGGTTCTATACTTTTTTCTTTATAGGTAAGTAAGTTTTGTACATAGACATTTATGGGTATAATATGTATATGTGTTTAACTTCATTTTACGTAGGTACGTGATACAGAAAATAAAAACCATTGGTGCCTAGTCCAGTGTGACCACCACCACTACAAAAACCACATAAATACTGGGCTAATAATCCTCTACCCAGACTACAAATAACTGACATAATTATGTATCTATTGTGTTGACGTCGCAACTGAATACAAAACAATTACATTTCGAAATATTTTGTGACGTTAATTACAATCTTTGGTGGATTGGGTAATACGGTGTTCTTAAACAGGAGATCCTGGCAAGTCCCGGAGAAATAATATTTTTTCCGTGTCTTGAGCAAATTTATATCTATAACTAGCTGGCCTGGCGAACATCGTACCGCCTAACAGTCTATTCTTTATTTTTTTTAAATACTTATTCTGCTATTCGGGACACCGGTCTAGCTAGTAAGATAAAAAAAGAAAGTTGATAAGACAACAAATACATTATGTCAAAAATAAAAATTTACCTTCCCGGAACCCCTCCACTAACACTTGAACTCTTTGATATGGTATTAAAGTTCAAATTGACTTTTAAGTATTATTACGAATATTTTGTATGGGAATATTGCAAAGTTGTTTTTAGACGTTTTCACTCAATTTTTCTCTCCGTAAGAACCATCCTCGTACTTCAAGGAATATTATAAAAAAAGAATCAGACAAATCGGACAAGCCGTTTTCATGTTATGTCGTGACAACGGAATATATATATAGATAATAAATTAATTCTTTTGTTTATACAGAAGGAATTCTTATGAGATTGAACTGAATTGTTTATATTTTTTTATTAATTTAAATTCAATGTCTCGTAACATGGACATAAATTAAATAACGATACAATTCTGATAGAAAAAAACACTATTTCAATTGTGTTACTAGTAACATATTTTTTATTATTATATTTTTTTATTTCATTAACATTAATAATAAATAATAATAATAATGGGTCATGGCCTCAGATTGCTTCCTCTCCATTGATCCTTTTCCACACAATAAAAGCTTACGCCGCACAAGCTACTGTTACACACAGACAGAATGTCCATTGGTGCACAGCCGAAAATCGAACATAAGACCTTCAGGGATGAGAGTCACTCCCTGAAGCCACTAGACCAAAACTACTGATATTATTCATTAACATTATCTTTGCGTGGATCCTAAATCGGTGCTAAATAGCGCAACCTGTTTTGACAAATTTTGATAGAGAGAGGTTAAAGAGGGCACAGGTCTAATAAGCCTAGTAGTGCTCTATATTTTAATAATATCTATTTAAATATTTCTTTATAAAACTTATCAATATAAATATAGAGAATATAATGCGAAGTAACAAATTACTTCTATCTCATTTCATCTTAAAATTTTCCGAATTATCATAAAAAACCTGTTTATACAACGGAAAAGTCAGGATAATGAGGAAATGCTTTTTCGCGTATAGAATAAGTAACGATTTCCCGTGTCTCGTTCCGGTATAAATTTTCCTTAAGGGAAGTAAGTACAATGATCTTATGACATCGACTAATATGTTTTTCTTCTATCTTTCGTTTTCCTGTTATTTTAAACGACCAGAAACTGCTTCGATTTCAACAATACACAAAATAATGTATACTATTCTACACCTCTCAGAGTCTCAGCGCTGTCTGTTTAGAATTGGTCTCAAGTTTTGAGACCACAAAAAAATCTACTAGGCTCGGCCGGGATTTGAATGCATTACCCTCAGGGTTGTGACCAACACAGTTGCATGTCTACAAATAATTATAAATTAATTATTAGGGAATTGATTTATCAATTATTGATTGTTAAGATCTCTACGCCTGACAATTTTCTTTCGGCAAAAAAAAATAGTTGTCAGGCGTTTTTAATAGTAACTAAACTCAGATTTTTGATTCCGTAGAATTCTGTCATTTGCGACTAAAAAAGTTCTCCACGGAGAAAGGGATTAATTTGACCCATTTGAGGAAAATAAAAAATAAAATGCTACGTATTTTTAACGTTTTACCTACAAAAAGGTTTACTTACTCAAGTGACCTACTACAAAAACAACAAATATTTCAATATCACGAACAATATATCGAATTAACTTTCAAACAACTGACAGTTATGTAAAATTAATATATCGTTAACTTTTCTTAAATATTTCAATGTGAGGAACATTGGAAAATCTTCCCATCTTCAAATTATTACTTCCTTTAATTTCTATTTCCTACAACCATAATAAATAAAAATAATAAAAAAATTGCGAAACTGTCCCCCACGTCCACGCGTGATGCGATGACCAAGGGAATATTGGTATAAGTGATATTAGAAGATAGTCGTCTCATAAGACTACAGACCAGAAATAATTATGCTTAGATCACTGGAAATATTTGCAGGTCATTTTATACGCCACTGCCACAGCTATATTTATATCCCAAATTTTCCGTTTGGAATATTATATATGTTACGGGTAATGCTAGAAGGTGGAGTAAACCTAGGTTTACTCGGGTTGACTTAGTATTACCCAAGCTTCTTGGGTAAAGTCCGAATAATAAGTAAAATAAATTTAAATTCGGGGTTTACCCATGCTCTACTCAACCCAACCTAGGTCTACCCAACTCTGGCTGGGTAATGTTAAAAATTTGTCTAATTAATTAGTGAAATGAAAATCCAAGGCCATTTTAAACATTTATTATCTGAAAAACATACAAACATAAAAATTATTTATTTGAGCAAGATAAACTGCTGTGACATTTTGAGTTGCATAATTTTCCTGCAGCTTTGCATGAACACTTCTTTGTGGCACATTTTGTTTTGCAATTACACCTTTTATAACCCTGGCCTCCTGAAAGCGACTGTTCATTTGCAAGCTCTCGTAAACTTTTTTTTTCTGGTGATATATTTTCGATATCAATCAGTTTATCATGACACACAGAAAACTGATTCCTTGAGAACATTTCCTCAATAGTACCACGTTCGTTTCCTAGCCTATACAGATCACCAGCTTTTTCTATAACTACCATAAGCACGTTCCGAAACTCGCCTCTTCCTCTATCGACATCTGGTATTTGGACTCTCACCGTATCTCCAACAGAACATGGAGGAAATTTTAAATTAGATAAGGCTTTCATTTTCTTAGCTTGATTTTCTAAGCTCAATCGGGCAGATAATCTATGTTTATTTATATTTTGTTGAGTAGTACAAATTTCACATAAGTTTATTTCTTGTGTACTTGTGCCTGGGTTCATACATCTACTACACTCTAATTCGTCTTTCTTTTTGGCCGTTTCTTCTGAATTTATTTCTAATAAAACGTTCCTTTCACCTTCTTTTGTATTTAAAACTTCTGTTTCGATATCGCTTCTCATCTCCGTGTTCTGTAAGTGGTAATTCTCTGATTCCAGCTCTACATTTAGTAAATCTTCTTGAGATTCTTGTCTAGATTCCGGTCCTTCTTCTTGGGATTCTGGACTAGATTCTGCTTCGGTAGTAAATTCCGTCAACATTTTCTCGAGCTCTTCCTCAGTGTGAATATTGACAATAACTTCTTTTGGAAGAGAAGACGACGCTAAACCCACCTTGACATCACTACCGAACATGGCGGTATAAGGAGCTCGTTTTATTCCATCGTGGAATGCCCTATTTTTCATTAATTGTACGAACTTCAAACCTTCTGACCAACGCTTACAATTTTCGTCGTTCATCCACGTCATAAGCATATTTTGTACGTCTTGATTTGCTCTTTCCACACTACCTTGAGACTGACTATGGCGAGGTTTGCCATGTACTATCTTCAGACCGCTCCACATCGAGCACAACTCTTCTATTACGTGATTTGCAAACTCGCGGCCATTGTCTGATTGAAGAATTGAAGGTGCGCCAAAAATACAAAATATGTCCAAAAGCTTATAAGCAACTTCTACGGCTCGTTTAGATGTTAACGCGCGCAGCTGTACAAACTTTGTCAAATGATCTTGATAGACCATTATGAATTTGAAGTCGCCGTCAGGGTTAGACTGCATGTCAATTAAATCTACTTGACAGCGACTATTCATTTCTGTTGACACCAATGGTTTGACAACAATTCCTTTTTTAGCAGACTTTAACTTTTTTTTGGCATGGTTCGCATAGTCGTAAATATAATTTGATTACTTCTTGAGTAATATTTTTATATTTTTTTTTACATTCTTTTTCCATTCGATGTTTTCCTCCATGTCCAACAGCCAAATGAGTTTCATGCAAAATATCGAACATTTCATCATTAGTCACGTAATATTTAATTGTTGTCTCACTTGAAGATAGAGGAGCAATCAGTTTCTCGACGCCACTTACCGAGCACAAATCAAAACGCTTCAATCGCCGGTATTGTAAAGTAGTTTTCGATTTAGCTTCTTTTGCACTTTTTACCGAATTAATTATTTCCAAATACTGTTCGTTACTAAAGTAAAAAGAATTTAATCCTTTCGCTGAGAATAACTCTTGAAATTTTGTATCAAAACGCTCTCGAAAAGAACGTGCACTCTGTTCGGTCGCCATTTTGTCACTAAGCAAGCGGCGGCGTGGCCAGTGTTGCCAACAAGACTAATGCAAAATTTGCTAAACTGTTGTTAAAATTTAGCCAACACCACATTACCCAGACAGAGTTGGGTAGACCTAGGTGAGCATGGGTAAACCCCGAATTAAAATTTATTTTACTTATTATTCGGACTTTACCCAAGATGCTTGGGTAATACTAAGTTAACCTAGGTAAACCTAGGTTTACTCTATCTTCCAGCATTACCCGTAACATATATAACAAGTTTTAGAGTATAGCTTTCTTAGCTGCCGTGTAAGAATGTTTAAGAATAATATTATGTGATTATGAGCAATTTCAGGCCAATAGAAGTAAAATTATTCTTAATATTTTAACAATTATAATGTCCAATTTATGTAGCGTGAAAGACATATTTTATCTACTTTAAATACCAGAAGCGTATCTTTTTTCATTTAGGAGCCAATTTATTATAAAACTATAGCATTTGAAATAAATTATCAATTTTTATGGTGGTTATGGGTATAATGGCTTTCACATAAGATATAGATATATACTGTGGCTGGCATTTTTGTCGGACAAATTAAGATAACCATTTCTATCATAATATGTGTAACTCTAGCGGTTTTGGCAGTGCACGCTAGAATATCTCGCAGAGGGTACTTTTTTTTCCTACTTACTTGATAGTTTAGACAATTCACACAATATCTTTATAAATTGTAGCCTGTATGTTATTCTGATGTATAAGGTATATTATTGTAAAGTTTCATTAAAATCCATTCAGTAGTTTTTACGTGAAAGAGTAATAAACATCCATCCATACTTACAAACTTTCGCGTTTATAATATCAGCAGGATAACAGAAATACTTTATAAACTGATGGAGAGCAATAATATAAGCGTAAAATGCAATACGATAAAAAATGTATGGCCCTTTAATGATACACTTAGAATTATTAGATTATGGAAACAGGTAAACATGATTAACATGATAATGCACTTATAGATATTATGGAGAGCTTTACAAGGTTAGTATCAAGCAGTAGTAATTGTTTGAGAGATTTAACTATTGCAAGGGTTTAGTGCAATTATTAACGAATGTCATCGACCTATATAGAGTTTTTTGTTTTGATTCTTTGTAGGCAAGATGTTATATCTCAAGCTTTGTGAAGCTGATGTAGAGTAGATGACGTCGATTTGGTCTAAGACATGACGGAGCCCTCGCAATGATTCTCTTCGCCACATATTTAGTTTTATATAATAAATAAATTAAAAGATATCCTTTATTCGAGTACTCCATAATCAGGATTTCATTGAGTCCATGTCATTGTTGAACATTAGTACTCGACCTCCTACGGAGTGAAGTCCTTCTCCAAAGTTTTCCACTTGTCTCTCATCTTCGCCACCATTTTCCAATCCTTTCGTCCTCTCTTCATTTAATATATCTACTATATAAAAATAAGTCAGGTTTTCCTTCCTGACGCTATAACTCCAGAACGCATGAACCGATTTCCACGGTTTTGCATTCGTTGGAAAGATCTCGGGCTCCGTGAGGTTTATAACAAAGAAAATTCAGGAAAAATTTCAACAGAAAAGCGGCATCACCAAACGAAATGTTACATAAAACGAAGCCATCTGGTGGCGAAACGGAGTTCGCCGAGTTTGCTAGTGGCTTATAAATTACAAGAGATACATAATTACTTTTCAAAATGTATTCTTTACACAAATTTTTACATATTGAAATTTCAGAGATTTTTTTTTCGGAAAACAGAATGCAACATTGAGATATCACGTTTAAATCGTTTTACTCACTATAAGAGCCCATTCACACTATCAGTTCTATCTTAAGTATATCAAATTGGCTTGATAATTGAGTACTGATTTGATAATTAACATATCAAAAACAGTGTGAAGGTCTTCATAAGTAATGGCCGTACAAAATATATATCATTCGCCCAATTCAAAAATGATTGTGGTAATTTAAAAATTATACATATAGCCCAGTCATTTTAGGGGTTTCACCTCGGAATGAAAGATAATAAGCTACAAATTGGTATAGACCTTTGTTTTGTCGTTCTTAATGTTGTCTCAAAAGTCACAAGTGATACCGTGTCCGCGTCTTAAGATATTGAAGGTCAAAGGTCATAAAAATGGATTTTTCGTGAATATCTCGCTTTCTATTGCTTAAATGATATTTGTACTTATTATAAAAGTTGTAGAGTATAAAATTTTCTACAATTTTCGTTTTATGTTTTTTTTAATACAGTCAACCGTTTTTGAGGTAGAGCGCGAAGAGTGCGCAGCGCACAGTCATATATGGTCCTATGCAAGGTCAAGCGTGAGTTACAGTTATCAGTACGTTATATCAAGTCTATTATTTATTAAATTACATAGTTGAATATTTAAATATAAATAATTAAGTTACTGATTTTAATAAAATATCAACAATTAAAAATTAGTACATAAATAATGGCCATTGTTTAATAATTATAATAATTTAATAAATAATAGACTTGATATAACGTACTGATAACCGTAACTCACGCTTGACCTTGCATACGACCATATATGACTGTGCGCTGCGCACTCTTCGCGCTCTACCTCAAAAACGGTTGACCGTATTAAAAAAAAACATGAAACAAAAATTGTAGAGAATTTTATACTCTACAACTTTTATAATAAGTACAAATATCATTTAAGCAATAGAAAGCGAGATATTCACGAAAAACCCATTTTTATGACCTTTGGCCTTCAATATCTTAAGACGCGGACACGGTATCATTTGTGACTTTTGATACAACATTTAGAACTACAAAACAAAGGTCTATACCAATTTGTAGCTTATTATCTTTCATTCCGAGGTTGACCCCTTTTTTTACCTAATATGACTGGGCTAATATACTAGTTTTATTTTAAGAACAGGAGGCAATCGTGAATCTCCTGTTCACCTGATTTTATGTGATTCACGTGCGTTCTCACTCACACTGCCAGAATGCTCGCAAGCGCGGTCTTTCGTTTAACAGTGGTCGTCGTGCGTGCCTTATTGGATAAAGCTTAAGCTTGAAGCTCCAAAAAAGGAGTTGAGTGATTGAACTTGTGGATTTATCTCTGTCACAGATTCTTTCACCAGTGGGGTGACTATGAGAAAGATTGTAACACCGAATGATAAAACATCATTTTGGATATTATCACAACTAAGGATGAGCATGCACGCCTCACAAGGATGAATGCGCGAATAATAATAATGCCCTGATATATTAACGTTAGACGGAAAAATGTTATTGTTCGACGAAGTACCATTCAACAGGAAGTTTTTAATAAAAATGAGCAAATATATAATTAGTATGATGAGCGTTAAGTAATGGCAAATAATACTTAATTTTTACTTCCGAGAAAATAATGCAATGTCAATTGATATTCATAACTCAGTCAGTCAGTCTCAAGAGTTCCATAGAATCTTTCGGAGTATATATTTAAGAGTCAAAAAATGTGTGGCTGTGTTTAGCTGCTTTCCCAATTATTATACTTTGATTACCTTTTTGTAGATACATATATATAATTTTATTCTTTATGACATTAATTCATAACTTATAATATGTTAAAAAAGTTAATAAAAATACGGCAGTATTACATTATTATAAATATTATCACAAACCAGACATTCACGTAACTCATTTATATTACACCTAATACACATATTCTATTAAATTGTAAATACATACAGGGTCATCAACATACTATATTTTATCTTTCATATGATAATGTAGGAATCTGTTCTATGTTATATATTTTTCATATAGTAAGTAGGAAGTATTTCTTGGTAATTCTGTGAATACAATTATTTCCCTTGTTTAAAAACTAGTTATACATTTAGCCACCTTGTAAATGCATCGTTTTAACTACTCATATGTCTTTTTATCACAGCGTAAACACATTTTCATGGAAAGAGACGTAATAGTTATATGTATTTTGAATTTTGATGCTATCAAAACCTCATCTCTATCAATAGTATGGCAAAATGTTTAAATATATTTGTATGGAAACACTTTTGCGTGTATGCAAATTTTTACAATGCATTATCGAGTCAATACACTGGTCTTGGGGCTTTCTTAAAAAAATCCAGTTGAGATGCAGATGAGTTTAGGTTCCAAAATTCAACAGAATTTTTTCGTACATGACCATTTATAGGAATAAACTGAAACTTATTGGAATCGCAAGCCCAAACCAGACCTATAATTTTGTTTTTTGTTATTGTGTTTGAGGTTTCTATATAAGTTTTCAAATTTAACTGTCAAACTTGCTTCGACAGATGAGTCTATAATACCTAATAAATAAAATCTAAAAATTATTTTAAAATAATTCATCAATTACTATAAGATAATATATATGTTTTAGGATATATTATTATTTATTAAAAAACTAACTTTTCATAAATTTTAAAGGTAACATTTGCTGGTGCACAGTTGACACAAACATTTTTAACGTTTCCTTCAAATTTTGATAGTGAGCCATCTTGGTGTTTACAAAATTTGAGTTTTAATAATAGGAATTTAATTTTTTTTACTAATAAATATGATGGGGTAAGTATTGTTCACAAACTGGTTTTCCAAAAATAAATAAATACCTGTATTGAAGTGAAATCTTGCTATAGATGACTCGAAAGGCATAAGTAACAATTTAGTTTACACGTTTACTAATTCATATAATATAAATAATTATATTTACATGTTGACAACGAAAGCCCCAATGAAAGAAATGATTTTAATAAATAGTGTTATGAGAATAAGTCAAATAAGTTATTATTTATATATTTGAATGTACCTATGTTTATTTAAAGAAACAAAAAAGCAGAGGAGAATAATTGTAAAATAATTGTAGTTTTTACATATAATACAGATTCCTAAAGTAGGTTTAGGTATGTAATTCATTCTCCAATATTTAATACATGGAATTATGTTTAAAGTGGTTGCAAGTCGCAAGAGACTTTGGTAAAATACACGAAATCAACGCGGGTTGAAATTGGTTTAAAATAATATATGATATTTTAAGAAATAATGTTTCATTGTTTTAATTATACGCTCTACATACCTAATTAATTAATTGAATATTATTAAACAGTTTGTGCAATAGTGTGTCGTCGATCAATAGCAAATTATAAGCTTTATTTTTTATTTTCGAAGTCGGAGTATGGGCTTGTTTCTTATCTGCGTCGATTTTTTAATAATCACACCTCCTTAACTCAAACCAAAAATAAAACTCTTCAATATCCGAAATATAAAAATTATAAAGGTTTTACTATGGTAGACATAGTACATATTATTGTTTTTACTTTATAAACTAATTTTAATTAAATTATTGTGTTTTATATGGTCTAAATTATTATTTGAACATTTCGATACAAAAAACAAAAAGTAAGTTTTCTTAGAATCGCTTAAACTGTCAAAAAATTTTTTGGTTCAGTCGCAAGGTCATGGTACGAATTTTCATACAAATTGAATGAACGAAATCTGATTATCGCTAAGATCATTAAGCGATGCATCTGAGTTGTAGGTTGTCAATAGGCTTGCAATAAGAGCCCATGGTAGGCTTCCTTTTAGAAATAAGCATTATTTTTTTAACATAACTTTTAGTTATATTATTATAAATAGTAAAAAGGCCACTATCTCTAACAAAAAAGATAACGTAACCCCGTTACGGTAAGTCAATACTGAACACATTTACAAATTATTATTATGATTAAAAAGCTAATGGGAAAAAATCATGCACTATATGATAATTCAAACCTGTCCTTTTAAAATCTAATACAAACGGAAAGTAGCAAAATGTAGTCTAAATAATATGTATCTATAAAGCTACCTAAATTACCTTAACTTGGTGTACAGTCAAGACATTTGTTTTACAGAAAAATCAATGTAATTTAAACTAAAACAAGCTAGTAGATTTTATAAAAAATTACTTCGTGTTGATAAAATGTGAATTGAATAATTAATAAGCTTGAAAGCTTAAAAAATAATTAAATTTAATTAGTTTTTGGATTCCTATTAGTCTAACCAGTAAGTTTGAAGAGTAAGTAAGGGTAAGTATAGTAATGAAAAATGTAAATTATTTTGTGAAAGCGATTAATTAGTTATGAATTCAATTGTAATTATTCATGTTTTAATAAGAATTTACGTACGTTCCTAGGATTTAAAACTTTAAGACCTAAGGTTTAAAATAATTTAGCACGATTCAAACGCAACAAAAGAAAACAAGATTTCTACAAAAAATATTTACATAAAATAAAGGTTAACATGTCTATGAACATCTATGGTCAAATAATAATTTAAAAAAACTTACACGCTTTTAAAAAGTACTCTGTGGTACTTGTTGTTGCTGTTGTACGGCTCGAATCGGTATGAATTTTGCAACACTGTACAGAACATTTAATATTGCGTTGTGTCAACTGATAATTTTATTATAATGCATTGATTATATTTTTAATGACTCATAGAATACATAGTGTTATGGTACTAGACAAATTTTTGCAAAACTTGAATTTTTCATGACACTTGTGACAGGACTTTTGACCGTATTGAAGAAGAAAAGAGATTTTATTCAATAATTTATAAATATACTTTTTCTGTAAATCTCTGTTTAGAACATAATATTGCTAATTATCTTTGCTCTTAATCTTTTCTGAGCGTAATATAGCTCGCAGTATATAAATATAATAAATGTAAATTTAAAAATACGTGATAATATTATTGCAAAATTGCAACATTATTAGGGCATTTCATTTAAATCAATTTTTATTTACCTTTAATGAGATGAATGAGTATATTTTCTAATTAATAAATTCACTCACACTATGGACACGGCACGTACCAAGCAGTGAAGCTGACACTACTGAATTAATAAAATACTAATTACCATTACAATAATTCAAATTATAGATAACAAGAAAATGGTCCAGCCCTTTTTATCTATAGATATGATATAAGTAAATAACAGAAATTTAACAAAATCGTAACCGATTGATGTCTATTGTTAAAATACACAATGATATTTAAACTTAGGTATATGAGAAACCGAAACACCAGCCCTGCGATTCTGTAACTCACTTTTCGAACTCACACAGCGGTTTTCGCATCGGCGGTCGCTCTCAAATCAGTCGTGGAGCAGTCATTTTGTGATTTGGCATTCTGAAAAGAGGGAGTTTGTAGTTTATTGTTTATCAGAATGCCGCTGTGTGAGTTCGAAAAGTGAGTTACAGAATCGCAGGGCAGCATTTATTTTACAATTTTGCTCTGTACGGGCGATGCAATTATTAAAATAACAAATCATATTTTGCGCCTCATTTCATCTTTTTAATATGTACATTTAAAATTTGATATATAGAACTTGGCACCCAGTTAGATCTTCTTATAAACCATCATCATCAGAGCATGAAGCCGCTTTTGATTAAAACGTTTGTGTAGATATGCGTTAGAAGTTATACTTCTTTGGCGTAACAAGATAAAAATCTTCTCAAAAATTTTATCTTTCCCCTTATTCTACGTTTGTAGAAAAAACGACCTAATAATAGAATTAATTTACTCTCATCATTTTTCCCTAACGCGCCAAAAGATGTATAACTTCAAAAAAACTAAAATGTTGACTATAGCTAACTTCAGGGTGTCGGTTTTTCGGGACGGTTTGCGTGCGCATCGTAAAAAGAGGTATAACTTCAAAAAAAGTATACTTAAGTTGTATTTTTATCCTTTAACTTTTTAAATTACCCAGGTAAGTGCAATACCCATGTAATTTTCTTCCTTCTTTTTTTACGACTGTCAAAATGAGCGGTGGTATCTGGGCGATAGCGTGTAAGTATCATCTAAACAGCTTATTATTTACCACAGACGCAATCGCATTCATTAACTAGCTTTAATAAAAGACACAGAAAAACATATGTAAATTCTTATGAAATGACACAGGTAGCGATGTCCACTTGAGTTCAAGAGGCTTGACGCCATGATAAACGCAATAATGAAGTCACGGCGGTAGGAAATTTTATGTTTAGATAAAGAGATACCAAAGTGTGGAGTCATTGGATTTCTTTAAATTAATTGAATGAAAAGTGTCCCGTGTCTCAATCGGAGTGGGGTCGACGCGTATGTTTTTTTTCTTTCTAAACTTTCTAGTTTCGGACGATGAGGCGGGCAACTGCGCCAGCGGAGTAGGAAATAAATTCGAATAGATATGTCAAATAATCCGTCTGAATATGAAATATATCAAAGCTTATATATAAAAATTTTAAAGCAAATGCTCTGCTCCGTTCCAAAAGCTCATTTCACACTTAAACATGTAAAATTTGACACTTAAAAAATATGAATTAAATTAAGTTACAACGAAATTCTTCATCTTTAGTTATTTAAGGGAATATTGGTTATACCAACACAAACTTTACAAATCAATCTTCTAATCTAATATATAAAATTCTCGTGTCGCGGTGTTTGTAGTTAAACTCCTCCGAAACGGCTTGACCGATTCTCATAAAATTTTGTGAGCGTATTGGGTATGTCTGAGAATCGGACAACATCTATTTTTCATCCCCCTAAATGTTTAGGGTAGTCCACCCCTAAATTATTATTTTTTAATGTTTAGATAAATTTTGCTTTTTTAATTTTTTTTGATACAGCATTAAAAAATACATACAACCCCTACTTTTTTCACCACTCTACGATCAACTCCTATTTTTTTTTAATATACATGGCAAAACGACGTTTGCCGGATCAGCTAGTAAGTATATAAAGTTCTCGTGTCACAATGTTCGTTCTCATACTTCTCCGAAACGGCTCGACCGATTCTTATGAAATTTCCTATGCATATTCAGTAAGTCTGAGAATCGGACAACATCTATTTTTCATCCCCCTAAATGTTAAGGGCGGTCCCACCCCTAAATTTTTATTTGTATTTTTTCATTATACAGCAAACAAAATTGCACACAATCCTTAATTGTCACCCCTCTACGATTAAACCCTATTTTTTATTATAGTAGATAGTTATTGTTATTGAACAAAAAAAATGTTTCCTAGAAAACGACGTTTGGCGGGTCAGGTAGTTATATACATATATATATAAATTAAAATATTATATTAATTTAAAAATGGTGCGTGTTCTTATGTACGCTCGTAAGAAGTTATACTTCTTTGGCTTTCTTTATTTTTTTTGAAATATTAAATAACTAATAATAGATATTTAGCGTTAATAATTTAACAATATTTAATATTTAGTATATTCTTCAATTATTAATTAATATTTATAACAATTATTATTTATTATACTATTAATTTAATGTAATAACTAGGTAACCTTTTAACCTTTTAACTAAGTAACAAAGTACTTTGTGAAAAAGCATTGCTAAATTTCTTTGAAAAAATAATTAAAACTGCTTTATTTGTTTAAAAGGTACTACAAATGTCATTATGGTCCAACGTCACGCATATTCTATTTCTTTTTTCGGCGCCCATACTGAATTTTGTGTCACGGTGCGCGCGCATCGTAAAATTTCACTCTCATAAATTTTTCATAACGCGCCTAAAGAAGTATAACTTCAAAAAAAATATTTCAGTTTATAAGCATAGCCTATATAAATAAACAGCTCCATAACTACTGAACCTAAAACCCTAGGCCAGTCTTTGGATTTTCTTTTAGGTTTTCAATGACAGCGAATCTCATTTATCACGTTACCTTAATTATCCGATTAACATATTCTAGGTATTCATATAAATTGTCACCAAAGTGCTCTCCACTTATGTTTATCGGCAGGAAAATTACAAAACTGTAACATTATAATTTATGAGTAACTGTTGTATCACCTATTTGAAGTCCTGTAACACTATAATGGTGCATGGGGCAGACACATTTTTGCATCTGTTTCAATTCACAATTACGGGCCACTGACTCCTAAATAAACATCTCTTTTACCTTATCATTAGGACCAACCTAATATACATCCATACGATTTTCCTTCTTTGTAAAAAAGGTTAATTTTGTGTAGAACCTTCTTGATCTACCCATTAAAAGAAATACATATCATTTTGACGTTTGAATTACTGGCGCCTGTGTGAAAAATTCAACAATGCACGTTAGTTACGGAAATCTAAAATTATTCAGAGTGATAAACAACTCAAATCCCTAAATCAACACAATGGCATGTCATACAAAACTCCCGAAACTGGAAACCGACGAAATATCCAGTAAGAGTACAAATTTATTAGGACCCAGTATGGAATCAAAATTTGACGAGCTCAAATACGAAATAATTCATAAAATAGATAGTGAACTAACAGACTCGAAAAACGCAAGAGATTATATAACGCAAAAGTACGACGAGCTTTGTAATAAGATACAGTATCTAGCCGAACTAGACTCTACGGTAAACGGTTTTCGTACTGATGTTAAAGCAATAGAAAAACAGATACTGGAATTGTCTACAAGATTGGATGATGTAGAGAAGAGAGCGATTGCAAGAGATTGTCCATCTATTACGTCATCAATGTTGGGTGTACCTAAATAGTGTTTAGCGTTTGTCCAATATATTGTTAGCATGTTATTGTTCTGTGTTTTATTCCGACTCCAGACATTCTCATATTCCGCTGGTGATGTGCTGTATTACAAAAGGTCTAAGCATTGTAAATTTTTTACTACTATGAAACAACATCTTGAAATAATCAGTGAACCTTAACAAGTCGTAGTGCCCTTCAGAAAAGTTCGAAGTGCGTTTAGCGAATGAATGTAAAGCGGACCAGTATAATAATCACTTGAGTTGATTCAGCGATTACATAACCATCCACACCTCACTTGACACAAAAAAAACCCTAAATTTGTAATACATAGGGCATTATTGGCCTAGTGGCTAGCGCGTGCTCATCGTGCGTTCGTATCATCATCCCCAATGGGATTTTTTCCGATTTGCGCAATTACCACTTGCGAAGGTTAACATAATGAAGAAACCGGCATGTATTATACCCAAAAATCATTCACATGTGTGAGACACAGAAGCCTGATCACCTAATATCAGGCCAAGACCGATTTAGGGTTATCGCAACCACTGTATTATTTATTAAATGAAAACGCTAAAATTTATATCAGGTGCGACAGCACTACCGGTGACAAAATTTAAACCTAATAAGTATCTATGCCCGGTACTTGGCAGACATTTTTATTTTTATTTATTATTAAGTTTAACTAATTCATAGTGTTCTTTTTCAAAGGTTTATACACGGATTCCTTAGCTGGCCGATGTGATCTTTTGGGTACTTATTATTGTTAGGTTAGATGTAACAGATACTGACCAAAATCCTAACTACGGAAACCTTAGCTTTACTTTGATGATTGCGATTTTGGCTAGGGAAAATTAAAGAAACCAAAGTCATAGCAAAAAGTATATTTCTCAAAAACATAACTTTGCAATAATTATTAACTTTATACAAATATTTTCGATAGCTATTTTACAATTAATTATTTTTTTTTGTTTAACAATAATAAATTTAAAAACATCGATTAATTTATAACAATTAGTAGTTACGAGTTAACAGTTAAAATAAATAACAATGAATATTTGGCACATCTAAGTCCACAGTAAGTACTAAACTATCACTAATTGTTCATACGCTTATAAATTAAAAACAATATCACAATCATTCGTCATATTATAAAATTCACATAATAATTAATTCAATCATTCAAGTTCTTACAGGGCGCGTCTTAGGCAGCATTATCTTCTTATAAATAGTTTTTAAAAGTGAACACCATTGGTATGTAAGAAACCACTAAATTTTTAAAAGGAAAAAAAGCTTTATTCGTTTGAGTATTATTTATTTTGCTCCGTATTCGAATCTAGGGCATCTAGTCTTAACTTAAGAGTCAGAAACGAGACTCAACTATGACTCCCGTACGCTAAATCCATTACATTTTTGACGCACGGAAGAGTCACACTTAACGCGTAAAGTCTCGAGTCTGAATCTAATTAACCCCTTTATATAATTTTTAAATAATACTGCGCTAAAACTTTTGACGACCCTCTCGAAAACAACTCGGAAATATCGTCTAAGTACTTTCGAAAACCAAAAACTACGCCTTGCCGCCCAAAATAGTCTGAATCTGGGAAACAGTCTTGCCCTTTGTCTCTGGGATCAAGAAGAAAACGAAAAACACGCACACAATCATGAAACCGGCGAAGAACCAGAAACAACTGTAAATACCGATCGCATTTTTCATTAAGGGGAAACACAGGGTTACTATAAAGACCAACATCCAGTTGGTAATCACAGTAATTCCTGATGCAGTACCACGGAATTCGACGGGGAAGAGTTCAGACATCATCATCCAGGGTATGGGACCGAAGCCCAAAGAGAAGGAAATAATGAAGAGGACCAAGCAGACCAACGGAATCCAACCAAAAGAAGAGACATTACTTCCGTCCTCTTGCAGTTTGAAATACGTTCCCAGGATGATAAGACATAGGCCCATGATGATACAGCTTTGGAGAAGGAGAATTCTCCGACCGGCTCTTTCGATAAGCAAGGAGGAAATGTAAGTGGCAATGGTCTGAACCACCCCGACAATGATGGTGGCGATAACGGCTGGGATATCAGACCCGGCGGAAGCGAAGATTTGGTTCGTGTAGAAGATGACAGCGTTGATTCCACTAAATTGCTGGAAGAACATGAGGCCCAAGGAGCAGATGAAGGCCATAAGGGGCGCGCGGTTGGTGAGCATGTGAAGAATGCCACCTTTGAGACGAGATGCGTTGTCAACCTGTAAACATTTTTAGAAATATTATTACATTTACTAAAAAATTGTCAGTATATATCTCAACGTTCGATTCTCAATGACGAGATCGTATTATTGAACACTGTTTGTGAGTGTTGCTGATTTGTTTTTCAATTCACTTTATTAAATTATCGATTTAACTGATGCAAATCGGATTTTTGTCAAATACGTCAAGTTAAAAGAATTCAAACACGTATATTACTTATATAAATAATATAAATAACTCTTTCTCACCTCTTTCTGCATATCCTCAAGTTCAGTGGTAAGGTCAGCGTCAGGTCCACGGAGCCATCTTAATGCCTTCTCAGCATCGTGTCGTCTGTTCTTTCCAAGTAAATATTGAGGTGTTTCTGGCATCCACCTGATATTTACATACCACGTAAGAATACAATAAAAAAGGGTGCGTCTACTTATATACGCGTGTAAACGTTATACTTCTTTGGCATTATTAAAAATAGTTTTTAATTGCATGCAAATAATTAATTACAATTAAATAATCAAAGACTGGAAAAGGAGTCATTAAAGTCCATAAAGTTTAGTTTACATTTGAAAAGTTAAATAAATAAATATTTATTATTATTTTTTTACATTAAGTGTAACATAAATCTATTATTATTCTAATGTTGTTTTGAAATTATGTCCAATGCCGTAGCATCTTCCGTGGGCAACTTCATTCTATTAATTTTGTGTCACGGTGCGCGCGTATCGTCAAATTTCAGTCTTTCATCAATTTTTCATAACGCACCTAAAGAAGTATAACTTCAAAAATTCTTGTTCGGGTTTTAATTAGTAATAACTTCTTTACAGTTTAACTTCACAGAATTCTGCTTCCATAAAGCAAATGTATTGTTACTAGGTGTACCGTTTCAAAAATATATTTCCAAATCGGTCCAGGCGTCGAGTAATTGAAGCACAGCGAGCTTTCAAGGAGTCGAGATCTATCCATTTTGGAATTAGTAAACAAATATTGCGGCAATAACTTACCAAAACACAACAATAAGCAGGACCGGTATGACAGCGGATACAATGGACAAAGTCCTCCAGTGGGTCCAACCACCCACCACGAACGTAAACAGGATACCAACAGTCAAAAAGAGCTGAAAGAAAGCTCCCAATGACCCACGAATGGATGTCTCAGCTATTTCACCAATGTACATTGGCGCTGCTACGCAAATACCACCTAAAAGAAATATGTCCAATTAGGAATAAAGTAAATAAAGACTGCTTAATTGCTGTTTTCCTACAAGAAATAATGTTTGAACACTTTCTTTCTTTCTTTTAAATATTTTAAACTACGGTTTCCTCGTAAAAGTCGCGAAGGGTGGTCTACACAATGCCTCAAAATAAAGTATAATCTTTGAAAAGGGTTTGTGCCTAATTTATAAAATTAAAAACAAGATAGAGTAACCAAAAAGATAAAAACAAATTGTTCGCGTAAACAGTTAAAAGTATTATAGGAAGATTATTTTGACAACGGAAAGCACACAAAAAGTTAAAATCGCAATTGAAAAGTTTGATAAATTCAACTCAAATAACACGATTATGATAATAAAATGAAGTTACCAGTAGCTAGTCCAGCAAAGAACCTAGCAGCGATCAGCATCCCTGCTCCATTGGCGAAGATTGTCAGCAACCAACTCAGAATAAATGGTCCAGCCAAAATGAGAATGGTTGGTCTACGTCCAAACTGTTGTGCGAAGACGCCAACGGGTAACGCGCTGATAGCTGCACCAATTGCCAACACTGATGAGACAAGAGAACCTGGAAATGAGGAGCGCATGTATAGAATAATTCCAAGTAATGATAGAGTTTTTAAAACTGATAAAACGGCCTGAAACTGGTTTTTGCTACACAGTCTTGTATCTGGTTACAACAGGTCGGTTAGAGTCGGCAGATATTTATTATAAGATAATTCAAAAAATAGAACCTGTGATTTGTACAATCGTTTCAATTGGTTAGAATATTAAAATAACCATTGCAAAAACACAATAGTCAATACAATTTGGCTAAAACACAAGGAAATCATTAATGTTTACGAGAGCATAGTACTAAGCTTAATTGTAAACAGAATTTCTAGCGAGTTTGCAGTTAAACGTCAGTGTGCATACCGCATCGAAGCCAAAAGGCATAAAAATATTTGTAGCAAGATTACGCAAATTTAGAGCTTAAAATATTTGTAGATTCGCCATTGTACAACGTAGCCAGTACTGTTTGTCCGTACTACGGCTACATTTAATACATTCTTTAGCCTCGCGTCGGAAGGAACATTATCATTAATATTATAGAAAAACGTCCTCTGAGACCTACTGACTCCAATATTATGTGTCTCGAGATATATCACGTGACAGTACGTAAATAAATATAAGTATAAATATCCGGTCACACCCACAGACATACCTCCAGCGTGGTACCCTTGGCAAAGCGCCAGATTACGTAGAATTTGGACAAACAAATAATTTATTTTTACATTTTATGCGCGTGATCGGAAGGTGCGTATGATTTGCGTCAACTTCTGACAATGATGGCAAATTTTCTAAATTTAGCAAGATCGTAAATTTGTATGAGAACTGTTACCGAGTTCATTGTTTATTTTACGCTCGATAAAATAGTATGTAATTTGTCTTTATTCGAACAAACTTCTTACAGAGTGCTTTTAAATCGTTAATTGTTTAATCCGCTGGGGGTTTAATTCTAGAATTCTCATGGAACTTGTTAGGTACTGAATAAAAAGTAACTTTTTAACTTAATTGCAATGTATTAAGAATCTTAATCCAATCAAAGTTTTCTGACTGTAATATTTCCAAACTGAATAATACGAAATTGGATGTGGTTTTTACAATGATAATTAGCTATTTAGCTATAAAAATGCCTTGTTGATTGACACAATTTTTATTTACATATTTTGATATTTTTGTGGCACAACTAAATAATATGGGCAAGCTTTATTATGAATTAATAAAATATGGATAAACTTCGCATTATTACGTCAGATACAATTAATAACGTTTTGTTAGCAATCGTTAATTAGCTTGAAGATATGTCCTGGCTAATATTTTTATAAATTCAGTCCGATCAATCGAATGATCTCGGATTTCTAATTAATGGTAATCATATTACAAGATCAAGGGCCCACGCTAAGATCAAGGTTAAAATGTGGGTTTAAATGATCATAAGGAATTCACAGGAATGGTTTATTATTTAATACAAATTATGTACAGCTGACAGCCCTACTTTGTAAAACTTAAACTGATTTCAGTGATTGACTTAACAATTAGTTGACATTTATATTTCAATATTCGTGAGGATTAGAATCAAAGTCAATCAATTTATTCACTTTACTTAGATAACTCTTGTTCACTTGACGTCAAATAAATATAACAAATAACTGTAAATTTACATTAACTACTAATTCTCAAATATTGTTGAACGTATAATGTATTCTTCATTGGCAAGTACCTCACAATTTTTTTTAAACCGCCAAGTACATATTTTGTTTTAAAAGATAATTGTAAGGAGCTGCAATCATTACACCTTGTTCCATATGACATAGAAGGAAACAGTAATTAAAATCAATATTAACAAACGAATAAATACTAAGTATTAATAACCTAACAGTATTAAAATGTTTCGCAGATTACAAAAAATCTTATCTACCTTTTTGATTACTAAACTATAAAAAAAACACGAAAACAATAAAAAACTTACTGTCTTTAGTATCCAGAAGGAAGTCAGCTTGCTGCCCCAAGGAATTTATGAGAATGTCGGTAGTGTTCGTGTCATTTAGGGCAAATATATCTCTCTCAATAAATTCACTAGTGTTCTTAGGAGGCTCTAGTTGTGGCAACGCTGGTGATGTCCAGCCGAGAATTGTGCCGGCCGCTACAGCCCCTATTGCAGCTGAAACACAAATAGTAGTTTAAGTTAGCTGTGCAATGCGATTTAGTTATCACGTGTAATTAAAGCAAGATTTATATGAACCATTGAAACTGTGGTTTAAATTAGTTATCTGTTAATTTATGTCTAACCACAGTAATTGCTGTATTACAATAAGTTTTATTTAACTTTCTAACAATAGTTTTGGCACTTCTATACTAAAATCAATAATTAACTCTATAACGAGGTAGTATTGGCATTAGTGCTAACTTATTACCCTTTTTCTGATAACCGATGAGGAAATGGTTTTGAAAATTCAATGTCTACGGGATATATGGGACTCGGCCCATAACAGGCATCCTCTCTGTACTGAGAGAGCTGGGTGAGCAACACGAAAACACTCGGGTGCAACCCACCCTACTGCATAATAATACTCCCGTAGTCCTTATTTCGTCATAATAATAAAAATAAAACAATTACGATGTAGGTAGTTCTTTGATGTGGTGCTAAACTGTTATCAGGATTACAGTCACATTCGCTATTGTTCCATGGTACACGTTTTAGGTAGTATGTCAATTATTTCTTAGCTTTTACGGTAAAATAAATGGTTTGCTAACAAAAATAATATTTCTCTTCCTCTATTTTTAGTATCCAAAAAGTACCACTATTGGAGTTCATTATTATAATTCATTGTAATTTGTGTGATTTAGCGGCTTTGAGTATGACTGTGATAATTAAAGTTAGTGACGTAATTCGCGCTTATTTTGCGATTGACTGACGTCCGGATTGTCTCAGATTTCTGCATAGATTTCATTGATAGTTTTTCTTTATAGATGATAAGCCTTCAATGCCTGACACGTCTCATTGGTTTGTCTATAACATATTGAACTTGTCATAATGTTTTCAACCGTACGATCAAGGAAACAAAATCCATTGGCAAACATCTGGGATTTGAATGAAAAACACTATTATTTATGAATACTACTAGGAATTACTACACATACACGTCCTACACACGTACAAACGTTCGGTTCTATGAAAAAAACGTAAACATAAAACGACGAACGTTAAGACTTAAATTAGAGACAGATACGTAACCTTGGCTTTTGGTCGAATTTTTTTCCAATACAAAAGCCAAAATGTTTTCATATAAAGCGTTTTGTCGTGGAACACAAGACGTAAAAGTGGAATGGGTGGAATTTTGCATTCAGTTTTGACGTCCGATGATGAAATTTACAGCTGGTTTTAATCCGAAGAGTTCTTTGGAACACTACCCATGATATAGAAGATGAAGAGAGAGCCAACATCTCTACGCAGCGCCAAAAGATCAAGCAGATCAGAAGGTCAACGACGATGCGAGCCGCTCTGAGTAGGATGCGGTCAAAAGAAAGGAGCTGGTATAGGGGAACCCCTGAGCACACCTAGGATTAGCCAAATTAGCCTCTAAAAAGACTAACAGATGACTGCGGAACTGAGTATTCCGCTGAGGCTTTTAGGGGAGTGACTGCGAATAGTGGTGATACGACGCGCGACGATGGGATTCTTTTTAGCGGTGAATGCGCAAACTTGTGTCTTATTAGGACTCAATTCGACTAAATTAAGTCGACCCCAGTCCGTGACCCCGATAGGGTTTTGATTTCAGACACAAGTTTGTTCCAACACTGCTCATTGATATATACTGTTATATTCTGTTCCTTCTATATATCATTGATATATAGGAGGAACAGTATTGAGAAAGATACACATCCTTGGGGAACTCCGTCGATTAAGATGTATCGATGGGCCAAGCTTGGAGTATAATTGCGCATGGATGTACCTTCAATCTCGAGTTAACGAAATCAGTGCTTAAATAAATAACATGAATCAATATTAACCTCGATCTAAATTGTCGAAATGTATTTATGTAAATAGAAAACAGTCCATCAAATCTTTGATTTGTTAACGTTAGCAGATCACATTTGTTTGCTAAATATTGAACATTAATCGCATGCGCATATCGATAATCAATTGGCCGATTAATTTTCGTTATGCAATAAATAATTTGTTTCACATCTGTATGATATAATTGTTATTTATAATGAGTGTATAGAGTTGCCAGTTCCCCAGAGCCCATACGTCAAATAAAGGAAATAAAACCTGGATTATAAGTATCGTTTTTTTAATAAAACTATATTTTTTATTTTTTTTCTAAGAAGAACCGTCAGGCTTTTTACTGTTTAGCAGTTGATAGTTGATTTGGATCCACTGCTTGATACGATGATACGTAGAATTCATAACATGTCTAGTTATAGAATAAATTGATTAAGAAAAATATCTTACCAGCAACGGCAGCGATATATTGATTTGTCTTCCTCGTTTCTCCGCCCTTCTCCTGGACGGAGAGCATATGCATAGTTGGCTTGTCCATGGCGTCAGTTTACCGCATTCTGGAACAATAATTAATACGAATAAAAAACTGCGTGTACTTATGTACGCGCGTAAGAAGTTATACTTCTTTGGCATTATTAAAAATTGTTTTTGATTGCATGCAAATAATTAATTACAATTAAATAACCAAAGACTGGAAAAGGAGTCATTATAGTCAATAAAGTTCAGTTTACATTTGAATAATTAAATAAATAAATATTTATTATTATTATCTTACATTAAGTGTAACAAATTCTATTATTATCCGAATGTTGTTTTTAAATTATGTCCAATGCCGTAGCATCTTCCGTGGCCCGTGGGCAACTTCATTCTGTTAATTTTGTGTCACAGTGCGCGCGCATCGTAAAATTTCACTCTCATCAATTTTTCATAACGCGCCTAAAGAAGTATAACTCCTATAACTTCAAAAACAAGATTCTTAAAATATAACTATACTGAGATAAACCTCTCGAGGATGATCTGTCACCTTATTAATTACATTTGTCGTTTAAAATAGATTTTCAGTATTAATGTCACCAATTTTTGTAAATACTTTATTAAAATACATTGTCTCTTCACTGAACATAATTACGATCCAACCTAACTTAATAAGTAATTGAAGTCCAACCTAATTTACTAATAAGGATATTTATTGCAAGAAGATGTCCAATAACACAGTTTCTATTTAGGAGAAGACACTCTCTTCTTGTTCTACTCAAGATTAAAAAATGGTAGTGTAAAATACTAGAAATAATATTTTTAAGCTAGATACACAGTCCCTAGACATATTTTCTAATCTTTAATGAGAAACACCCACGCGTATTATCACGAATACTGCTGACAGATTGTCTATCTCCCAGTCCCAAATAATATATTATAAGTTAGTCTAAAGCACCATTGAAACCGGTACAATAAAGTATTAATTTGAAATAAAATCTATTATTTTTTATAATGCTCCTTGCGTTTTGACTAGCTACCTTATACGAGTTCTCAGACCTCAAATTCAATACAGATAATAAACAAATTATAAACTTTCAACGGGATGTCCGCTCCTTCGAAAAACATGTAATTTACTTACACGATTGCGACACAATATCACCATCGGCTGTCACTACTAACAATGATGGAAATCTAATACTAAGGTTAAATGATACTGACTCTGTACCGCAATACCACGATTGAATCTAATAGTTTTAACCGGCTTACTAGAAAATTGGAATATATTTATAATCTAATTAACGTAATATTATATTTATATATATATATAATTCTTCTGTGGGTGTGTATGTCACTGAACTTCTCTCAAACGACTGGACCGATTTTGATGAAATTTTTTGTGTGCGTTCAAGGGGATCTGGGAATGGTTTAGATTCACAAATCAGCCCGGCAGATGGCACTGCAGTCGGTACTTTCATACTTTGCTTAATATCCTAATCGCTTTAAATATCAAGCAGGACAACGTCTGTGGGGTCCACTAGTATTATATAATATTCTGATGATGTCGTATATTGTCTTCAAGAGGGGTGTTTTTAACAATCTGTTGGAATGTCAATTTGCTGGTGAGTAAAATGCTTTTTAATGTAGGCACACATTAAAGACTAATAATAAGAATAAAATATATGAAAGATTCTTTCTTATTGGAAAAATACTTAAATTTTACAAATTAATAAAAATATCCGGACGGGTACAAAACGACGAAGGCTAAAGAAAGCCCTTTTTAACTTAGGAACAGAGGTGATACAAGAATTGATAAAACCTTGCCTTAAAATCAATAATTGAATCAGATAAACCCACGTGATACACTAGTTAATTGTTATTCGTTCGCGTGACTAGAATCAGTCCATTTCCCCACAGAATACAATTGTTTATAACCTAGAATATCCTTAGAGAGATGTTAAGGACACTGCTAATTATGATAATAATATGCTAATTTGTACTCATTTGATTTCCAGTGCCAAGATTTAAACGTCGTATTTGGTGTAATTTTTTCGTTTAAGGTTTGGAAACATAGAGCTATCATTTATTAAATCTAAAAACTTATAATAAATAGTTATTACCTCTAAACGTGAAATTGGCAACCACAGCCGTATAAAAGAAAAAGTTGTTGCTACTAAGTATGTATGATAGGTACCTATATTATTATTGTAATTTAGAGCATTGTACAAAAGAAAAAACTTTAGAGGTGTCAAGGGACACCCGGATGGAACGAAATTCCTTTCGATTAATGTATATGTTAATTGGTATCATAACAGTATGATAGATTTTCTCGGCACCAATCTTACGACGAAAAAAAAAAGCCAACATCACGAGGTGTTCCCAGGCGGTCACCCATCCAAGTACTGACCTCGCCCGACGTTGCTTAACTTCGGTGATCGGACGAGAACCGGTGTATTCAACGTGGTATGGACGTTGGCGATAGCTAAATCGAAAATGTAAAATATAACAACTATAGCAAAAAGTGTCGTTACAACTTTTGGTCTTAATTTATTCCGTCTAGCCCCCTTTCGCAACGCTCGATAACTTCGTTCCAACAAGACTAATTTAGTTAAGTGATTCCAAAAATAATTTTCATTTCTTATCCCTACAAAAAAAAGCCAACATCACGAGGTGTTCTCAGGCGGTCACCCATCCAAGTACTGACCTCGCCCGACGTTGCTTAACTTCGGCGATCGGACGAGAACCGGTGTATTACAATAGCAAATAGCAAAAAAGTGTCGTGACAACTTTTCGTAAGAATTTTTTCCGTCTAGCCCCCTTTCACAACACGCGATAAGGAACTTTACTTTTGAACTTTGTTCCAACAATTGACTAAAATAATAATAAAATAATAACTGGTAATTTTATTAATAAAACATAACATATTATAATGCAGGTGCTTGCAGTTTTTTCACGTTAATATTCGTACCCTCAGCGAAAACTAACCTCTCGAAAAGGGCACACATAACACACCGTATGGAAATAATTAATGAACTGCATAGATTAACAGACATTTTTAATTATCCGTTTAGTGAACTGACAAAAGGTCTGCTTCATGTCAGTTCCTATACAAGAATTAGTCTTTTTGTAAATATTTTAATCTATAACTGTTTAACACGTTCGCTGCGTTACGAGATCTATCAGATCTCTTGCAGGACTTTTGTATTGTGCGTTGAACATAATCGTGTTTTTTCACTCCTTGCGGGAGGGTCTAACTTGTAAAGTTCTTTAAGGATGAACAGGACAAATATACATATTTGCTTCCTACTTAAAGCTGAATTCAAGGACATTAAAAAATAAATGAGAAATGGATTAGGTCCCTAACGCACAGTTTTGTAATTATTTTAATTCCTTGCGTTAGGAGATATGTCGGTACTCGTGAAATCGTACGCCTCGTAGACGCAAGAGATGGAGGATGGGATTTTTAGTGTTGTCCTAGAATCGACATTCGGGAAGTCGCAGGCACGTTTTGGAAATAACACTCGCGTATATACCAGCGTGTTGATTATTTTTGTATGATAAAAAAGTGTCAAAAACCTATTTTATTGCTGAGGTTTCTAACAAAAAATCAACGCCGGATTATACTGCTGCATCGTCCAGTAAAATATTTGTTTTGGAAAATGTTCAAATTTGCCCCCCATTGACTAATAATGACAGTGATTCTGATTATGAAATATTTAACGATAAACCTTTTTCGTTGGAGCACACGCAGTTAAACAGCACTGACGCTTCTAAAAAAACTAACCGAATTGTTACCATTTGCGCGTAATGTACAAGCAATCAATGTGCTTACCATGTTTTAATGAAAAACACTTTGCATAATTAATAAAACTTTTAGAATCGATAACTGAGATATTATTTTATTCCCATCACTACTTACTACACATATTGAACTATCTTCGGGTGCGGTACGAGATACAATCGATATCTAATTTTTTTTTGGTATTTGTAGTTTATTCAAATGTCGTAACTGCGTGCGAACCTAGCAAAATATAAAGCAATTAGCTATCTTTCACCCACAAAAAATTCAAAATATATATCATTGTTTTTTTGAAGATATAAATTATTTTCAAAAGTGTATTTTTAGGAGACTGATTAGGTCTCAAACGCACCAGGGGATAGGCTTGTTACGAGATCTTTTAGGTCTCCAACGCACCAGCTGAAAGTTCTTTAAAAATGATGGCGCAGTGAACGTGTTAATGATGTTTTGTTAAAAATAAAAATAAACTTCCGCATCTGTGGTAAAGTTACTGATCCAGCAGCAGGCCATAAAGTTATTTGTTTGCATCGTTCCCATGATGCTTTATTATCATTAATAATTATCGCAATGTAACTCATTTAGGGCTCCTATTGAAGAGTCAACTGCCACTTGCGGCCAGCTAAGAACAAACGATTTCGTGCAATCAACACGATAACAAACGTAAAATCGAATAGAATAACAGCAATATAACGCTTTATACGTATTACTATCAAGATTATGTTGAACATCACTTCATAGGCATATTTGGAAATAAAACTAATAATTATGTTATAAAAGCAGGTTCGTGTAATAAACTGTGCCAAATGTGTGCAACGCAAATCTTTATGAACCATTTGAACGAAAAAAATATACGAATACTATTATGCCCGCCTTCCACTGCGAGAGGAACGGACCCATTACGGACCGCTATACTCGTAACGATGATTTCATACATTTTCTTTTTCATTTCTCTGTGAAACTCGGTCAATCGCTCTCTCCGCTGCGCTCGTCTCCGCTTTTGTGGAAGCACATGTATGAAAATCATCGTTACGAGTATAGCGGAGTCCGTTATGGGTCCGTTCCGTTCGCAGTGGGAGGCGGGCATAACTATTGTAAAGTTTGTACTAAGAGTAGGTACAGTACAGTGAAAAGCTTGACGCCCCATTTTAATAGACTCCGACTTTATAGTCGGAGTCTATTAAAATTACCTATGTGAAGAGTTTTAATTTCAAACATATAACACAGAGCTGACATTGCGAAATGAGGAAGTAAAAATAAAAGTAGTATGTCAAAGGTAAATTGGGAATGACATGGCACCCTAACTCGACAAAATATAATACATTCCTTGTAATTATTGAGTGTATGTTCGTTCGAACAGACCCTTATTTGTAGTATTGATTGAAAACAGGATGACTCAAATGTTACCTCGTTGTCTTCATTGATCCTTATTAAGATGCGATACACTGGAATTTAACCGAGTCACATTACACCTTGACTTCATAATCATCATGCAATTGTAAAGTATTGTTTTTTTTTAATTCTTATTACACGCAACATTGTCAGAGAATATATGTGTAAAAGTAATTATACATTCAAAGATAAAGAGTCACCATTTACCTGACTCTTCCATGACATGTTTTTATCTATACAATGAATTATAGAAAAACTAGCTGACCTGGTAACGTTTTTTTGCCATACGTATATTATTGCTAGGAAACATTTTTTTAGTTCAATAAAAATAAATATGTAACTACTATAATAAAAAATAGGGGTTGATCGTAGAGGCGTGAAAATTAAGGGTTGTATGTATAATATTTGTATGCTGTATCATAAAAAAATAAAAGCAAAAAAAAAATCTAAAACATAAAAACTAAAATTTTGGAGTGGACACTCCTTATCACTTAGGGGTCTGAAAGATAGATAGTAGCCGATTCTCAGACTTACTGAATATGCATAAAAAATTCATAAGAATCGGTCGAGCCGTTTAGGAGGAGTATGGGAACTAACATTGTGACACGAGAATTTTATATAATTTATAGAGATAACGTATGGGTCGTCTAGTTGTCTAGAAGAAACTGCTATTAGCAGCAACAGCCCGTTTTCCTTGGCCTTCATTTATTTAATTTTATTCTCTTGTTTTGTGTTATTGTGATATAAATAGTGTTATTATTTTTATGCGTTTTCTATAGTAAAATCTACTAATCTACTCGTATCAATTACTACTGGTAAATTGCAAAAAAAGCTTTAGTAGTTGCATTAAAGTATAGGTAGGTATATATTTTAAATCATTAAGTTCTGAAGTTGCGAAGAAATCGTATATTGTATTATTGACTAAGTTAATATGAGGAATGTTTACTGTGGGAGTGAACTATAAACAAGTCACTGGCCGACCTGTGATTTAATTATAAATACGTATTTTAATGAGCGAATATTAAATATTTAAATCCATATTAAAGGTAACAAATTATTTAACTACTATTCATCTTTCTCCATAAACAAGGTCTTAGTGAATTTTTCATAACTATACGATGCCCGCAACTTCGTCTGGATATGTTAATATAAAATCTTTCAAACCAACTATATGTTCATATATGTGTTTGTAATGAAACTAGCCTGAAACCGTTTGACCGATTTTTACGAAATTTATTTATTTTTGTGTAAATTCAATAGACCAGAGAATAAACGTAACATTTGTTTTATACTTTTAAGTGATAAGAGCCTATGCGATTTTTTTAAATCTTTTTTTATGATTTGCCAGCTTATACCACATCAACGCCTAGTCAGTAAATGGACTTTCCTCAAAGAAATCACACACAAAGAAAGAAAAACAATTATTTGACACACATATATATAAAAGCAATACTAACACAATCACTTTAATCAAAAATGGAATAAACTCAGCTCTAAGTTGCTGTCACCAGCAACACTGATTTTCAGTGGACCCATATTTTGGCAACATATTGATGATCTCTGACAATCATATATCTTATTCACTTATTGGCTTTCCATACTTACCTTGTCCTTATCTTAAATAAGGAATATAAAAAAATAATTATATATATATAAGTGCAGTTGTTCGAAATGCTTTAAGTACATTCATTTGTTAATAGCTGTTAAATAGTTCTCAACTCTGAGGTATGTTCTATGTACCCAATTAACACTTGCTCATCCGGTAGCAAAACATCGTGATGAAACCGCCAGGACTCAGATAAAAATCGATTATGTGAGAAATTATGAGAAATGTGGGTAGGCCCATTATAGAGGTTTTGCAGGCCAAACAAATTTACAAACGTAGTTTATTAAAATAATTTTCATCTGAAAAGTGCTTTTTTGTTGTTGGGTAATGGAGTGGAAGTCGAGATTGATAAGGAAGGCGCCAAATCTGTGATATCAAATGTTGATAGGAACACGTAATGGTTAGCAACGTGCCATTAATCTATACATGTCAGTCACGTTGGAGCAAGGTTGAATATAAACAATATACAAAATTAGAATTATTTAATTAATATGTTGAAATATAAGCAAAATATATTTATTATAGGTACTTAAGACAGTAGGAAAAAGTTTAATTTGTACACACCGATACGTAAATATTTGCCGAAAAAAATGAAACAAAACGCGTTTCTCACAAAAAAAGTCTCAATTTCTTTTATTTCATAATTTGATTTTTTTTAATCCACACGAAATCTATTTCAGGAGAAATTCAAAATTAGATACTATTGTCATCGTCTCTAAATTATATTTTAATGGAATATTAGTAGGTACTTAAATTTTGCTTAATCCATTGTTATTAGTAATCCAGTTATTTATTAGCCACAAATATAAACCATTGATAATTCGGTTTTCTTTTAATGATATGAAAATCCTTCAAATGATAGCGTATCAGGTATATAAAGTATGGATTTGATAAGTAGCTACTGTATATGGTTACCAATATTTTTTATATTGGTAGACCAACGCGAGGGAATAAATAAATAATTACCCCCCGGCCAGAGGGTAACGAACGGAGACGTAATATTATGACAAGGGATATATCTCTAAGGGAGATTCAGTGCGAACTAATAATATAAACTTTATTTATAACCAAAATATGGTTGTGAGAAAATGGATCTAACGCTTTTCCCACACTAGGGAGCTACCAAGTTATGGTAGAATTTTGATATTTAAAGATTTGATTCCTGATTTTTTGTCGGAGGCATAGTACGAGACAGTCATCGCTAAAGTAATCGAATCGTTATGTAAACTCTTCCGGATTTATATCCTTTAAAAGACGGTTATTAACAGGTGGAAGTTGTGTCAAGTACCACCCTACTGAAACCATAGACATACGTAAAGGACTACTCTAATCTGTTTCTATTTCTTCCTTTGTTTAATATATATCCAGCATTATTGCAGCGTAGTAAATAAAATTGAAAGAAATCTTTTGATATAGTCAACTCGAAATGTTTGTGCTAAAATACCGTTTATTAAAACCTAAACATAACAATCAAATATATAGTATTTACAATTTTCTTAACCTACATAGTAACAATAAATGTTTTTTTTTAAATAGTTATTTATTTTACGTCATTATTGTATTACAAAAAAATGTTTATCGCTGTCGATGTAGTAAGAAAAACAAGAGATGACAAATTTCATAAATAAAACTAATTCTGATAGCGTATCGAATTTTATATCCAGGATAAAGATATGGGCTATACTGCTTGAAGTAATATAATATTAAGTAAAATATTGTAAATTTCTATATGGTTTTATGAATGGTACTAGCTTTTGCTCATGACTTTTCTTGCGTAGATAAATGATACTAAGTCAGAAGCCTGGGGCTTATCATTATGGAGTGGAGTTACAATTTGTGTATGGCTTTTATATAATTTTATCAATGAATAAAAAACATCTAACAACAGACAACAACTAAATACAGAAGTAAAAACTTGCCGACTTTCAATTGATATAGAATGAATGAACTGTTTTTAAAAATTAATCTTTTATTTATATTAGTCCGAAAAATTACATATACAAATACAATTCTAAATATGTTAATAACCGTATGTCCAGTCCTTATCTCTTCCTTATCTTATCTCCTTGATATTGTAGTGTTTGCAATAGAAATCTCTTTTGCGTATATAAAGTGCCTATAAAATTTATTAATTTATATGCATATTTCTAACTGTAATTTTAAAATAGCGCAAACTATTCCTAGCATTATTTCATTAAAATTTAATTAGTGATGCCTTCATTAATATTTATTTGATCATTTAATTCCACAAATTACTTTTTTCTGGTGCTTATGTTTAATTTGATACTTCTAAATGGCTATTCTGATTGTTAGCTAAATACACTTGATAATCTTTTACACTAGAATTCTAGAAATATTTAAATAAACAACAGAACCAGAAACTCGAGGAATTAAAGGTAAAAATATAATACTCAAGCGCTGTTAAGCACGACCTTTGTACTCGCGTACCCTAAAGACAATATTCAAACAAACTATAATAGATAAAAAAATTACGTAATAAATTGTTTTGTTCGCTCACATGTCAGCGTTTCGTACATTAGCCCGAGTCCAAATGCCAAAGTGTAAAAATAGTTACTTATGATAGAATAAAATCAGGTAGGAATTGGCAAAACTAAATTGCATATGACTGAAAATTTCTTTCATTCATTCATTCTTAGTGAAAGTATGTTACCCCATTACCTAAGGGGTTGATTTGAGGTTTGGGTTGGACATTACCCCGAGTCCAAGAACAAAAGTAAAAATAGTTACTTATGGTAAAATAAAATAAGGTATGAATTGGCAAAACTAAATTGGATATGACTGAAAATTTCATTCATTCATTGATTCGCTTACTAAATGAAAGTATTTTATAATTATTGTTATCTCCTACCTAACGGGTTGATTTTATATTTGGATTGGACATTATAGTATGTATACCTTTATGATCAGCGATTAAAATTAATTGAATACCTATAGATCCAAGGAAAGTGAGTTTTCATAAACAATATTCTTATCTATATGTTATTACTTATTACAAGAAACAATTACTAAAATATACATTGAAATAAATAACTAAAGTTAACATAAACTAAAATATATCTTCGGAACCTTGCCTAAAGGGACTCCTTTTAATAATATATTTTAGTTTATATTAAGGTTATTTATTTATTTCAATGTATATCTTATTACATAACAAGTACATATTTAATTTTAATGATTTCTACAAAAATCTTAGGAGGTTTAGGATAAATACGCTACCGTATAATACTGCTACACGAGTGCATTTATGAAGTGTAAGACAGTGCGAGTGAAACCGCTGAGCAGATATAGTTAATAGTTTTGTAACAAAGTCCGTTATTAAGGTGATTTTTATTATATTTAATAACAAGCTAGTGCCCGCAACTTCGTATGCGCACGATTAAAATAATATTTGTCCAAATTATGTAGAGTGAAAGATATATTTTATCTACTTTTAATAACAAAGGTATCTATTTTCATTTAGAAATCAATTTATTATTACCAAATGTGCATTTGAAATAAATCATCATTTTTTTATAGTAGTTATTGTTCACTATTTTGGCTATAATGGCTTCCACATAAGACATGGATATATACTGTGGCGGGCTTTTTTGTAGGACTATTTAAGATAAACATTTCCACCACACATTACATATGAGTAACTCTAGCGGTTTCTATGATGATGATAATTAGGTGGTAGATTTTTTCCTACTTATTTGGTATTTTAGAATTCACACAATATCTTTATAAAGTGTAGCCTATGTGTTATTCTGATGTATAAGCTATATATTATTGTAAAGATTCATTAAAATCAATTCAGTAGTTTTCATCCATCCATCCATAGTTACAAACTTTCGCGTTTATAATACTAGCAGGATATATAAACGTATCATTTTAAACTTTTAACGTTTGGAAGTAACTAAGACCAATTACCTTCGATATATCTAACAAATTTTATTATAATAGCCATAAAACACATTTCTTTGTGTTTCAATTAACGTTTAATAATTGACAAGTAGAGGACATTAAGATAAGACAAACCGGAGACTGAAGTATTAACACCCTCTTATTTGTAAAAACTCAAGTAGAAATAGTACTGTCACTTAAGTACACTTTTGTCTATTACCGTTTGATTGTATTTGCGATTTAATAAAAAGGGACGGCACGCGTTTGTTTTTAACTATAACTAAATATTTATTCTGTAGCTATCGTCACGAAAGTGATAATTTACACCGTATGGGTCACATAAAAATAATAACCGTTATCACTTTTAAACAAGATATTTTTGGGATAAATAAGGTAAATTTTCATTTAAAATCAAAAGAATGCTCTTTCTAGACTAATTTTAATTATCATTACGCTCAAATCATTATCTTTTTATTGTAAAGATTAGCTAATAAGTACTTTAATAGTTAATTAGTTATTCATGTACAGTCGTAACTCGGAACTTTGTGATAGAAACTCAAACAGCTTTACCCACTTACAATAACTGTTATTTTCTAAATGTAAATTATTATTGAAATACTATTTACCTAAGGTAAACTTGTTTTTAGTCATTATGTATTATTCCAGTCTTTAAACCGTCTGCGTAGAATATATTTACTTAGTTAAGTAACAAGATTTTAAACCTATCTACAACTAAAAACTATAGTAATATGTACTTGGAAGATTTTTATGTAATGTAAGTATATATGTGTATAATGTACTTAAATGGAGGAGGATGAAAAGATAAAAAATATTAGCCACGATTTTTTTAGATTAGATTTAATTGTCTAATTAAATATTTTTGAAGTGAACCTTCTTTAGGAGCAAGAGGGTAAAATTTTACGGAACGTCACGCAGATGTGCAGCGTTTTTGTTGAAAGGGAGAGAGCGATTGAGACCGATTTTGAGAGAGTGAGAGGGGCGAATTTCGTATTTTATATTTTATGCAAAATAATTTATTGATCCCTCAAATAACGAATTATAAATTAAAATGCCACCTGTTTTTATTATCGAAGAAATAAATTTACAAAATTAAAATTATTAAGCATTTGTATTAGTTTTCGACACTTAATATTTTAATTACAGTTAAATTCATTGAATTCCTAACATATCTTACTATTCACTCCCCCTAAGTCTCGGAAATCTAAAATTTTAGAATTGTGTAAATATGAACAAGAGTTAAAAATTCGTTTAACAAAGACGTTTCACTTCTGATATGTGTACTTTGTACGCACGCACTTTTTTTTAAAATACTACCCTCACTTTGATGTGGATGTACAATTAACCGTCGACACGTCGTCTAAAAATATACATAAACTACTTAATTTATCGGAGCATTTTTAAACGTTTAAAATTAATAACTTATAAGTTCCCAATTTCATTATTTAAAGTTATCAAAGATATTTAGAAAAAAGTTTCGTAACTATATCACGTCATCAAAATTTAGAAGCGTGTTTGTTATCGTTCATATTAAAATAATCACTTACCAAGTGTCAAATTATTTAAAAATATGTAGTCACGATTCACTAAAAATTAATAGTAGATCGTTGAACTTTTCTCAAATTATGTAACGTCTTTTGCCGCGTCCGACCGGTCACTGTTGAGATGTCAAAAGGACGCGCACAACACCCGCGCGCTTTTCGTTCACTAGCCAAAATTCGAACGTCACGGGCCGATGTCCACTGAAAAAAAGATTACGCAAACGCAAAATTTTCAGTATAATGTTGCCGTATTGTTTAGTTTTTCGATATATCGTTTTATTTTTAAATACTTATCTAACTGTCAAAGGAAGGGGAAATGTTGTTTCCCAAACAAATAAATATATGGCCTATAGTCATATAATGGCTGAAGAAGAAATGATTAGTTATACCGAAAATTTATTAGCATCGCTCACAGCAATCTATTGCTAGAGCATTATTCAATTTCAAGATACGATTAGCAGACAAGATAAAAATTAATTTATATACTTAATTATATTTTCCAATACATTCAAGTTTCATTAACAGTGTTATCTTTAATAGATAAAATTACGAAATCTCTAACGCAGGCGTAGATTACGCGCGGTTTAACAGAATTCGGGTCTGATGCTTGAATAAATTTACATCATACTTACAATATTAAATCATAAGGCATATGGCATCATACTAACAATATTATTGTCTGACTCAGTCCTACTAAATGTTGATATAACCCATAAAACTAAGGTGTAGAGTGAGCGGAAAACGAACCAGCGAGGTGGAGATGCGAACTAGGTCTATACAAGTTAATATGCTCTTCTTTTTTCGTCTTCTTAAAAGACATTAAAAACCATTACAGATTACAACCTATACAAATTCTTATTTAGTAGTTTTGTTAAGTATTGGCTTTAAAAATTCAAATTTATCATTCATAATTTAAGAACCCGCTGAAACGTTTTTTTTTTTTTTCACAAAGACCTATTTATACTTAGTTAAAAGGTTATGAAACATACCTAGTTATTAAATTGAATTAATAATAATAATTATTATTAATATTCATAAATAATTGAATAATATACTAAATATCAAATATTGTTAAATTATTTAGCGTTAATAATAATATCTATTATTAATTATTTAATATTTCAAAAAAAATAAAGAAAGCCAAAGAAGTATAACTTCTTACACGCGTACATAAGTACACGCACCATTTTTTTTTCTCTGGCTCTGGCAATACTGCTACACTTCAAAGCTCACAAAAATTATCTTTCCACCCAGGGGCTTGAGACAAAAACAGTTTTTGATATGCATGACTCACTAACACCATACGAATTTGTAAATGGTCACGTGACAAAGCGTCAGCTAAATATGTCGTTCTCATACAAAATTATGTTAGCGTTAGTGAGATCTTTCGAAAGATGACTTTGTCTCAAGCCCCAGACTCTAGTGACAAACACTAAGCAGTGACTAATGTCTCGTGACAGATGACTTACTACAATATGACAATGACAATTAACACTTGTTACATGACAGTTGGATAAATAACAAAGTGTTGCTGTCAGGCACACGTGTTTATTTGCGAAACTGTTTGTTTTCTAACAATTTCTATAAAAAAACAACCGAATGGTCGAAATAATTCAATAAAATGGAGAAATTTAATCAAAAGAAGCTGTTACAACAGCCAACTTTGGCATATACTAGTAATCCTGATTTTAGTAAGCCCCCAAAAATTGCTAACCCAGTAAGTGTGTTTAAATTATTTTTCCACATTATAGAGTAACTTTTTTCCTAATAATGTATAATAAATTCAAATTGACAAAATTGTTTCAGTGATTCTGTTTATATTTAAACATATCTAGTGTTGTTTTAAAAAAAAATGAAAAATAACACCTTCCTTTTATTAATAACATTGACAGACAAATGTTATACATTGTAATATAAATTATAACTGGTTTTATTCCCTATATGTAACTAAATCTATTTAACTAATTATGTTAGTTAAATAGATTTAGTTAACTATTATTATTATTATACTAATATAATATAACTTAAAGATATTACTTGTGCTTTAAGTTTTATCTAAAGACATTTACTTTTAATTAAATTTATGTATCTAATTATATTAATATTTTTATACTAATATAATTAGTTAAATAGATTTTTCTAATATTAACTGTATTTAAAGATATTACTTGTGCTTTAAGTTTTATCTAGAGACATTAAATTTTATCAAATTTTTTCTAGTACCTACAATGCCTGGGAGCTCCTCACATAGATTCCTTTAATTATATGCTCACAGATGGTTTAAAAGCAGCCATAGAGAATTTAATACCAGTTCAATTTCAAATGCCATCTGGTGAAAGAGTAAAAATCCAAATAGATGATGCTACTTTTTCTAAACCGAGTGTTCCAATGGAGGCTGTTGGTGTTAAAAACCAGAGAGTATTGCCAACTGAATGTAGACAGAGGGCAGCTACATATAAGGGAGATTTTAAAGTTAGATTAACAATACAATATTCAGACAATGTTGTAACACTGGATCGGTCTCTTGGTCAGCTACCTATTATGATAAAGGTATTAAGGCAAATGAATAGCTTAATATATTAAAAGTAAAGGATAATGGCTTTTACCTTATGGAGTTTTAAATATGTTACAAATACCCAGAACCCATAATGAGAGTCACATTTTGCTGTTTTGTTAAGAATCAATTGACTTACTAATCATTCCTCATTCTTTATATCAAAAAGGAAATGCTCGTATCTTCTTACCTGAATCAATGAATGCCCTCTGAAAACTGAACCTATTAAGACAGAGCAGGAGCTAATTACATATGATACAGTTTCTGTTATATTCTTATTATTTTCCCTGTGTAGACAATTATTAAGAAAAAATATATAAATTTATATAATTTAAGATATTCTAAGAAACATTTTTATTATTAATAATATTTTTATTCCAGTCTAAAATGTGCCATTTAGACAATCTTTCACCAGAAGAACTTATTAAACACAATGAGCATGGAGATGAATGGGGTGGCTATTTCATAGTAAAGGTAAAGAAAATGCTACTAATAAAACAAAACCTTATCTTAATAATAAATACTTATAAAACGACATTTAACATTAATCAATTTTTAATTAGGCAATCAACATTCACTACAACTCAATTACTGTACCAAGCACTAAGGGAGCTTTCAAGTGTTACGTAACGAATTGGAGGGGGGGGGGGGATTGAATTACATGTTATTGTTAATATTATTTTCGACTTTCCAGCGGTACACCACATAATGGTAACTTTTAAGTATAAAGAGAGGGGTACAGAAAAACGTTACGTCGCGTTACATGGGAGAGGAGGGGGGGGTCTAATAATCTCCAAAAATTGCGTGACGTAATAATGGAACGGTCAAAGTTAAATCTTGTACTACACAACAGTTTCATGAAGAATTATCTTACAGGGTCATGAGCGTTTAGCAAGAATGTTGTTAGTTACAAGAAGAAATTACCCAGTTGCAATCAAGAGATCTGGTTGGAAAGGTCGGGGGAACTTGTTTACTGAGTTTGGTGTACTTGTAAGAAGTGTGAAAGCAGATCAGACAGCTACTGTAAGTAATTAAATATAAGTTAAAGAAATTATATTGGGAATATTAGGGCAATTGCATTGTTTGTGTTTTAAATTTTAATGTGTATGTCTCTAATGTGTAATCTTTTCTTTTGCTTTGTCAGTGCAATTCATATCTTTATCTTTAATAACCGAGTTTGAAGCAGTTTTGACTTAGTAATACTTTGTTTTGTATTCTTATAATTTGTACCTTATTGCGTTGTGTTAAGGTTACATTAAATACAAATCTTATTAAATTAGTATTATATATACCTGTCTGAAGTTGATCCTTTCGACACTAATATCCCAGTCTCGTAAATTATAATATCATCTTTATTTTTTCGTTATTAAGATCTACTTTGTAATGGACAGATGCCTGACTAGCCTTAAACACTGCAAATCAATTCATGTACTATCAATATATA
Source organism: Pieris melete (assembly GCA_963693345.1). Classification (NCBI taxonomy): domain Eukaryota; kingdom Metazoa; phylum Arthropoda; class Insecta; order Lepidoptera; family Pieridae; genus Pieris; species Pieris melete. The sequence goes on along the minus strand of CAVNZK010000297.1, from coordinate 3,029,076 downwards.
TTTATATTTCTTTCAGAATAATGTTCTTCACTTCCTTCAAAATGGTACTTGTAAATTAATGTTTTCGCATCGGAAAACTATGTATTATGCGCCTTTGGTACTCATTATAAAGTGTCTAGTTGACTGGCCAGATCACTATATATATAGATTGCTGTTACATGGAAAGAAAAACGATTTATACTATGTTAAGTAAGTGTTTTTATAATTATAAATAAAAAAATAAATCAGTGGCGCTACAACCTCTAGGTCTTGGGAAGCGTTCAAGCATTACGTAACGTCATGATCATTTTTGAACCTAATAGGCAAGTAGGTGATCAGCCTCCAGTGCCTCACACACGCCGTCGACTTTTTGGGTCTAAGACATGTCGGTTTCCTCACGATGTTTTCCTTCACCGTTCAAGCAAACGTTAAATGCGCACATACAAAGAAAGTCCATTGGTGCACAGCCGGGGATCGAACCTACGACCTCAGGTATGAGAGTCGCACGCTGAAGCCACTAGGCCAACACTGTTCATTTTTATAATTATTATTGTTACATTTCTTGTCGTATATTCCTGAGGAAAATTTTACCTTACCCTCTGATATCACAAACCTAAAGACGGCGGCAAAGTTTTTGTCGTTCACTTATCTTTGAATACTCAATTATACGTTACTCGTTATGCGATTGTTCACGATAGTTAGTGTTTCTTAGTTAATAAAGTATCACAATCGATAGAAGTAGTTTGTTGTAGCGTAATTTCGTCGGGAATGGCGTCTCTTGCAATAAATCATTATTTTTATCAGTTAGATCAACTTTCTGTACTTACACACCCGCACCAATAATTGTTTCGCAGGCAATTGAACTCAAGCCATATATGTGGTTGGTGTGTAACTAACATATGATGTACAGCATAGATTTATATCGTTAGATAGGCCCCGACACCAACAACTGTGGCATCGTTTTTTAATGTGTGCGTTAACGAAAACGTTTGAATGCGTGCGTCGACATGGCGTCCAAAAACAGTGCAATTTGTGTAGAAGGTACGGTCGAAAGTGTCATCTCTTTTTCTCCTACATTAGTTGCAAACACTACTTTCTCTTTCGTGCACTTGCCATTTCATTTGTTATTTTAGACAGTGCGGAAGGGAAAATAAAAGTTTTTAAATCAAATCGCAATACTTACGAGTGAAATGTTACACCTCTGGCTTTATTTATGTTTCTAGAATTGTTGTTGCACTTTAGAAAGACACACGATGGCATTTTGTGACACTAAACTGCTCGCAAACGTCCTTTACAACACGTCCGGCTAACACTGTGTTTAGGGGTGCACTGATCCCAGGTTAGTGAGCTCACTCACTTCGACTGTGGAACAACACGGCGCGGTCTCACTGCAGTAAGGGCCTATCTAACGATATAAATCTATGATGTACAGTCCATATGCTAAAGGATAAATAAAAAAAATACAACTATGACATTTTCGATTCCGCCGTCTTTTCTTACAGTATTCCGGCATATTTTAATCAAAGATCCAGTCTGAAGCTGGTGCGTCCGAATCTCAACTGTTCACTAACAGATTTTTCATGCCATATTTGCAATGAACAACTGACTTTATACTCTGAAGGAAAACATTATGGCAAAACCGGCATGTCTTTTATAAGAAGACGTGACGTATAAAAAATATGTGCCTCTTACGATTTTAAAACTTGACGTGCACGCATTGTAATTTGTCTGAACAGTTTACAAAACCCATACTTTTTAAAATTCTAGCTGTGTTCAAAATATGCTCCGCGAATTACACGAACAAAGTCTCCATACAATGGAGGAGTGTCGTGAATACGTCGGCAAAATGTTCCGAGCTAAAATCACAGAGTTGCCCCCTTGGGCAGAGGATTTGGAGGCCACCGATTTTCTATTAAAACACTGTGTTATGATACACTTAGACGACTATAAGGATAAGTGCCACGCCCTTATTTATATGACTCAGAAGTTGTATGACCTAGTTCAGAATAAATGCAAGGTAAGTGCTCATAATAATACTACTTAAATCCAACCCACAGTTATTCTTGTTCGTTTACTTCTAAATTTAATCCGCTGTCAGAGGTCACAAAATGAGTACTTTTAAATTAAACTTCTTTATTTTCTTCTTATTATTACATATTTTATTAAAATACATATACATATAAAGAAAGATAAAATATGTATTTGATTAAAGCAACATACGCAGAAAAAGAAATACAAAAACACATTTTGTTTTATTTCATTAACTGCCTTAACATGTGATGAAGAGGATCATTTCGTAAAAAAACTTTGGCCAATAGTGACGGAGAGTTCATTGCCAGTTCTTCTCTTCGTTCTACGCCGTTGATTTGAGAACTGGCAGTAAATGTAAATATAGAGAACGTACACTTATAAACATTATGTTACCTATTTCAATAAATTATATTTTTATTTGTATCTTAAATATTCTAAAATAATCTATGTACTTTGATGACGCACTGAATTTGATGTTTGAATTTTATGACACAGAAAGAGAAAGAAATTATTTATGTACGTTTGTTTTTATATTTTATTCTCAGGTGGAAGGTGCTGATGCTGTGATGGTTCAAGAGTTGCAAGTGGGAGGTCAGTTGTATTTGCAGATTTTGAAGGAACGTATGCAGAATCTGCTTCTTATGATGAAGTATGGCTTTCTCAAGCGGAATTTTGGAGAGCGGAGTATAGGGGTTAGTTATTTTTTTAAATTCAAAGTTTTGATTACTTTAGTATAGTGAAATTACGAAAGGGAAAGATAACATTATATCCTATTTATTTCAAAGAGTATATGTTAATTCGGTCACAACATAATACCATATATAGCATGCCTTCGTTGCAAAATATTTTTTTAATTCAATTGTATTAGCTCGTACGATATACATTATTCATACTCCCAAAAACAAATTTTTTAGCGCCACAGTATTTTTTTTGTAATTGTCTCTACAGACGGAAATCCATCAAATAATCAAAGCGTCCGGTTCGTTGGAACAGCGAATGGAAATGTTCATATCAACGGGCACAGCGCCCTCGAACAACGTCAACTTGCCGCAGTACAAGGGACTCACTATTGTTGCCGAGAATATTAACCGGCAGAGATATATGTCGCATTTCAGGTGTGTGATTTTGTCTAATATTTCACTTATATAAATACTGTTAATGCTCCTCTCTATAATTGTATGTTCCTCTCTGGCGGTAGTTTTGATCTGCGTTTCCTTCACAATCTAATTCTTGAAACCCCTATTCATAAAACTGAATTCTATCACTCCTCCTTTACAATCGTAAGCCTGTACATAATTAACAGCAACTACAGAAGGACAAAGGTGGTCTAACTAAATTTATGAATACTTGAGTGTTATGACTGGTCACCAACTTCCAAAACCGAAAACAATAGGATCTTGATATCCTGTAAATAAATTATCGTTTAAAACATTTATTTATCTCGCCATTGGTCTTCAACAGAAATAAGAAGTTTTAGTGCATTTTGGTGTCGGGTAATTTTTTTGCCTTGTTCAATATCCGTAGCGCTGATATCTCTTTAAATTACGTCGTACGTAAACTTTTGAAAGTTGTTACCTGCTGTTCTATAGTTTAAATGAAAGCCTTTTTTTTTATTAGAATATTTTATAATAATTATAATAATTTTATAATTCTTAGAGCAATTCATCGTGGTTCGTTCTTCATGGAAATGCGTACGACGGAAGCTCGCCAGTTATTGCCTGACGCTTGGGGCTTCGTGTGTCCCGTTCATACTCCTGATGGAGCTCCATGTGGACTGCTGAACCATCTCACTGCTACAGCGCAGGTATTTTTTTTCATACCACAAACATAATCTTCAAACTTTACAGCTTACATTTCAGTGATACTAAGGCCCGGCGCCCATTATCGGCATCGGTACGACTGAGGATTTTAGGTGGCAAATAGCAATATACTATAACATAATGGCAATAAAGTAGAAATTTCCGTGATATGTGGTTGTAATAACGAAAATACCGCTTCGGTATGCTTGAGGCTGGTGTATCGGGCTGGTGTATCGGCAGCCTTGAGAATGCTTAGGCAATAGGCATCCTTCGGCAGCCTTACGAGAATGCTTAGGCAATAGGCATCCTTCGGTACGCCGCCGGCGCAAAGGTCGAAGCAAATGAACCAGATCATAAAATTTTCAAACGTCCTTAAGGACACTTCGTAATCCCTAAGAACGTTGCAGCATGCCAAAGCATAATTGCCGATAGTGTGCGCTTGCATGTAGGATACCGAAGGATCATTTTCCTTGCCGATGCCGATAATGGGCGACGGGCCTAATGTAATTTAAACCAATAAACTATTTTCTATCGTAGAACGGAATTGTAACTCTAAAAATTGTTTTATTTATTGATAATGATAATATCACATAAGGAAATTAAATAATATATTTTCAGGTAACGACACATTTAGATCCGAAAGAAACAAGGCTTTTGCCTTCTGTTTTAGAAAAGTGTGGTAAGTAAAAAACTACCTTATCATCTGTCGTCGTTAGGAAATTCTAAAATTCTTCACTTGAGGCTTATTGTACGAATTGTTTTTATAAATTCAATTTATATCAAAATATGGTGGAGGAAACAGACGTGGCGATTATGCGAGCAAAAGTAGTTCTTATTTGCTACGCGTCATTTCGTTTATTCACAAATATATACTTTTTAATTCTTTCAGAAGTGTCAACATAAGTAATTTAACGTTGCTGCTGCTTCGAATCCTACGAGAATTCTCTTTCCGCAGACACTAGACTATAAAGTTTAACACTTCTTTCGGTTTCAAAGAGTTATAAATAATAAATCTATTTATTTTTGATATATTTCCGTAATAAATAATATCCATACTCGAATGGTGAAATTGAACACTAGTAGTTTTTGAGTTCGTTATATGCAAATCTCTCATAATGTTAGTACAAAAGCAGTTTTGTTTCAGGAATGGAACCAATAAGCTCGGTATCCCAAACTCCTTTAGACAATGACGTATACAAATATCCAGTGTTCCTAGATGGTCGTTTAGAGGGTTATTTAGATGAGGGAACAGCGGCAAAGTCCGTTGCCTATCTCCGAACACTCAAAGTTAAGGGGGAAGATGTGCCTATAAGTACGGAGATTGTGCTTATACCGAAACTTGAGGTGAGATCCTTAATGTCATTTAACCGACTTAAAAAGGTTTAATTTGCCCTGTGTCTGATATTGTTAGAATTGAGTTTTAAATTAGGTACATCCCAAGTTTTATCTAAATCAGTTTAGTAGTTTTTGAGATATCCATGCATTTCTATGTATCTCTCCGCACGTCCATGGCCAGATTTGCCAAATATAAATGTAATACCTTAAAACTACTTAAATCTATTGACTGACCAATTTAATATATCTTATATTTAATACCTACAATTGTTGGGTTTAACTAACAATATTCAAACGTTTTGGTTGTCTTGCTAATTAAATTTTCGATAGATATTAAATTAACCTTACAATCCACAGACAACGTCACAATACGCGGGCGTATTTCTCTTCACCAATGAGACACGGATGATGAGACCGGTGATCAATCTCTCGACTGGTCAACTGGAAATGATAGGCACTATGGAGCAACTGTATTTAGATATTGCTGTGACGCAAACAGAAATTATTAAAGGTATAGATACTACTAATACTAATAGAAACATCTCAGTTCCCTCAATATTTATGTATGGGATAATTTGTTTATGGAAACTACAGCAAGACTAAAAAAACAAAGCCACGACTGACTATACTTGTATCCATTGTTATCTAAAAAATATTTTTTTTATTTACTTTATCATGACTTTACTGCTACACCGGTTTTGCCTATACCAACGATTGCTATACCGTTTTATTATCATAACGACTTTCTTATACCGTTTTATTACCATAACGACTTTCTTATTCCGTTTTATTACCATAACGACTTTCTTATACCGTTTTATTATCATAACGACTTTTAGCTCCGGTTTTGCTATACCAACGATTGCTATACCGTTTCATTAATATACCAACTTACTTAACCTTTTCATGACACTTTTTGCTACACAGCGTTTGCCTATACCGACGTTTGCTATACCGTTTTATTACTATACCGATTTTCCCTATACCGACGTTTGCTATACCGTTTTATTACCATAACGACTTTCTTATACTCTTTTATTATCATAACGACTTTTAGCTCCGGTTTTGCTATACCGTTTCATTAATATACCAACTTACTTAACCTTTTCATGACACTTTTTGCTACACAGCGTTTGCCTATACCGACGTTTGCTATACCGTTTTATTACCATAACGACTTTCCTATACCGTTTTATTACTATACCGATTTTCCCTATACCGACGTTTGCTATACCGTTTTATTACCATAACAACTTTCTTATACCGTTTTATTACTATACCGATTTTCCCTATACCGACGTTTGCTATACCGTTTTATTACCATAACGATTTTCCTATACCGTTTTATTACTATACTGATTTTCCTTATACCGACTTATTGCTATCGTACACTGTTTTATATGGAGACGCAAAAATATTATAGATGTGTCTAATAATTACAAATATAATTTAACTTCATAGGTAAAACAACACATTTGGAACTATCAAAATCGGCGTTTATGAGTAATTTAGCTCAACTCGTCCCAATGCCAGATTGCAATCAGTCACCCAGGTATAAATATTTTTCATTCTTAACTAAGTGCATGACCATTGACCCCAGTAATTGACCAATATGCGATTCCTTAGTGTTTCTCTTTTAAAACATCAATGCAATAAATGTAATTAGATTTTCATGTATTTTATTATTATTTTTTTATGATAATAAAATGAATAGGTTGCTGGAATATAAATTTATGTATTTTTTTGTCTACCCTATATAATGTGTTTTATCAGTAGGTATGTACGCAACTTATAAGGACTCGGCAAAATACATATCAATTTATTATAAAAAAAAAAAAATATTTATATAATATATATCTTCAAGCCTCACGGGATCTTTCAATCCTTTTATTATTTTAATATTTTTTATTTCCCGCAAATTTGTTTATTAATTACGACAACAATGGACAAAAATGTTTTTTTTTTTCAGAAACATGTACCAATGCCAAATGGGTAAGCAAACAATGGGTACACCCATACACACTTGGAAGACGAATGGCGAAACCAAATTGTATCGGCTGCAATCCGGCGGCGCACCCCTATTCCGTCCCTTACATCACGATTTATTGAGTTTGGACGACTTTCCTTCTGGAACCAATGCTATTATCGCTGTCATTTCTTATACGGTAAGTTACTTTAAAATAAAGTATGCAAAAAAATCTATTTTTGTTAATATCGCAAAATTTATGAATTACCTTTACACACGCAATGTACTTTTAGAACCAAAAATCATAGATAAAATCACATAACCTTTTCAGGGCTATGACATGGAAGACGCGATGATCATAAACAAATCTGCCCATGAGCGCGGCTTCGCGGCCGGCACTGTATATAAATCAAACTTTATTGAGCTGGATAATGTTAACTCTTACTTTATCCGAGATCCGAGCAAACCCGAGTTAGCGGCTTATATTGATGAGGATGGGTTGCCGGCCGTTGGTGCAAGAGTTAATTCTGAAGACCCTTTCTACTGGTAAGAAATGGAATGGACTTTTGTTGATCGATTACATTGTACAATAGTTCATACGGATTTATAAGATCATGAATTAACGCAGATAAAACTGCAAGGCTTGTTTCCCAGTTGTAGTCGCTTGAAAATTTTTTTTTCTCTTTATGTACAATTAAAAATTATACAAAAAAAAGAAAAATTAATAGTTCATATGACGAGAAAGCCTAAAATCATGCTCCGACTGATTATAGTGAAAATAGTGTGGATGAAATAGCAAGGTACAGTAAATAAATAAAGGGGAATAATCTCCGTTTTTTTTCGGTACGATTCAAGGAGAAAATTACTTCCGTCTAAATATCTTGTTCAAGTCATCTCTTTTTTTTGTAGTTTTTTCGATGGTGACAGAAGTCAGTACATAGTAAGCAAATACCACGGCAAAGAGGAGGTCTTTGTTGATAGCGTAAGGCTTTGCGGGGACTTCTCGCCTCGCGCTTGTAAGAAAGCTGTTGTCATGTTGAGGATACAGGTTCGAATTTCATATACACTACTAGCTGACCCGGCAAACGTTTTGCCATGTATGTTTTTTCTAGGAAATTTTTTTTTAGTTTAATAAAAATAACTACTATAATAAAAAATAGGAGTTGATCGTAGAGGGTGAAAATTTTGGGTTGTATTTTTAATGTCACATAATAAAAAAAATGGTGCGTGTACTTATGTACGCGCGTAAGAAGTTATACGTCTTTGGCTTTCTTTATTTTTTTTGAATTATTAAATAACTAATAATAGATATTTAGCGTTAATAATTTAACAATATTTGATATTTAGTATAGTGTTCAATTATTAATTAATATTAATAACAATTATTATTTATTATTTTATTATATTATTAATTTAATTTAATAACTAGGTATGTTTCATATAACTAAGTAACAATAGGTCTTTGTGAAAAAGCATTGCTAAATTTCTTTGAAAAAATAATTAAAACTGCTTTATTTGTTTAAAAGGTACTACAAATATCATTATGGTCAAACGTCACGCATATTCTATTTCTTTTTCGGCGCCCATACTGAATTTTGTGTCACGGTGCGCGCGCATCGTAAAATTTCACTCTCATAAATTTTTCATAACGCGCCTAAAGAAGTATAACTTCAAAAATAAAAATTTTGGAGTAGACCCCCCTAATCACTAAGGGGTTTGAAAGATATGCATAAAAAATTTCATAAGAATTGGCCAAGCCGTTTCGTAGGAGTATGGGAACATTGTGACACGAGAATTTTATATATTAGATAAACGAGTATTTTTATGCTCTAATTCAGAAACAAGACTAGTACTAGAGTATCCTAAACGTCGAAAAATTATTGAAATTTGACATATGGAAGCTATAGTTGTTTCTGAATCTCACACTAAGTGTCTTCTCATTTTCTTCAAGTAAAGTGGCTTATTATTAGTTAAAATAAAAAGTAAAATTGTGTTAATTATAAATATGACGAACCAAGACAATCCAAGTAGCGCTATTTAGACCCAGTCATTATGTACTTTAAATTTTTACTTACAGATAATTAATTGGAAAGTAACTAATTAATAATAATAATCATGAGGTTTTTGGAAGCGAATGAAATAACCATTTATATCATTATTTAATAATCTTGTGACAACATTGTTTCTTTTGCTAAGAGAAAGCAGAGAAGAGACAGCAAAAGAATCAAATGAACTGAAAACGCGATTATATTTTATAAACTGTACTTTTCTATCCCTACAGCGTAACCCAACAGTAGGTGACAAATTCGCGTCTCGAGCGGGTCAAAAAGGTATCTGCTCGCAAAAATGGCCGGCTGAAGATCTGCCTTTTACGGAATCCGGTTTAATCCCGGATATCCTGTTCAACCCTCACGGGTTTCCTTCAAGAATGACAATAGCTATGATGATCGAGTGCATGGCGGGCAAAGCGGCTTGTTTACATGGACATGTAAGTATAGGGATTTTCAGTCCAAATTTTACTATTTTCTCATTTACCTATGAGAGAAATCGACATAAAATGTAAATGAGTAAGCTGTGTCTGTTTCTTTCATTTTCTTCTAGCATTTTTTATATTCTAACCTATTTTATGTTTGTTTTTGTTAAGTGAATTTGTTGATACAATTTTACATGGATTTTAATATGTACGTGTTGTTTGCCTGTATGATACGTCTCTAAACAACACGTCGGGACTTATAGTTTGTTATATAAAAGGCCGGCAACGCGTTCGCGAGCCCTCTGGCATTTTGAGTATCCGTGTGCTCCCGCTTCTATTCAAAACACTTTTTATTCTTTTTATAGCCTCATTCATGAAACTCCATGACATGATCAATTTAATCACAGGCAAAATTTATTTAATGGATCAGCATAAATTTATTTTATAATTTATATACAATTTAAGGTACACGACGCAACTCCATTCCGTTTTAACGAAAAGGATACAGCCATCAATTACTTTGGACGGCTTTTAGAAGCTGGGGGTTATAACTATTATGGAACAGAGAGGGTGTACAGTGGTGTCGATGGACGGGAGATGGTAGCCGATATCTTCTTTGGGCTGGTCTACTACCAGCGGCTGCGGCATATGGTGTCTGACAAGTGGCAGGTAAACGAATATCGTTTCAGAATTTATGTGGTGTATATTATTCTTCTTCTCTGAATGTTTATGAGAATTCGAATAGAATTTCGAATTTCACCAGCTTTTCAGTTGTACATTGGTAGTTTGATTTTTTTGGAATCTTACCCAGAGTTTCTAGATGGGCTGTTTATATTAAGAAGAGATATTCGTATATCATAAATGAAAAAATTCAATCTTATTTGCTCAGCTTATCAAACGTATAATTTAAACGCAAAGATAATTTTGTTTGTGACTACTGAACCGGTTTAAATGTTATACAAACATTAGTTAATTGAAAAAAAAATTGGTTCTATTATCTATACTTTAATTTTTTGTAAGTAAATTGTGTGTAATTGTGTCAAACACTAAAATGAATAGGAGGAGAAAAAGTATGGGGTTAGAGCCTACAAAGAAGCACTCCAGATATCAAATATAAAATAGTACTAGGAAAGGCATTTTATTTTTTATATCATTTTATTTATATTTCTTATGTATGTAAATAACTTTCATCTCCCAAGGTCCGTACAACCGGCGCAGTGGATGCTCGTACAAGGCAGCCCGTGAAGGGAAGACGGCGTGGAGGTGGAGTGAGGCTGGGAGAGATGGAGAGGGATGCTCTCATCTCTCATGGAGCTGCCTTCATGCTGCAGGACAGGCTGTTCCATTGTTCGGATAAAAGTCAGGTATATTTCCCTCTTACAGGCTTAAGATATTAAAAAATTATCTCAGTTATTGACGTTGTTATCTAAAATAAGCAGTTTTCTAGTTGGTATCATCCTGTTTTAATTTGTAATTTAAAAAATATTTTGGTTTCAGGCGTTGCTTTGTACGAAATGCGGTACATTACTAGGACCAATAGCAGTTACAGGGGGTTCAAAAGACACGTGTCGTCTCTGCAAACAGGGACACCTTGTATCAATAGCTATACCCTATATATTCAAGTTCTTCGTTACCCAATTAGCATCGGTAAATATTAATGTTAAAATAAATTGTGTTAACACGCTCGCTATTATGGCGGCCTAGTAAGTATATGGGAACATATTTTGGTTTTTATTACACGCTGTACCACCTTTAAATATTTACTTTAATCTAGACCAAATAAAGTCTACACTACTGCCTTATAATGGCTGATCCGAGTATTGTGTTGTGCTATTTTAAATAAAGGCTATCAGTTTTCTATATATTTAATTAAAATTGAATTAATAATAACAATAGAAAAGTGCGGATGTTTAAAATATGCTTCTAAAGAGAATGTATGTCACACATTAAAACTTCTTATAAAATTTCCGCTTTTACATTAAATATTGCCCTTTTTACACTTCGCCATTAATAGTAATTTTAAAAGACAGCCTTAGCCTAGCCGTCTTATTAAGTGGCAGCTAGGTGAGGGGTACCGGGTTCGATTCCCGGTTCGAGGGCAAGTTTTAATTTAAAAAAAATTCTCGGCCTTTGGGAGGGTTGTGCGGTACCGGGCGAGTGCCTTAAACCGTACATGGAGGACACGGTCGAATTTCTAAAGACAAGCACGAATTATAAAGAATCTTATACTTGACGCTGGCTAATGCACAAACCGTGCCAGAGCCATAAAAAAAAGACGGCCTGAAAAACATAATTTGTAAATTATCGACTTCAGTTCTATCATAAAAGGGACTGAATAATTTACCGACTTGGTTAATACCATGGATCTCGCAACTTACGGTAGAACTGAGTTACGATACTATGTTAGGTTTTTGTAGGTATATCATTTCTTTTTGTAGACAGTACTACTTTTTTCTTTCCTATATGATTTAAAAAATAAAATATGTTTATTATGGAACATTAGATTCCACGTCATTAAACTTGAATCTGTAGGCATCCCTACTCATCGGCAAAGAAGACAGAGGGTGTAGGCCGAGAGAAAATACCGGCGTATAAAACTCTCGGTACTCTTTTAAAATAGCAAATCATCAAACAACACTTATTTTAAAACAAATATTGCAAACTAATTAGAATTATAGATAAACGAATTATACTTAAAACTTATTAATATATTCTAAAATTATATAAACAACGTCCATATCGTTGGGAAATAATTTAGGTAAACCAATGTTTAAGCCATTCCAATCGTCGACGAAAATCGCAATCGCAACTTAACAGATTTAAATAAAACCAATTTATATTTCAATAGGCACTTTATTAAATTTTACACTAGAATATACTTATTGTACCTTAATTTAACACACAGTATGAAAATATCTTCAATAGTGCTAACAAAAACATTGCTGTCTTTTTGTGTTAACATTTTTTGTATTATAACATATAAAAGTATTTCTTACCCAAAATTATATCCTTAACCTAATTATATTCAAATAAAGAGGTGTTTAAAACTTAAACTACTAAATCAAGATTGATGAATTTTGGTAGACAACACAGGAAGAGATAGGCTACTTTGAATCCTGTATGCAATAACCACCATCACTGTCACCTACTTTCTAATTAATAATCAAGTGCACTATTAATACGCTATTCTTCCATAGCTTCTACTTCTTGCTTCTTGTCCTTCTTCTTCTTTTTTTTCTTCTTGGGCGTTTCCTCCTAATAAAAAAACAAACTTATTAGAACAACAGTTTTAAGTTATTTATTACTGGAAATACATATAACAAAATGAATATATTGTCATTTATAAAAAATCTTATTATACATATAATCTTATGAGAAAAACTTATTAATAAATAGGTTTATTTTTTGCTGCGAGTAAAACATCAGCTTCTCTCTAATCTCTAATCTCATCTTCAACTATTGCTATCCCATAAGGATATTTCTGAAAATTGTTTTAGGACACATCTTTATTTATATCTATTTCTTCATGTGATGTGATAGTTGTTTACTTACAATAATAAAAATAAATACATAGAGCCTTGAAACAGAACATTGGAACATTTATTTTTGTTTAAAACTTACCTCCAACGCTTGCTGCTCAGCTTCTTCCATAGCAAGTTTCATAACTTCAATATTCTTCATAGGAATATCTCCTGTTTCATAGAACTTCAAACGGTCTTCTACTTGTTGCCGGAGTTTTTCGCCAAATACAGTTGTTTGGTTTTCTAGAAATTATAATCATGTGGATACAATTACATTTAACTTTCATTAAAAGGAATAAAACATGCAGTTGAATTGGGGCAAAATTAAAATAAAAGCTAAACTGAGTCGAGGGGTATTTATTACCACCACTCCAAATTATTTTCCCATAGGTGATGATTTAATTCGGCATTAAACTTGATGTAAGATATTTATTAATGATCACTTGCAAATGATAATTCAATTATGGTAACATTTATTGAAATTGTTTTACAATTATAAATATTCTTACCAGAGAAACAATCAATCCTTGAAGCAATAGAACATTTATTCGCCAGATATCTACTGATCCGGCCTTTGTTTTTGAGTCCTGCTCGGCCAATGAATGTTGAATGATATAAGAGACCATACTTTGGTGTGTTAGACCTGGTCTTTAAGGCTCTGAATAGCGCCTTTTCAGCTCCTAAAATGATAACAATATTCATAAATTATGTGTATGTGGTATATTTAACATCATGCTTGATATTGATTTCTATAAAACCTTTCATAATTAGAACAAATATGAGTAGAATAATTTAGTGAATATAATAAACTGTGGGGAGAAAAGTTTCAATAGATTACCCAATATCTGTAATGTGGAGGCAGGATACTTGGCCAGATTTGTGAGAGAACCAGCCTTAGATATCAACCGAGCTCCCACTTGATCTCCGATAAGCGTTGTTAGGTTTGGTGCGACAGAGTTCATCTTCGTGTGGAGGTATTCTGATATTTGTTTCCTAAATCAAAATATTTTTAAACTCTAAAGAATACTTTTCATTACATTTGAAGACTGATAATCATATTTAATAAAGATCATGACTTTATTGCAGCACAAAATATATAATTGGTATATGTAGCAAATTAAGATTAAAAATAACATATAAATAGTTTATTTAAAATCTAAATTGCAGTTATATTGCATGCCTTTATTACTGCAGATTATGGAAAACTTGCAGTAGATCAAACATGCAGATATAATGAAAAGACTAAAACAATATATGTGCCCCATTTAGAATTAGCACTTAACTTATTATAAGTAAAAAACTATATGATTTTTAGATCAGTAATACTGACATTACACCATACCTATAATTACTTAATGAAACAACTCGTCCAGCAAACATTTGTATGTTAATCAAATCAACTGGTGATATATCCATTCCCATTGACATTTTGGAAGCATCAATAATAGCTTGCGCCTTCTCTGAATCACCAAGTATCTCAGTTAATGGCTCCAAAGATTCCTCTGTAAGGGACTTTCTATCTTTGACATATTCTGCACACTTTGTGTAGAGATGGTTGTCTGGGACAATAGCCACAAGCTCTGGGAAGTGGTAAGAGTACCATTCTCTGAAATTAGGTTTAGCATTTAGGTATCAAAGGTATTACCAAAAGGTATTACAGAGTTAGCATAAAAAGTTACTGCCTTTTGTGTGTTTCTTTATAGCAATTTTGACTATATCAGTGTTTAGCTTGGTACAAATAGCACCAAAAACCACATATTTACATAAAAAGAGTTTTTTTTCAACTATTGATATTTATTGTTTTTCTTTGTTGCAACAAAAGTTTAGGAAAAAAGAACACTTTTTTTCCTAATACCTTAATTGCAGTCATAATATTGCATGGCTTTATTACTACAAGTTATAAACAACTTGCAATAGATCAAACATGCATAATTTTACTTAATAAATGGAATGTTTGAAGTATTTACTATGCTTGTAATAAATATATTGAAAGGTAATTTAAAAGCTTAATTCAAAAATATTATGTTTAGTGCGTGATGTGATCCTCTCAATTTATGTTAAAACCTAATATTAATTGAGAGGATCACATTACTCTAGCTTATAGTAAATTATAGAGAACTAACCTGATCCTCATTGAGAAGGTGTTTACGTCCTTGTCAAGCTGATCCAGCAGTGCTATTGACTGTATGATCATGTTATCTACTCGGTGTACATTGAACTTCACCCTAGCACGGGAGTAAGAGTGCCCTAATCCCAATTGAGCAACAGAGCATGCTTTTAGGGTTAACCCTTTGATAAGGGCATGGAAGTGGAATTTTATACCTGTAAAATAAAAGTAGGGATAGGGTTAAGAGAAAAAATTTTGGTCAGACATTTACTTTTAAATCAGTTAAATAAATCTAGAACTAATAGGCTTCAAAATGTTAACTATTCCAATTTTATTTTACATTTAAAATGTATGGGAAACTAGCATTTAAGAGGTGTTTTGTGATGTATCAGTTTTTTTTAAAGTGTCATGCAAATCATTTAAATTAATATTTTATTATTATTACTAAAACTTGATTCTACAATGGCACAACCACAAAACTTTACAAAGTTAACATTATCCTTACCCCTTACTAATTCTGGGACAGCACCAATATGTGAGCATGGTATCTCCAATGCCTCACTAACTGCTGCACCAAGTTTTGGATCTAAGACACCTAGAGTGCATTTACTCCTCTTCTTTTTCTTAGGCAGTGAGCCCTCCAGAAAAAGATTTAGGTCTTCAGATAAGATACCTGGTAGAATGGTCATAAATGAAATATCATTAGCAATATGTTGGAATTAATGTTTATAGCATAGACAATAAATCCAACATGAAAATACAGTTAACCAATGCCAGGACAATTACAAGTTCTAATATTTTAAAACACTGAAAGCCTTAATACCGTGAAAATCATTTAGAACATACCGGTTATATTGACTAAAATCAAAGATCCAGGCTGAATTCTTTTGTAATAGCTACTTAATAATAACATCATCTGCTTTTACGACTATCAATTTTACAACCAAATATGAGTAGTCCCTTCAATGTCTTTATAACAGATTTAGACTATATCAAAATACAACATTTAGTAATAATACAATTTCAGAAGGGTCTCTCATGTATTACTAAATTCTAAAATACTAAGTTATTTAAACTTAATCTCAAAGATCATATAAATTTACCTTCAGACACAGCATTTATGTTTTCTAGAGCTGAAACAGCAGATTTGAATGGCTGGAAACCAATCAAAGATACAACAGAATTAAATTTCTGTAAGTCTGTTACAGATTCTTCAACTTGAGGCAGAAAGGCTGCAAGTTCTTCAAACTCCGCCACTCGAAATAGGGCAAAGCCAGCAGCATGCTCAAAAAGGATATATAATTTACTCTGAAAGAAAATAGACATACTTAATGTAATGTAGAATTTTGTTTACTAGTTCTTAAATCTGTGATAATGACTGCAGAGACAATTATGGCTGTTTTACTAGACTACCGAATTAAAAATAAGAAAACAAAACCTATTGAACAGGGTATAATTATTAATATAATACTTAAAATATTACGTTTTGTATCATATGTCATTCATAATGTCATACTTTAAACTTTGTAAAATTGTTTTAGTTATTTATAGGTTATGATTTACTCATGAGGCAAATAGATATCTACATGAAAAAAGAATTATTTTCTTATGGCTGCATAGTAAACAAGAAACACTTAAAATCTATTGAAATACAAAAAAACTAAGCATCATGTTACGTATCTTTAAATTAAACAACATCTTGTATGTATTCTGATAGTAAATGTTAGTAGTTTATATTATCTTAAATTTTGTTGTTTGTAAAAAACTTACCATTTTAAAATGAATTATAATTCTGTAGGTTTATTTATTCAAAAACATTTTTAAGGGAAACACGTGTGTTTTTCAGGAGCAAGTTAGCGTGGTGACCTACGCAATACGCATGCGGTAGTTCTGTAAGTGTCGATTGTCAATTGTTATCGGTTTGTCTATGGTAATGTATTTAAAAAATTAATTTCTCCGCTTATGTAATCTTATAAATAATTAAATATTCGAGAGAAGAAGATTCGAGATGATTTCATTCCATGGATTGAAGATTGTCAATGTTCCAGTGTTTACTTACTTGATTCATTTCTAAATTAGGCTTCGACCATAAGATTACTGTTTGCAAATAACACAGACTACTGAATACAGAGTAGGACGCCGTTTAAAACACTAATAAATTTTTAACCTGAGGAAAATAACGGCCAGTGTGTCAAAAATTTGAATTTGATGAGTAGTTGTTTGAATCATGCACACATAGAAGTGTACTGTTTTTAATTGTTTATTTATTATTAATTAATCTTATGGTGTAGTGAAGTTTAAAAAAAATAAAATGTCTAGATCACAGCGTGAAATGCCAACAGCTCATTATAGAAAAGAGACGTTTTTAAACTTGTGTATGTTATCGAAAGCCAGGCCTATGCAACCAGAGTTGTCCCGACTTCTGTTTAAAGAAAATTCTCTGGACAAACCTACACAAAACTTATTCAACCATTTATCTTATTATCTTGTTACAATTCTTGATGCACAAGGTGCTTCTAAATTGACGTGGCCTTTATACGATTCTAAAGCTGAAAGAGCCTATAGGAATGAGTTATACATATTTGTGTGTAATTGTAGCAATAAAGGATTAACACCAGTCATCTCATCGTATTTTGTTAATCCCAGTTGTCATAAAGTTACTGTGTTAATATTTCAAATGTCCTCCTTAGCAATAAGAACAGTTATTACTCATCTTGGTAATGATTGTCAAAAGACCATAATCAAGGAGGTTGATGAAATTAAACAAAAGGGATGTGACAAAGATACTTTTGTAAACTTGGTTGAGCAGAAAACACAAGCTATCCAGTTTAAATTATCTAATCATCTTAATAAACAAAAAATCACCATAGACATTGCCAGTAAATTACGTACTAAAATTGTGCAAAATGAGAAGAAACTTACAGAAGCTCAGAATTTTATTAACAAGTTAATAGATAACTATATTGAACATGAGAAACCAAATGAGACAACTAAGCAAATCATTTTAAACATAAAAAATGTAAAGGAAGACTGTTCAGTTTTTGACGATTGGTTAGCATACACTGATAGTAAAATTATCCAATTAGAAGAACAGTATAGAAAAGATATCCCATTTCTAGACTTATGTCAAAAAACATCAGAACTAACAAAGACTGTTGTTATGAGGTATACAGGTCAAACTGAAAAATGTAACTACATGATATCTTATAACAAATCTGATAAAATCAATACACAAGATCTTGAGCGTCAAGTAAATGTGGAACAAGCCTGTGTTTTAAAGAATTTAGATTTAAATGGAATACTTAATTTTCCAAATTTAATAAGGGCTTTCACAATAGCAATACAGTATATTTTAAAAAATATTCAAGTTGATAATCAAATTTATGAATTTACTAAGTATTTACAAACAGGTTCAATGAATTACCATGAAGTTTCTCTTGGACTACAATCTCTTATAGAAAGAATATCAAATGCTGAAGAAAAAATAGAGGTATGTATAATATTTACTATACCTTTTGAAGATGCCTTGTTTACTATTAATCACAAATTTTAATTAATGATTTAAAAATAGCAAACCTATTTATTATCATTATAATGTAAATTAATTATTTAACATGAATATGATACATATTTTTTTACTGCTGAGTGTTATTGAAGCTTTTAATCCATCCATCAATGAAAAAATAAGTTTTTAATTTATAAAAATTGCTTTTAAGTAATGAGAGAAAAAACAATTCCTGGTTCATTTGTTTTAGGTTCATAATACAATAATTTTGAATCTGGTTTATTTGTTTTCAGTATTCTCCACCATCTGTCATATTGCCCCTAACTAATGGTGGTTTTGGAGACATATATCCTGGGACTCTCACTGGGCCATCCTTATCAAATTTAAAAGCTGGCACAGACTGTCATGCTTTCTTTGAAACATTTACACCCCTCATTGCATCAAAACAGAAATTCAGCTTTTACAAAACAGTCAGTAACATGAAACAGCCATTGATTATGAGTCTCCACCCACCAAAGGATGACTTTATGAGAAGCCTTTTATCATTCAATGTAAATCCTAATAATCAAATCAGTTCGAACAGTAATCTATCTGTGATCTCACATGTAAAAAGCAATGAAACCATAGCAGATTGTGCATCTGGCTTTACAAAACAGCAAATTCAGAGACTATTTTCTACAAAGAAAACCAGTAGTTCAAAAAAATATAAATATAGCAATGAAAGACCGGCAAATGCTAAATCAACAGCACTCAATTATGACTCAGGAGTCTCAGTAGAGAGTTGTGTTTTAACACGGAGTTATTCATCTCCGAATCTTTATGAAAACAGAGAAAGGCAATCAATACCAAGACCAAGAAGGCGTAAACTATCTATTATGAAGGAACAAAGTCCTTTAGAACTATCTGGCATATCTATGTTGGATAATAACAGTAACTTTAGCACACCGGGCATTGCTAATGCTGAGAGTACAATTAAAATTATAGTATCTAATGGAGATTTAGATTTAAAAGATTTAAGTAAGGAAACAACATCATCAGCACGACAAAGCATTGAATGTATGGGCACTCCAAAGATGAACACACATAAGATTAAAAAAACAAGTTCCATTGAAAAAATTATAAATCGGTTTAAAAAAGTCAGAGCTAGTGTAATACCAACAAAAGAGAGCTTCATTGAACAGGAAGAGAAATGTATTGAAGAGGAGAAAGTTATGAGATCAATTTTGCCAGATTTAATAAGCCCTAGCTTGTCATTTACTGAGGAAAGTCGCATATCCTTTGAGAGTGATGTGCAAAAGAATACCCGCGAGAGTTTGGGCGCCGCTTTGGGTGTTGATCAAACATTTCTTGATCAATTTGATTTAATAGACTGATGTATTTATTTATAGCTGAGCTGTAGTTATAGTTTTCTATTTTATGTTATTTTAGTAGAATGATAAGATTAATTGCTAGTAGTACATGTATCATAGTCAAAACTTCTTTTATTTTGCTAACCTATAAAGCAGCATGTCTATTTCATGGATACTTTATTATTTAGAGATTCTAAAGCGGGCCATAGACGGACCGCATGTTGCAGTCAAGACCGACTGCAATATGCGGTTTGCTCAGGAACTGCTCGAGCGGTCCGTGTATTGCGAATATGAATTTAGTATGGAAACTGCAGATCGCCGCGCGGCGACGGCTTAGAGCAGTCGGTATCGGTTCGACAAAAGAATTTTAGGGAAAATAGCTATTTATTTTTGTTGTTAGTTTCCTTTTTTTGCACAAAATTACATAAAATTTGTTTTTTTTTCATATAAGAATTTTAACAGCCTGTCTGTAGTAATTTTAAATGAATATATTATGCCACTGCATAGTACGATGAAAAATGAAAACAACATTGAACCCAAAACTCGAAACTCCTCACAAAATAAAAACATAGATAAAGCAAAAATATATTATATTAAACTAAAGTACAATAAATAAGTTCATACAAACTCTTAAACTTAACGTTACGAAAGTAATTTAATACTTTTATCGTAAACAATGGTGAAAATAAGCAAGCACGGTGAAGTTTATGCACTGTCAGCGTTATTAATAAGGTATCAATATAGTAATAACAGTTTTGTACATTACGTAGAAGTATAAACAACGCTTTTAAAATTATTAAAAAATGTGGAAATGCGAACTAAATCCTAGGATCATTTTCCTCCAACTGCACCAATTTTTCAGAGATTTCCCAGAATTTTCTCGCCTTGCCCATATCGCTGGCTGAAGGTGACACCGAACTTTCCTGGCAATCAGAGAAATATTTCCCAGTGGTTTTCAGTAACTTTTCCTCGACGGCTAACTTTACAGTAGTTTGGCAACCCTGTTGTGGGGTTTTGAAAAAACCCTTTATGATAAGCGCAAGACCCCAGCTTAAAGGTGCTGGGACGTTTTTCCAGATTCCAGTGTCGATTAGACCGGGGTGAAGACAGTTTACTGTAACGCCAGTTCCTTCTAGTCTACGAGCCAATTCTTTGGTAAAGAGAATATTGGCTTCCTTTGATACGTAGTATAAGTAACCAGGCATAGTGTCCAAAGGATTTGGGTTCTCCAAATTGACCCTGGCTAACCTATACAAAGAGGACGATACAACTACGATGCGTGAAGGGGAGCTTTTCTTCAATAAGTTGATAAGAAGATGTGTTAGAAGGAATGGTCCGTAATGATTTGTAGCCATGGTCATTTCTAGGCCATCTTCTGTTTTTGCCTTCTTAAAGGTCTGCGCATAGCCTGCATTGTGTATTAACACGTCCAGCTTCGTTTCTGTTTTATTGATGTCATCAGCAAATTCACGGATTGAAGCAAACGTGGATAAATCCAATTTTTTTACAATCACTTTCGAATTGTCCGTTTCTTTTATGATTTCATCTGAAAATATTTATGAAAGGTGTTATGTTTGTAAAAGAAAGGTTTTTTAATCTATGTACGTTTCCTTTATGTCCGACTACTAGCCTACTTTTACAATTGTTTCAGTAATTGATCCGTAGAAAGGTATTAGACGTAATAAATGTTAGGATAATAATGAAATTCGAGATGTTAAATGTACCTATATAACACACTGCTGTCAGAGTCTACGTAACACCGTTTAGGAATTTTCGTTTTATTTACAGATATTTATAAAAATACTACCTTTTATTTTCTCAGCCAGATCCATATTCCTACAAGCCATAATAACTCTAGCGCCTCGTTTCGCTAGATCCCTGGCGGTTTCTTTGCCAATACCACTGGTACACCCAGTAACGATCACGGTTTTTCCGTCCATTCTCGCCTTTCCGTTGTACACGCCACAGGTGACCTGGGCATACAGTCTAATGAGAAATACCACGACGAGTAGACCGAGAACTGCGATCGTTCCTAAGAGGAGGAGTAGTGGTATCGCCCAAAGCAAAATCTCCGGCCTCAATACTGCTGCGAGTACCATTCCTGAAACAAAATATTTGGTCTCTATCACATTGTAAGGTTTTTTTAATAAATATAAAAAGGCAATAAAACTGGGTCTACTGGCGTTATAAACAATGACTGTAGATAGATATATGATATCAAGATAGCCCTTTAAATTGTTCTACAATATTCCGTAAAATTAAAGGCAAATTTGGCTTTTAAATTTTAAGTAGGTACATGAGGGAACTTTCCAGTACACAAAATTTGCCCAAGTTACGTTCCGACATTTAAAACGTGTACACTGTACAATACTTTTAGTTAATTACGCGTAAATCGTTTTTCTTTGGTACATGCATTCTCAAAATGTATAATATTTTTTTATAATCTAGTTCTAAAATAAGGTATTAGGTATTTCTAAATACATTAAAGTAAATTGACTTTGTTATACTCTAATGCGATACATCCACGTCAATATAAGATAAGATGTTATGTAGGAATTGGAAATCATAAATAGGAATGATTCATCATTTGCTTCGTTACAATAAATTGAGATGTTTACTATGACAATATTTAAAACCTTAAGTAAGCATAATATTTGGCGACTTGTCGGTTCCAAAAATCACATTATGTCAAAGTTAATAAGTTACGATGACGACTGACGAATCATTTAAAGCTAACAACGTTATTCAGAATTATAATTTCTCTAATAATCTAATAAATATATGTAAAACCCGATTTTTATACACTTTGAAAAAGGTTTTTATATTTGAATGGTACATAATATAGTATTTTTAGTTTATTTACATAGTAGTGCATGAAGATCATATTAAGCCTATAAAATACATATATATTATATTTTATGATCATGACTACCTGGGTAGAAAAACAATGTTCAATAGGGGATTATACAAAAAAACTAATTATCCCGACGAATCGAAAAACAAAATTGAAGTAGGTTAAATTCACTAGTAGTTTTCCATCTATACTGAAGTACTGTAAACTTGATTTCCCAATGTGATCCCCGCGTCTATACCTACACGAATTTAATTATAATAAATAGATTCAGATAAAATTGTGACATGATACATACCGCAATACGCCCTTTATATATCCGCGCTCAAGATTTTATTCTTATAAAACAAATCAATTCCAAAAAAATATTTAAATACAAAATGAACAATGGTAATGATTCTTATGAAACTCTTAACAATAAACAATACGAATAGTATTTGAGCAACTTTGGCATTTGCATTTTTATACATAATTTATTATTTAATGTCTGATACAGAAACCTCATTAATTCTCCTTGAAACACATTTAATACTGAAGCTGGCAATAATTTACTTATAAGTTAACAATTTTATCTTTCAAATATTATTATAATCTGTTTATTCCTATACTAGGATTTATTGCTGAAAAGTCCATAATACATTGGTGCGTTCGGTAAACACATTCCTGTATTTGTTTCATCAATCATTTTGCTTTATTGGCAAGTAGATGATCAGCTGCTTTCAATGTATGTGTATGAAGCACCTACATGTTGATTTCCTCATGATGTTTCCATTTACCATATGCGCATCAAAGGACTTCTTTGCATACCCGGGATTTATTCGTACGGCCGCGAGTCGCTTTACCACTATGCTAAAGTACTGTTTCTCTATTTATGAAGAATATAACTTAAATTATTAGACCGTGTTATAATTAAAACACTCACCTTACATTTTACAATCTAGAAACGTATTTATTCTCTGATTTCTAATTCCGTAAAATTCTGCTAAAGCAAAAGCTATCATTTTTTGACATGTCAGAGATTTGTCAGAAACCTTTTTGGCCGAGCACATTTTTCAATTTCAATAACAGTCTGAACATCTGAGTCTATACATAAATTTTATTTGTTAATGAAAGTATCCATTTTATTACGTGTAAAGGTTTAAGACCTGCTAATTATTAAAGTAATGATTACAATTTACTTAAGTATCATAAGGCACCAAAATTAATCATAATTACTTTGAAAGTTTTAAAATATATCTAATTAGAAGGAGAAACCTCGGTGAAAGTTATTTAGAAAACTCTGAAAGTTCGTATAATT
The DNA here is from genome assembly GCA_963693345.1 of Pieris melete. NCBI lineage: Eukaryota > Metazoa > Arthropoda > Insecta > Lepidoptera > Pieridae > Pieris > Pieris melete. The sequence continues at coordinate 3,004,863 of CAVNZK010000297.1, read as the reverse complement.
ACTGGACCATAAAGATTTCATATTTTATCGACTTTTGTACCTACACCATCGTTATACTTTATAGTTTTTACAAGTACGAATTATATCAAATCTAGCGCTATGGTAGCGGCTATTATATTTTAGGATAGAAGAAACCAACTAATAGAAATAATACAATCTTTATCAACATGGGAATTTAAAATAAAATAAGCACTGAGCAGGTACTTCCTAGACTAATGTATACCTATCAGGTTCATTTCGGGTATAGTTTCGGTCAAAATCTGTCTACAATATAAAAAGACGTCTATCTCATTGTAGTTTTAGACAAGACAACAATTCTATCGTGTCATATGGTACAGTACTTGCATATAAAAAAATATTAACAGAATCGAATAGGTAGGTAATTAATTTGATTTATAAGCAATATCAAAAATAAATAAATAACTCTGTTCGTCATACTTCTTTGTGAATTTGGAAGTCGTTTACTTATATTTTATTAAATTAATTTATGGTTTGATAGCCTCTTAAGAAAATTCAAAAGTTTAGTTTTAGATTTTTTGTTTAAACGTTTTTCGAAGATAAATTTAGTTATAATTAAATTGCAATATATAGTGCGATGTTAAATCTATATATGTAGATTGTGATCTGAATAAATATTATTATAAATGATATATCAATATTGTTATTTTCAATAGAAGTATTGATATTAAAATGAATTTCTGAGGCATAAAAGGTGAGATATTTCTCATGTTTTCTTTAAGTTTAATTGTCAGTTATAATAAAATATCACGTTAGTGTTATGACTTATGTGAGGCCTAAAGCGATACAATAGAAAGTTGATTTGTAACTATTTGATATTCTACGACACCTATGATTGTAAGCCGTTATGTAATTTGACTAAGTGCTCATCAATTAAATATAATGACATTTATTGATGTGATACACGATCAGTTATATATGATCATCAAGTGACGTCGAATTGTCGAAGAACGAGGATTCTTTCAGCCCTTTTTTGACAGTTATAAATAATTTTAATACAATATAAAACAAAGCTCAATAATACAAAATTTAATTGTGTATCCGATATCAATATCAGATGTATTGCAACGACACAGGCCAGTACTACTATGAATATCTAATTAAAAAACAAATGATAACAAACAAATCTAACAATCCTAACACACCGTATAAACCGTATAAAAAGCCAGATCATTAAAGATTAACTATGGCGACGTGTAAGGGGAATTCCGGACGTGTAGTCTAACCTCGAGATTCCCACGTAAGTCGTGGTCAGTGACCATATCTTTAATTATTCATGTTTTCGTATCGCATCAATATGGACTCCGAAATTCCAATTCAAAATTCGTGTTTGAAATCGAAATAATTTAACAGACCAATGCTCGATTAATCTAGTTCGCAATCCTACGTAATTTGAATTCTAATTATTTAACTAAATATTCTTATAACATTTTTTATCGGTTTAATAAGTCTTTTTCATTCTTCGTTACTACTCCTTTTTTATTGGGATAAGCATCATGGAGAGGCTAATATTCTTCTTTATCTCTGACACCAAGAAGGCACTAAAATTCGTATAGTGGTTTTAGTGTGAGAGCATAACACTTTCACATTTAAATTATGACTTACGAAAGTTGAAATATTTTTTTAACAGACAAGAGGGATTTAAAATATGAAGTTATATATAAGTTTCAATTGAAATAATTATTTAATTAAACATAATTCAAATGAACTTACTGTTAACAATGAAGATTCAAAATCACTAAACGTGCTATCTTCGTGAAGTGTGAACTGAAACTGCCTCGCAGGCTTAAGTCATTTCATCAGCAAAGCCTTACAAACTTATATACACACAAAGGTATTTAAAAATAGACTTTAGTGCATTGTATTAAGCTATATATCTAGAGAAATTGTATAATAATTTAATTTTTGAAAGCATTTGCTCAAGAAATTAGCACTCTATAATACGTACAATAGGTTTGTTTTGCGTCATGAAACTTTTAAAGTTACATCGCATATAGCGGCTCTTAGCACCTTCGTTCTGTTTTTCATGGATTAATAAATTAAAAATATTTATTGCATTTTTTTTCACAATAATTTAAAAGTATAACGTAGAAAGTAGGTTATTCAAAATAAATTAGTTTAGACTTCTAAAGTTATTAATAAAACTAAACTTATCCGTTAGTGATCGTCTCCATAACATAACGTACTGTATTAGTGTTATTTAATGTACTTTTTAATCTTTACTGTTTTGCCTTGGTTGCTGTAAACCGGCGCCTGAGCATCGCCATTACGTGATGTTGGAGTTGAGCGCATCTCCCGCTAAACTTACCAAAAGGGACAGCTAAACTTTAACTAGTACTCTTATTTACGCTTCCATATTTCTATCCCGGGAAGTAACGTTCTGATTGTTTGTAATAATATAAATATTAAATGCTTTGCTAAATATTCCGTATCGCGGCACCAGCGATTTGCGTTGTGTTAATTGTCTAACAGTTAAAAGTTTTGTTTCGTTGTAGAATTTGATTAGCGAAAAAATTTCCTATAGGATATCTTAAAAATGGCACATTGGGTGCGATCAATTTTTAGCATTGAAGACAATGCTAACCCCATAGCGATATGCAGTAAGATAATATCGAATGTTTAAAACATACATAGACTAAAAACACCATTATTGTATTCATCTAGAGTTTGTTTGTGTACCAAACAATGTCGATGTGCTCATTATCCATTGCTGACTTATAAGTACAAGATACAAGCTTTCTTCTTACCACACCTTTAATATTTCGGTTACGTAAGCCTTAAATGCATACAAGCGAACTTCACTTGATGAGATATCAATTTGAGGCAATAATGTGGAGAAATTTTATAACTTTTTTCTGTTTAGGACAAAGATTTAGGTAACGTTAGTTAGTAAGAACTGTTAATATTCGGGTTACGCAGAGTTTGTAGAATCAGCCAATCTATCGAACTGCCGCGTAATTATTAAGCATAAATAATATTTTATTGTGCTTTCGTTCTGTCCTTTTTAACCAAACAAATTGACCACAGCATTCGAAGGATATTTTCACTTTGTGGTTTATTCTAGTATTTTTTAAGAATTTTGTTATTTGACATGAAAAGAAATTTATAAACCATGGTATAAAGTTTGTGATAATTTACAGGACTTTATATTGGTAAAAACTCTTTATCATTTTCACTAACTTTCCATACACTGCGTTACAGTTTCTACTTATTATTAAATAATATGTTCAATCCAGACGCAATCTACCAGGTGTCGTGGAGTCGCAGGAAATAAGTCCTTCTAAAAATATATTAGATAGTAAAATATACTTGGTATAACTATGGGCACGTACCTTTGCCAGATTTTATGTGGCTCCACCACAAGTAGCGCCCAGGTAGAAAAAATGATTAAAACTGACCTCTGCCCATCAATTTACTGTTACTAACTTGTTTGTCGGTAATTACGTACCTTAATTTGTTAAATGCATAAAGCTATTAAGTCTTCGACTGGTCAAATGTTATAAAGTGAAAACTGGTTACTGTTAATATTCGGGTTACGTAGAGATTGTAGACTTAGCCAATGTAGAAAACTGCCGCGAAATTATTAAGCATAAATAATATTTTATAGTTCTTTCATCTTAAAGTTTTATACCAAGATCGGTAAATATTTATACAAATATGAAAATGTTTAATTTTCTAAGTCATACAGTGTGTTTCTCTAAATAAATATAAATAAAAATAATATTCTGTGGGTGATAATAGTGTTTATAGTAAATAATTGATAACCATATAATTTCTAGAAGCAATCCTCTGACCAAAGAATTTTACCTATTGCAATAGATGGAACTTGGACTGCTCTTTAAGTAACTGTTCTCTCATATAACTCTCTAAATTTAACTCAAAAGAATCATCACATTGATAAGGATTATCGTATATATTCATACTCAAATATTATCCAAATCCAAAAATATCCCACACATAGACGTCATAATAAACTCCTTTCTTTGAAGTCAAAGTTACAAACAGTTAACTATTTTTCGAATTTCTCCATTTAGCTGTAACAACAGTGGACGACAGGTCAATGTCATTTGACACAACAAGCTTTCGCCTGTGGGTCACTCGTATGTGTTTAAGTGACATAACATTATTACGGAAGTATTTTAAAACATTTTGTGCTTTACGCCTTGTGCCTAGAGTAAACACGAATTTCGTATAAAAGTAACTAAATCAGTCGAAAGTATTTTATGTTTCACTCACAATAACGGTAGAAATATAATCAAAAGTGCAAATGAATGCTGCTATGGATTAGTGTGTAATTATGACTATCTAGCTACAGAAGACTGCAGTTTAAAAAGGCGTAGATTTGATGGTATGGTTATCGGCTTAACATCATCGTTGACGACTTTATTGTGTAAGACAAAAAATCCTTACAATGGGTTCGGGTAATACTTTTGGGTTCTATTCGTATATTTTGGCATTTTTGTCAAAAGTGTTCTACTGGTATTTTGAATATACAATCCAGGCGTTGACCCACTGAAGTTTAACAAAATTATTATAAATTTAAAACGTGAACTAGATGCTGTTTTTGTTACTATTTTTGTATGGAAAAATATAGTAATTATGGTCTTTTTAAGCGATAAATTTGACATTTATTAGTAGATACGAGTACAACGCTGATATATTCTATTTTGTGGTAGAGTATGTGCAGTTTTATCGTAGTGGATAAGCGTGCAATGCTTAATCTTGAACTTACAAAGACTCGTAGTGCACCAATGTTTGTACTTTTACTTGAGCAATTAGCGCTAAATGTAACCCCATGTTTTTAAAATATTAAGCATTGGATTCACAAAGGGAAGTCATAATCGC